>WEKX01004097.1:191781-312210 GCA_013390025.1 Pitta sordida | reverse complement strand
GGTTGAGTGAAGGAGGAAAGAAAATCAGGGGTTTACTGGTACTGATTGCTGCCAAAAAGACAGGTTGTATTGGAACAGGTGCTTTGAAAATCTGTGAAAGCCAGCTGAAAGGTGTCAAAATGTGTATAACATGAACCAACAGTTCATAGACATTGTGTGTGAATCTGGTGTTGTAGCAGGAAAGTTCAGAAGGAACCCTCAGCAGAAAGTATCTGCTTAGGAACAGCTAGCCAGCTTAACAGGCATACCCTAGTCTGCTCGATCACAGCATGCATGATGCTCTCATGCAGGAGGGAAGACAAAGGAAAAAAAATCCCTCTGTTACATTAATGTCCTTTATTATATTAGAATTGTCAAATCAGGAAAAAAGATATAATACTGTAATCTGTTCCTAAAATATGTTACACTGATCATATAGCCTAAAAATAAAAGTAGATCAGTTGAACCTCTGTAAGCTGTATTCGAGTGAGTGATTAACTGCAGGGTGTGTGCAGGTAAAAGAAAGTAGACTGTGTGATCCTTTTTATAGTACTGGTCAAACTAATGCCTGTGAGCCACACTTGTCCCTTGACCTTGCTAAATGTGGCCCACGTGTTGGAGGGAGTACAAGAAACTTTTCTGACACATTCCCTTCCCACATGTTTTTCCTGCAGCGTGCTACTGTAGATAATTCTAAAACACATGGGAGTACAAGTAGGTTCCCCATGTGCATTTAAAACCTAACAGAGCTACAATAGTCAAAACCACATGGGGATAGAAAAGGAGCATCAGGAAAAAAATTCTACTATTTGTGCTCGTGTTCTTCATGTGCTTAGAGTACACATGGGAGAGCAAGAGCAAGACAAAAAAAGACAAGGGAGAGCAAGAGAAGAAAGGAAGAGGAAGAAAGAAGCAGACTGAAGCAAAGAGAAAGGAACAAAGCAAGATGGCATTGAAAAGAAAAAGGGGGAAAAGAGAAAAGAGAATGCATTGCAAGAAAATGACAGGAACTGACAGGGAAAAAAATCATAGAGAAAATCATTTCACTGCTTGAAAGGATTAAACCAAATAAGCTTGCCTGTGCTTTTCATTTCAGCTTTATAGATTGTATGCGTGTTTAGTTTTAACAAATGTGAGAAGAGGCATCTTTTGCACATTCCCCAATGTCATCTCTCCTTTCATTTTGTCTCCCGATACTGCATCTTTGTTTCTGCTTCTGCTTTCCGTCTCATTCTGTATCCTGTTTACCCCTCCCCTTTTTCTCTTCTCTGCCTTTCACAGGCAATGAATGAGATGTAGCATATCATTGTACTAGCAGGGCCGGGTTTTTCCCAAACTTGCCTTAAAAATGGAATGCCAGTGGGTATGTTGCTGTTCTTTCAGCCTTAACCCCCACCCCCGCCCCGAGACTTAGTGGAGACAGCCTGAAGCCATCAACACAAACCTAAGGGAGCATATGAGTGAAATGTGACTTTTGCTCCATGCCAGTCATGTGATATGGTCATAGTCTCGATTTCAAGGAGCTTTACAAGATGCCAGTGCTGGGAAATTTTTCACTTTCTCGCCTGGTGAGGTCAAAAAGGAACAAATAAACTACGTATCTCTCATCTTCCTCTGTCATGCTTGTGGACACACATCTGCATCTGCAGCCTCTCCTCTGGATTTCCCGAGGTGCACTGCTCTCTGGGTGCTCCACATTGTCATTGGGAAAGATGGTTTTGTGTGTTGCACAGCAAATCGAAGCACACTTACAGGAAAATACAAATATTATCTGATAGATATTATACATTTTGTTTAATGTGAACTGGAACAAAGTTTAAACAGCTTGGAACACAGTTTTCATTGTATTATCATTTGATAATCTTTTGTTCATTTCAGAATTTTTTCTTTGATTTGGAAATGAAGATGATGCTGGATTTTGGCATTGTATTTAGATTTATGACTTTTGTCTTTAAAAGCAAAGGAAGAGTTAAAAAATAGGCATGTACCCTGGTTTTGCCCCCTCTCTCTTTTGGTTCTAAGCCTTGCACTCCATTTTTCTTTTTCTTGTTGTTGACCCTTATTAGTTGTATGCCAGGATCTCAAGGTTTCCAAACTAAAGACAGGAGCCCAGGAGGATGAACAGCTTTCAGGAATCGGTCAACAGCTCTCAGGGTGCAATTCTAAAGGTCATTTGTTATCACATCTGTTCCTGTCAAGGCGTCCTCTCTGAGGCAAAGCCCATCTGAGAGGCTGGAAACCCTGGGAGGTTCTATGGTAGGATTTTCTCTCTTAGGCTGTATGATGAGACTGAAAAGAGTGCATTCATCTGTGGAGTTCTCCTAGTGTCAGGGGAAACTGTCAGAAATCTTTTCCTTCTGCCTTCTTTCACTGTGACCTTCATTTCCCAGCCACTGGCCTGACTCTGAGTTCAACCCCCCCATCCCCCAGCTAATATTAGGAGTGGTCTGATTTCCTCTGCATCACTTGAGGCAGAGTAAAACTGGAGACCACCATTGGGCAGAAAGTCCAAGATCTGTTGAATGTGTCTAAGAAGATTGGGAATCAGAGGAGAAGGGAAGAACGCTGGAGTTGAATGACCACCCCAGAATGAATGCTGGGGTTAGTTTTGCTAGTGTTGGAACCTCTCAGCGCTGAAAGATGTTCATGTCATGGAAGTTATGGAGCTGATTAGGCCAGGCAAGCCATGCTGCTCAGGTTTGCAGGTAGACTCCTGCTTTGTACTTCCCACTATCCACTCTCATCACTAGGATCACAGGGCTACATGGTACTGGAAAAATGCCACAGTGATTTTGTATATAGAAATGGAGTCAAGCACGCCTTTTATGACAGCCATCTAGTATAATTATTGGTAGCAATCTAGTTTAATCTTGACATTATAGTCCTCTGAAAAAAGAAAAAAAAAAAAGAGGCAGAATTCAGAATGTCCTGGAACCAAAAGACTGTTACCTAGTCCGCAGTTTTTAAATAGTCTGTGAGTATAGTAAAATACTCGATTAACTTAAAAGAGGTTCTTATATCAGGTAGATAATATGTGTTTTAAAATGTAAGCACATACCAAAGTGCTTGTTCATGTATTCAATTATGTACAGGACTATATTAATGTTATGGGCCAAAGAATCTTCTAGCACAAGCTGCCTGGGATCTATGTGGGTGTACTAATTATATGTATCAGCAAATAAGTGTTTTATAATTTTCTCGATTTATTGGTTAGACTACTTTGAAGAACTAAACTATTATGTCTCTCTGTTCATATTTTGGGAGAAATTGTTTCTGTAATTTAAATAAAGTGGAGATGTAGCTTAGAGTATAAATCATTTTTAAGCATAAAAAAATTCAGACAAATTCTTTACATGTCCTAAAATTTCCGTTAATTTTTAATGTCTATATTGCTCTATGAAGGAAAAAAACTTAGGTGAAATTGATATTTTGTGAAAGAGGTTTTCATCCTCGTCTACAAAGAAGAGGTGCTCCAGAACTGTTCCATGTCGTATTTTACATGGCAGACAGAGGATAAAAAACCGTAGATTCTGCATCTGTCACTATTATGCATCTGTCACTCAAAGAAAATTCCCCTTCCCATTTTTGGGAAAGTTGCCTAAGGATGATGGGATATGTCTGATAGCAATAATCCATATTTAGGCAACCAGAATATTGTGACAACATTAGCTGGAGTAAGAGAATGCAAACTTAAAATCAAAACATCTGTTACGGTAACTTTGAGTTACCCTATTACTCCTAGATGGTGCAGTGTCGTAACTTATATTCTGCATTGTCTTGTCATAAAAATATACATCTAGCTTTGAAATTCAGTATTAACTTTACATTAATTTGCTTTAAACTTCCTGTCATAAAATTAATATTCTAAAACACAGCTGTTCATCTTCGTATTGCATGACCAGGTTTTGGTAGTGAAGGGGCTACAGGGGAGTTTCTTTGAGAAGATGCCAGATGAGAATCTTCCTCCATATCCAGCAGAGCAGATGCCAGCCAGCTACAAGACAGACCTGCCACTAGCCCAGGCTGAGCCCTTCAGAGATGCTGCCAGCACCTTTGGCATAACATACTTAGAGAAAGGGCGAAAGAAATCCTGGACAACTTTAGCCAGAGAGAGGAGTGAGAATATATGAGAGAAACATCTTTGCAGACACCAAGGTCAGTGAAGAAGGAAGTGGAAGAGGAGCTCCAGGAGCTAGAGCAGAGATTCCCTTGGAGTCCATGCTGAAAACCATTGTGGTCCATGGTGGAGCAGAGATCCCCCTGCAGCCCATGGAGGATCCCACGCCAGAGCAGGTGAGTGCCCAAAGGAGGCTGTGACCATAGAGATGCTCCATGCTGGAGCAGGCTCCTGGCAGGACCTGTGACCCTGTGTGACAGAAGTCCACACTGCAGCAGGTTTGCTGTCAGGACTTGTGACCCCACGAGGATATAAAGAAAATGGGGAGTGAAGTGGAGCCTGGGAAGAAGGGAGGGGTGGGGGGAAGGTGTTTTAAGATTTAGTTTTTATTTTCTCATTACTGCTCTGACTTCCTTCATAATAAATTAAACTGATTTTCCCAAGTCTAGTCTGTTTTGCCTGTGACAGCAACTGGTGAGTGATCTCTCCCTGTCCTTACCTCAATCCATTAGTCTTTTGTTATACATATTTTCTCTCCCCTGTTCAGCTGAGGAGGAGAATGATAGAGTGGGTGGGTAGCTGGCATCCATCCAGGGTCAACCCACCACAATCTTTAGACACTAATAGTACAAGTAGGTGATCTTCTACTTGATATATTGCAGAATGTGTTGCATTTTATCCCTGATTATGAGAATAATTTGATTTGCCTCAGCATAGCTATTAAATAGTTACAGAGAGATTGATTGTAGTGGTATGAGGGATTTCACCATTAATAGTTTTATGAGAGAGACCCAGAATATAAACAGATTTTATGGCTGTTCTTAACTGGAACATCTGAATGTATACCCTTCCTTTTCCACAATCCTCAGCTTGACATGGAAATTTTTGTCAGAATAGAGATTTCTGTGATTTTCCAGCACTTCTTATCACAACACATAGCTGTATTGCCAGCACTGCAACAATGGTTGCATAAACCACCGGAGACAAATGCCCAGAATATGTACTGCACTACGTATAATGACTGAAGCAAAAGTGTAGTATGTTATGAGCCTGACCCTGTTACGTCTGCCAGAAGATCTGCCAGAAGATTTCTTTCTGTACCTTTCAGGGAGGATCAGTCCCAACATAACTGCTAGGAAATGGTGATATCAGTTCTGTTTAAGCCCACTTTCTACCAGTCACTCTTATAATTAGGAGCAAGACTGTTACTGGTAACATTGCTGCTATGTGTCTTGAATATAGGAGCATGTGCAGTGTCTGTGCTTGGGCTACCAAGTCACATTGCATGTCCTCTGCTCGTTCACTGTGCCTGCTAGAATAACTTGTTATGATACTGGTCTTCCAAAGAATATATTAACTTCCTGACTCTCTATAGTAATACCATACAGCTGGTTCAAATAAACATTCCAAGTCAGTGCATTTTTCGTCTTGAAAAAAATAGCAATCCCAAAGAAGTTTTGTATTTATTCAGTGCTTACTGTCATTCCCTTTGACATCAAGCACAAAATTAATAGTTAAAAAAAATGGAGTTACTCTCTAGGCCTTTGCATAGATTCTCTCGTGTTGTTCTTCATTTATTTTGTTGACCACTGCAGTCAAAAAGAGAGGAAAAACTGCTCATGGCATTAATTTTCTTGAGTTATTGCACTGTTCTGTCTCACTAAAACTTTTTTTTTTTAATAGTACTTTGAATAAAATGTAACTGAACCAGAATCCACATAAAGAATTCAGGTTGCTCTTGTCTTTACATACCTATCCTGAAATTTCATTGACATTGATACAGAAACATGACCAGGTAATTAATTTATTCATGTTGAACTTTTGCATACTATTAAAAATATGTTAGCTTGTTTCTTTTATGATTCCATTGTTGGTTCATTTCTTAATATCGCTTTTATCCAAAAACCTGCTGAAACATGTCTGTGAACTGTAGGCAAAATCAACAAATAAACAATGGATACTGTAATTTATTAACTACTTTCCTCATGAAAATGGTTAGATGCACCAGGTTTTTGAATTACTTTCTTGTAGTCTAAGCAGTAATTGTGGAAAAATGTATGGATAGAATTACAGAAAATACTGTGTGAGTCCATCCTTTTCTGAATTTTGTTTTAATTCTTGGGCTAATTACTAAGAAAAAAATAGTGTTTCCAGTAAGTTGTGGAACAATCAGAGTTATTCAAAGACTTACCCAATCTCAAAGAGTTTTCAAAAGCTGGACACTAGTTTTAATCTCTCATTCAATTGCTATTGATTTAAATGGGAATATGTCCCTAATTTCAATGGGAGCAGGAGTAGGGGATAGTTTTCCATTGTTATATCACACATGAAGAAGCCAATTGTGTATGCAAGACTTACATTGATGTCAGATCTACATTTTGATATGTTTTGTTACAGACTGTGAATAACAGGACTGTAGGGATATAAATATGTCTTTGATTAAGACAGATTATTTTGTTGTCCCATTATGATTATTTTAGATTAACAGAGTTATCATTGACAAGTACAGAATCATTCTGATTTATAGTATTTTCTGAAAAATGTACACATCTGTGAAAAAATGCCATCTTATGTCTGGAATTAAGGGTCAGATGCAGTTTCTTTTTATTCTGCCTTTGTATTAAGGAAAACTATTTTGCTTGTTACCCTTCACATAGTCACATAAATTTGCTTGTCTCAGGCATCTATTCAGAATTTACGGATAAGGTTTTATGACTGGAAGCAAGAGATTATTGTAAAACTGCAGTATTAGACAAAGTACATAAGAACATTCTGAACCCCCAAATGCTTTATTAAGGTCACACACGTTTTAAATTAGGAGCCTCTGTTCTCACTCATAAATGTCTCAGACTTTCAACTTCTGATCTGAAAGTTTTGGTGGTTGAATATTGTAACAGTAGCCACTGGAATTAGTAGATACTGACCCTTGTGCCATATGACAGGGTGTATGAAACTGTTTGTGACCCTGACCAGGTTCATGTGACTGAAGAAAAAAAATTAAGGTTAGTCTGTCACTAGAGCTCCTGCACATTACAATTTTATTATAAAGGTAAAAGTGACTTGTTTTTTAATTAATCTATTAATATAAAATATACTTACATAAAAAATATTATGTTTAAAGAATTTTCTCCCCATTCACGTGACATCTGTTGTTTTCATAAGCATGAGGAAAGCAAAACATAGCCCAATCTCACTGCCTTCAAATATGTGGTTGTTACCATTGAATGCCTGAATATCTTTTCTATTTGCAGCTTAGATTTTTAAAAATTATTTTTAATATTGTTTCTTTGTTGGTTTTCTTTTGTTCTTACTACCTGCAAGACATGGAACATGACAAGCACTGAGCATCTATTTATGTGGGGCATTCTAAGAAATGGAGAGTTATAAATATGTATGTCTGATGATAATGTGGAACTCTGATAAAAATACTCATATCTGTATTTTTTGGAAGTGACTGTATAAAGCTATGGTTTATTGAAATAATTGCAGAAATAACATTCTAAATTTGTACTAGTTACATAAATATTCAAAAATACAAAAATGTTTTTAGTTCCAGGTGGAAAAGCTCCTCTTTGAAATATTTGGAGAAAAATATCCCTGAGTCTCCATATCCCCCAAGATCCATTTTCTGCAAAGCTCTTTAAATGTGAGAGAGGATAGGGTTTCGCAACAGTTTATTGCTAGATTTACAATGCTGGCGACAAAAAATGGGATAGACTTCTCCCAGGAACTCTGGTTGGGTTAATGGGTTATGTGGGCCAGGCTTGTCTTACACAGGAATGCTGCTGAAAATGGTCTCATAGGAAACTGCTTCTGGGAGCCCAGCACCCCAACCCTCTGGGTAACCTCTCCAGCAAAACAGGATAAGACAAAGTCATGCTTATAACTCCAGAGGGACACAAAAGCAGGAAGAACAGCCAATGCCTTCCTAAAGGTGCTATAAGCCAACAATGTCCCTGCATCAGTCTGATTATGGAAAAGTTGATCCCTTTGCAATTATTCCTGACCAGCATTGTTTGAAACAACCATTGTCAAGACTACTGGTCAGAACATGGAAGGCTGATAGTGAATTTTAATATTAATGTCTGGATTTTATGATGATATCCTTTGTTCCTTACATAAAACATTAGCTGAAATTGGCAGGATTCAAAATTGACACTTTGGAACTCATGTTTTTAAATATTTTTAATAATTTTCTGAAGACCTCTGCAACAGCAAGAGGCAAAAATAGTGACTGAAATGGTCTGGTGCAATAAATTAGAATGGGGGGGGGGGGGGTAGTTTTTGTCCCTAGTGAGTCACTGTGTCCCCGTGTCTTTATCATACAACCTAACTCGTTTTCAGAACCTTGCTGCTGCTGCTGCTGCTTGATCTCAAACTCAGGAGTGGGCTGCCCAATGTCTGCAGCATAGAAATTGGGTGGGTCCTCGTTCTGGCTCTGGCTGCACAGTTATTTTTCACTTTTTGTCTCAAAGGGCTGCATCCAGGGCTGCTTCCCAGCAATAAAGCTAACACAGCACGGAGTATGAGAAAAGCACATCAAAACTGTACAAATTCACTTCTGAAATTCAATACATTAAAACAGATTTCTGAGATTACAGCCATCAATTTTGGACTGTTTTTTGGCTTGGTAACTGCCTTTGAAGTGACCCTGGCCTTAGACGAGGGGGAACTTCGCTTTGCATTCCCTGGCGATGGCCAGGTGAGATGGCAATGCCAGGCAGTGCCTGTGGAAAAGAGAGGGAAGGAGCCCTGCTGCTGTGGAGGCTGTGGGGAGTTTCAGGACTGGCNCTTCGCTTTGCATTCCCTGGCGATGGCCAGGTGAGATGGCAATGCCAGGCAGTGCCTGTGGAAAAGAGAGGGAAGGAGCCCTGCTGCTGTGGAGGCTGTGGGGAGTTTCAGGGCTGGCTAAAGGCAGCTTTCCAGAAAGATGGTCTCATCTGTACCTTTTTTATTAGCAAAGCACAGAATTCTGTGAAATCCAAACCTTTTTGCTTCTATGTGAAATTATTTTAAAAACAATTGGACAATATGCTGTCTCAGGCAAATCATATACAGTGAATCCCCGCTGCATCGCGATCTCTCCTTTACGACCCCGCCCATTTGCGAAGCAATTTTTTCGCAGTCCGGCTTCCGGGGTCTGCGAGGTTCCCCAGAGCAGGCGTGCGCTGTGCCTCTGCTTTGCCGNGGGGGGGGTGTCTCCTGAGTCAGAGCGGGCTCAGAAATGGTTCCCTTTGCCCCCCTGTGTTGACAGTACGAGGGGAGAGGCAGAAAATGGTCCACAGCGCTCTGGAGTGCCGGGGGGTGGAGCAACCGCATGGCCTGCATGCATATTAACAACCTGCACTTCTTTGCGAGTTTGGCTTTCTGCGAGACCCCTGGGCTGTCCCCTTCCTCATGAACGAGGGGGTTTAACTGTATATATAAAATTTATAGAAAGGGTAAAGTGCCATACCACCAAATTTCATGTCAGGAGGAAGTTTTAAAATCCCCAGCCTTCTGGAAATCCTGCAGTTCGTTGCTTGATCACAAGGGGAAAGCCTATAGTAATCCTACATGGAAATAAATGTGACTGAATTCTGTTTGCTTTCAAATAATGGCATTTATTTACATCGGTTTAACCTCCATTTAAAATGTCATGTATATCTCAGCTAGATTAATGTATGTGAAAAAACAAGCCTCTGCGGGAAGTGTTTCAAGTAAGCAATTTGTTTTGCTTGTAATTAATGGATTCTTACCTAAAGTACAAGTTATAAATAAAAATAAACTAACGATGAGTGGTAGTTTGCTGCTGTCACTCAAATAGTGGACAGTTGGGTAATTACAGACCATCAAAGAACCACTGCACTGCTGATTATTATCTTTTAAGAATTTGCCAGCTTTTAATTTCTTTTTTCAAAAGAAACTTGCATTGAAGTCTTTAAATATATGCTATTAATAAAATAAACCTATTAAGTGGTGTGATGGTTGGTATTTACAGCTCCCACAGGGGAACAAGTCACCTTTCCTTTGTTGCCTTGTCTGAGACAGAATACCACATTGTGAAATCTCATTTAGCCAAATCTTATTTAGCCACGTGTTTCTATGTACGTGTATTCTGCAAATATGTAAGCAGATTGACTAAGATGAGAAGCTTGGGAGCAGAGCTGGGCTATACTTCTGCAGAGTTTCTGGACTGTTTGTAAGGTCAGATCCTGCAAATGTCAGAAAATCCACATTCATGAACCTTGTGTGCAAACCTTTGAACAGAAAACAAAATATTTCAGTGAGGAAGATGTTGGCAATAATTGCATCTGCTCAGAACTACAAATGTGTATAACTTCTATCACATTTTTATACATGTGTTGTTAAGATTTGTTAATTAAAATACTTATGACTAGTATCGTGATACATACTTACAGTATTTATTT
Source organism: Pitta sordida (assembly GCA_013390025.1). NCBI lineage: Eukaryota > Metazoa > Chordata > Aves > Passeriformes > Pittidae > Pitta > Pitta sordida. Next base: position 301,704 of record WEKX01004097.1, on the reverse strand, counting down.
TTCAATACTGAGCAAGCCACTAGGCACAGAATTATTTTTCACATAATTTCATGATTCTCCATTTATTTAATATCAAAATGTTCCAAACCTACATTTCCATGGTAAATTTTGGTTAAAAGCTGGACTTGGGATGGAATTGATGTTGTCGATACCCCTTCTCCTCATAGAAGTGAACCCATATTTAGTGCATCCTACACTGTGATCTGTGTATTGACTGGAAGTGACATTAAAAGTATAATATTAAGAATGTGTTTATGCACACAGTGGTGCTGGAGATAGTGAACTTTTTGTCTTGAGGGAGGAGGGTACGTGCAGCGTAGAGCTGATTGTAATAGGTTTCCGTCAGTAGTATGGCAGGGCTCTTGGAGCATGTCAGGATTCAACATTGCTGTGCTCATCTGCCTGTAAACCCTTCCAGTCAGCAGACACATTGTCTCCAGTAAGGAGGCATCCCCCATCCACGCTGATCTATATGGTTTGTCTGCCCATTTATCTCGTGTTTATATCAGAAGGAAAGTCACTCCTGCATCTTTAATTCAGGATACTTAAACGAGGTTGGATTGCTCATCTGAGTAAGATTTCCAGGATGGGGATTGTAAACACCTGTAAATAGAGCGCTGAAATTATAAATAATATAAAACCAATGCAAAATACTGTGCTCTTCAGTTGTTTTCATTCAGCCAAACTCTAATAATCATCAAGGTGTGTAAAAAATATAGAGATCTATGGTTTAGAGGAAAGGTCAGTTGCAGTCCATGGTTATTTTTAGTTCATTGAATTGTTTTCAGCAGGCGTATCTCTATGTAGCACAATCTCTTGCCCATTTTCAGCAAAACATTCCTAAATTCATCATACACGAAAACAGAGCTGGAGGAAGAGGAAATGAACAATTTTCTAATTTATGCAATTGAAGAGAAATATGGGGGAGTCTTTAATGACTATTGGAGGATGGAATACAAACTGTCTGTACCTACTAAACTGCAAAAGCCTGTTGAAAATGGCAGAAATGCTGCTTTTAAAGGCTTCTGTAGTCTTGTAAGATTAGTTTTGCCATGAATCTGCTTCTGTGCCTTTGAATTGGAGACTACAATTTGTAAAAGGGCATAAATATAATTTTTGTCATTAATATCATAATTCCTTTTGACATGTTTTAGCTTGATGTTCTTGGCATAATATTTTCACAAGCTTTAAAAAATCCTAAATTAAAAACAAATTAAAGAATTTCAGGCAATTGTCTATTTAAAGTTTCCTTGAGAATCACTGATTTTTAACATTACAATTCCGTTGATTATATTAATTAAAAAAAATATTGGAAGTCCACAGGTGCATTGACAGACTCTTGCACACCTGTGATTTGGGGGTTTGGGGGTAGGGGAGTGCTTTTTGTTTGTTTGTGTTTTAATAAACTGCAAAGAAGAAAAAGGTTAAACCTCTGAGAATCTTGGAAATACATAAGGAAAGCAATTATTAAAGTTCTCCAAGCATTAGCAGAATTTTTTAAAGCTAGTTAATGTGGTAATGATGAGACTAGGGAGAGCTATTTTTACTTAGGTAGTTAGTTGTGAAGACTGAGCCAATGTGCAGTGTGGAATGCAGAAAAAGCTAATGGTACCACAATCACAGCTTGCCTGTACGGAAAACTGAAAATGCTGGATTGTGTTCTTTTGAAAAATACATAGTTAGTAATAAGTTGTAATGCTGGATGATTAAGAGTCAAGATGTGTTGCAGTGTGTGTTTATTACTATATCATTTTTTCTCAAAGTAGAATTTCATATATTTATAATAGTTATTTGGAGGTATAAATAATTGCAACACAAAATTGAGGACATTTAAAAAGGCTTTTTTTGTAAAGAAAGAAAAGTGAGAAAGGAGAAGGGAAAAGGAAGTTTTAGACCTTTCAGGCCTAGAGGGTTCCTGGGCAGGTGAAATGAAATTTTACATGTTGACTGACTCTTCTTGGGCTTATTATTAGGGCCCTACATCAAGGCCTCAAGGAGCAAGAGGAGGACGTTGGTATTGTGAAAATGTGCTGCTGTGCACAGCCTATATTTCCTTTTCCTGAGAGGATTATGCTGTGTGTGAACAGCCGTGTTCGGCGTAGCAGCAGAGAAGTCTGAATGGAAAATCCCTTCCCCCAGGGGTGAAACATCTCAGTAAATACTTTGGTCTCTTGAGCCAGCAGCATTTTGACCAAAATTTATTAAACTTTGGAGATGTGACCTCTTCTGTTCCTTTTTATTAAGTACTGCATGTGATTCTTTATTTAGTGGCAAGTTTTCATCTTATTCACAGTTAGCGAATTGCATGTACGTGGAAAAGGAGAGAGATTTAGCTTGTGTGTGTCTCTGAAATAATTAATAATATAGTCTAATAATAGTTATAATAAAGTCCTTCTGAAGATGCTCGTAGCAAGGACAATGGCAAAAGAGGATTGTGGCTCCTCATAACACCCTTGCTCTGTCTTACCTTTTACGGGCCAGCTTAGCTTTATTAAATGACCAAACAACAGTCTTTGTACACTGTATTCATACTTTTAGACATGTATCATGCTTTTATTTTACCTTTCATTTCCTTGGCAGATGATGCTATAGGGAATTAAGATAAAGCACAGTCATCTGTCCAGTTTCCTTCCTGTAACCTTATTGTGTATTATACTCTCAGACCTCCAGTGTTCTGCAGGAGATTATCCAAGAAATGATAAATCCTCAGTAGGAGCCATCAAAGCATCATTGCTAGTTTGTAGCCGCCAAGAAGACCCTCACATCTCTTTCACTGTCACTGCATTATTGATTAGCCTGCAAAATACTCAGGCTGCATTGATCGCAAATATTTAGGGATGAAAAGGGAAACGTGGTCCTCAAAGATATTTGCAGTTCTCTCTCCTCTGTTATAGATCTTTCTTCCCTGGTATTTCTCTGCCTTCTACGTGTTTTATACTGCGGGCTGATGTGTTCATCTGAAGGTACTGGAAAGATTGCTTGATGGCTTTGGCACACATATGCATTTTGACAGAAATCGTATGAAGCAAAACCCATTTCCTGTTTCTCTATGTTTCCATTAATTTTTATTTTAAAATTATATTAATGATCCAGACCATGAGGTCTGAAGCAGTCTTTCTTAAGATAGCACATAACTGGCTAATGTTCTGGTCCCATCTGATAACACAGCTGCCGAAGTCCCAGCGCATTCTCTCTCTATACTCGTGTTCTCCTGTTACAGGAACACTGTGCGAACAAGCTGAAATACAAGACCTGACAAAAGTTTTTGCTCGTTGATCCATTCCAGCAAGTGCTGGAAAGGGATTTTGCAAATGCAGAACAGCAAATCACACAACAAAACAATTCCCTGCAAATTCAGCAAGTTACTTCTAGCTGTCCCTTCTCCAGGAAGTCCTTGCTTAGTAGGATGTTGGCACATGCAGGTGGTTTCTGCCTGGTTAGTGTACAGTGAGTTCTCTGCCTGGTACTTAAGCTGAAATCACTAACATGTGTCTTGTGTGTTACCTGAATGAAAGGCCAGTTCACTGGTTATTACTGCCCATTTTTTCTCTTTGCTCCTGCACTTCCCTGTTTCGATTACAAATCCCCCTCCAGGCACAAAGCAAGCTGGACACCTACGGTGCAGCTAAAGAGTTATTTGTTCCCTAGGTGGACACTAATGAATGACTGCAGTGCTGCCCTGAGTGAGGGGGTCCCCACTATTAAAGTTTAATAGAAAGATCTGAGAAACTGGGGGCCGAGAGGAGGAGGAGGGGACAGGGAGCTGTGAGTAACTCTCTAAGTGCCTTCTCTGTTCCTTTGCTGCAGTGGAGGTTATACACCATCCATTAGGACAGAGCAACAGGAGAGAGGTCAGTTCCCTTGGTGTTCTCCTTTTGCTTTTGAAACCGAAAAAATATGTTGGTTCCTTTCCAGTGTAAAATCTCTTGAATATGTCCTGTCTCAAAATTCAGACTTCCTTTCAATTTTCTGATATTTTATCCTTTCATTTCTCTCCCACTCCTCTTAGTTCTCCTTTTTACCCCCTAATCTGCCCCTTTTTTCTTTACTCTTCATACTCTTATCCCTCCTCTACCCCGTACTTTCCAGGAATTGGGATGAGAAAAGGTATAGTTGAGGGTTTAAATGTGGTTGGGTTTTTTTAATTTTTCTTTAGATATTCCAGGCCTAAGTGATAATAAAGTATTGTAGAACAGTGGAAGTACATAATTCCTTATGTCAACCGAGGTAAGTATAAAGCTCCTCAGTTTTTCTCTCTTTCACTGAATTGTTGGTGAGTAATATCTAGTTTTAGTTTTGCTTTTGCTTTTTGATCTAGGCCCTGTTACTGTGACATCTGTCCATGTCTGAGACCATTTGAAGAAAACCAACTGATTCTAGGAGTGAGAGAGAAAGATCCTCTAGTTTCTCTGCTGTGTATTCCTAAGAATATACTGAGTATTTCTTGTGTTGTATTTATAAGGAACAAGACAAATCTCTTGTATACCATTCCTTTTATAGCTCCAAGAAGGAGGTTTTTATTGCGGGTTCAGACCACCAACATGTTTGGTATTCTGGGGTCCTGCAGGACTCTGCTTGCACTGCAAGGGACAGCCACAGAACAGCAATGGAAGAAACTTCCTTTCACCAGAGGTGTTTGAGAGAGTTAGAATCCTGCTGGAGATAACTGTAAACATTGGAATTCAGTATGCTTTCATTCTGGGATATCAGAACATCCCTCACTTTTGGCAGTAGAGCTATAGGATTAGAAACCTCTGCTAATATATAGCTATACTTTATAGCTGGTAATAAATGTGACCGGATAAACTAAAATATAATGGCTTCTCCATGGTTCTTTGGATTCCCAGTGACATCTGTCATATGTCAGAAGAGTCTAGACTCTTCTAGAAGTCAATAAAAGAATATTTTGAGCCTGTAAATGCATCCTGAAAAGATCAGTGATACCTGAATTTAATTTATTATTTACTCTTTGAAACAGTCTGATTAAGAAAAGGCGTCCTGAAGTGGTGTTGCCAATACGTACAACCTGTCAGTACAGGTTTCTTCAGATTGCTACTTGGCCAAACATGTCAGATTACTGTTTGGAAATATCTGGACTGGATCCACAAAGCTTACCTGTGTTTCCTGTTCTCAATGTCTTTCCTACAAACATTAGTGTTCCGGCTGAATTATGGCACTTATACAGATCCAAACCTGATTAGAGTGATCACCTGCAAAATAACTTAGAACTGGCATAGATGTTTTCTGGTGAGACTTGCAAGGAGATGTGCTTTCTTCAGCATTGCAAGGATACAAAATTTGTGCTCTTCTCATTTTTTAACAAACAGTGCATTTGAGTCCACTGTAAAATATGTCCTTTTTTTCCCCCCCCCTGAAATTTAACTGCGTTAAGAAAAGACTTCTACACCACGCTAGTAATCTGATTGTATTTGAAGTATTTCGTATTGCCCTGAATACAGTCGCTTTCCTAAACTGAGGCCTATGTTTAGAACTTGAATCCTGGGCTTCAAAAAATGCTAAAATAAGTTGTTCCTCCTGAAAACACAGCCTGGAAATTCCTGTGCTTTCCTGTGTGTTCTGTAGAGACAACATTAAAGTTCAGTTGCATAAGACTCATTGTTATTTTCATTATATTCACTCTTATTTTAAGAACTCTTAAGCATTCTTAGTATATGCAGTTCAAAAAACCTGCAAAGACAGGAAATCTCTTCACATAATTCTTATAATAATAAGTGCCTGAGATAAGTAAGTACTATATGAGAAGTATCATTATTACTCTTGCTGGTGTTATATGCTCACTTCTCATGCCAATAAAATGTTCTTCTTTCCACTTCAGATTGTGTCATTATTTGTTGGTTGTTTTTCTTTCTTTTTTTTGAGGGGGGTTAGTTGTGTGTGTGTGTGTAAACTATTGAGCTGACTGCCATAATGATTGCACTGTTTTCAGCAGTGACTCAAAGAAGACAGACAGCAGGGAATGGCAATGAAAAATTCTCCTTACAATATGTCAGGTGAGAGCTGAAGATCAGTTCTGAATGCAGCCTTCTCTGGTTTGTTGAAGCTGTTGTTTCTGTTTGGGTTTTTGTTTGTTTGAAGGGGTTTTTTAGTTTTTGGTTGGCTGGTTTGGTTTTAGTTTTTTGTTGTTTTGGGGAGAGGTGGGGTTTTTTGTGGAGTTTGGTTTTTTGTTTTGTGGGGGTTTTTTTTCGGGGGGGGGGAGGGTTTGCCCCACAGTTGCAGACTATTTTTCGAACTACTGATAATAGTGATGGCTGGTCTCTAGTTTCGTCACAAGTCACACTGAAACAAATAAGTACAACGATACTTTTTATGATCCAGAACCAGGCAGGCTGTGACATTTCCTTTTGATAAACATGGTTATGGAGGTTGGGAGTATGGTAGACTTCTAGTTTACCCAATAGTCTGCAATCGGCAGAGATTGAGATGATTTTCTCATCTAGCTGTGTTTCGTGTGACATGCATTACAAGAGAAGCCAGAGCTAAGTGAACCAGATATGTCAGTAAAATACGTACTGTTGTTCAGTCTTGTTCATTGCTTTTAAGTTGATCCTATTTGGACGGATGTCCTTTCAGTTGTAACACTTTTCTGATTTTACTAACAGAAGTGCTTAGTTAATAAAGTCTTTGGAAAAAAAAATACAGCAAAGCCACCTTTGTATCTGAAAAACGGTGGATCCGTATAAAACAACTGAACCTCCCCCCACCTCCAAAAGCACTTTATTTGAAGAATAAAAGAAATCTTGCAACTGGTCAAGAAAAAACTGCCAACACCTGTTTCTTCCAACCTTTTGAATCCTTCTTCAGCAATAATGCTTTCCATGGCTTGATGCTTGCAGCTCCATAAAGAAAAACCTTTTGTCATGGAAATCTTATTCTCCACTTGTAATAATTCTAATAGCAATGTTGAATTATATTAGCTGTCCATTTATCTTAATGCCCTGGTTCTTGTAAGAATTAGAATCGTATGTTTCCAAGGAAAACACAAGAAATCTTTGGATGGTAAGTTGTGCATTTAGAGACTTCTGTTACAAAGTAAGCTATCAGAAATATATTTGGGCAGAAACTGAGGAGCTGTTCCCAATTTTTTGGTGACTATAAATTTTTGTAGTTTGGTCTGAGTTGTAACTTGAGAGATGACAAATGGTTGACAAAAAATAACACAGGACAATAATTAAAGTATGTGCATGTGTTTGTTGGGGAGAAATGGTCCTTTCTTGGGTGAAACTGTAGAAATAGGATCGTTAATGAGTAATTCTCAGTATAAGCAGAAAGATTCTTTTGTTTCTGCTATATCCTGTTGAATTGATTTTAGGAATAGTTCTGAGTGAATAACTAGATTTTTTGAACATCAGATGAATATATGATATGTTTAGAAATCTTGTAAACAATACCAAATTCACCCTCTGCCCAGTAGTAAATTTCTCTGACATTCAGGAAACAAAGCCTATATCTCAAGAAGGTAAAAAATGTCATAGTAATGAACATTTTGGTTCACGGATCTAAAAATAACAATAAAATACAATGTTATAAGATACTAAACATTATAAAATATAAAACTTGTTTAGATTACATATTATATTTTCATATACTTTATCCATATGTAATATGTTACTATACATTTACTTTTATTAAAGTATAAAAAATTAAAATCCATAATTAGTGAAATTAATAATTGTATTTAAATGATATACATTAGATAGTGTAAAAAATTAGGCAACTGTATATAAGATCCATGAGAAGCAGCCTATCAAGGAACAGAGCTGTCCAGAAGTAAAGAACAAAATGCTGATAGGGAGGATGATTAATCTGAGGTAGCAGTCCTTTCTGTTTTCTGAATGCCTTAAACAGTATTTGGCCTCTTCTTTTCTACTGAAGATGCATTCAGAAACGTTCTCCTAAGGGTAGATAATGAATCTTTTCCATTTGCAGAGCAGTGGTAGATACTGTTGCCCCCTGGTAGGATGGCTCACTGGGTAGCGTTTCAATGGTCAGCCGAATACATCCATGATCTTTTGCTGATCCGTGGGTTTCAAGCTTGAAGGGGTCACATTCACTGTTGTGTATATTATTTTTATTTCCTTTTTTACCTATTGAGACTTCAAATGGAAGACTTGGAGATTCAGTGAGGAAGACTGCTGAGAAGAAAGGTGCCAAGTGACTCTGTGACACTGTCCCAGTGCACTGAATAGTGCACTGGTATTCAGTCTTGAATACCTAATGCCAGGTCCTGTGTTCCTCTCAGACACCTCAGAGTTCGTGCTCACTATCAGCACAGCAAACGCCCTTTTTAGATCTAGCCTTTAGATACACAGTTTGAAAATACTCTACATTCATTAAAACTCATGTGAATAGTCATGTGTATAAAGTAAAACATTTCAGGGCCCAAAACCCACACCCAAACTACTGGTCTATGGGTTAGGCCTTTAGTCAGACCAAAATCTTACTGGTTCCACTAAGTACTGCCTTGTTTGCGCATAAAATCACATGACTGTTTTCTTATCCCCATACACGGAAAAAAACAGAAGTGGTCCAGCCTGTGAACTTATTCTTCTGACCCTGAAAATAATAGAGGTTTGAAAAATAGGTAGCAGTGGGCATGATTCCCAAAAAAGCAATCTTTGACTAGTGTTTTAATTACTATTGAGGGCTTACATATCTTGTCTTTCTCCTTCATATTTTAAAATATGTTGGTCAGTAAGACACCAACCACACAAATAAAAGAGAACTGAGCAGTACTGGACTAATGCTGGTATTTATGTAGGTCTTTTCAAAGTACATATTGGAAAAACCAGAAAAGGCTGAGCTGGGATCAGTAAATGGTCAAAATAAAGTTACTCACTGGGCTGAGGAATGACATCAGAAAATGTTGAAAGAGCAAAGTATTCTCCCTGATTGCAGGAATGAGCTGGGACTTCTTGGTTGTGGCTGTGCAGAGACCAGGAGATAACCAGCATCTGCTTGAAAAGGAGTTGGCACCTGTCCTTTTGTCATGGAAGCCACGTGTGTGCTCCACTCCCAAGGCCTTCAGTGTGTGGAAGAGCCATCGGGAAGAGTTTCTGGGAGATACAGGGACAACATGAAGACTTTAAAGAGATTCAAACAGTATCAGCATGTGAGAGCAAAGGGGAAACATTTGCCCAGATTTGGATGTGAGTTGCAGAGCCATAGGCACAGATTTACTGTAAGGTAATGTGGGAAGCAGATTTTGATAAAATGACAGTAGGAGTGTTAGCTTTTCTTCACGTCCGATTTCAGTCACTTAGAATGGTAAATATTCTTTACCTGCACACACGCAGAGGGCTGCTGTGTCTAACCGTCTAACAGTCTAACTGTTCCCTGCACTTGCTTAAAATTATATTTTCAATATATTAGTAGGGCGATTTTGCCATGATATCTGGGAATTGCATTTTAGCTTGCACGTGTAATGCACGAATAAGCAGCAGCCAAGAAGTTCTAACTCCGACTCGCGATTTTTATCCCTGAAAAAAACCCAACCCAACCCAAAAAAGCAAGGGCCCTGCTGTGAACCATGATTTTTTGAATGAGTCTCTCGTTTTGCCTAACAGAAGAAAAGCCGCCGTTTCCGCTCCTCTCCCAGCCCTGTTTCAGCACGCCCGGGATCGGTGGGTCCGCGGCGGCCGCCAGTCTCCAGGGCAGGAGCGGGGGCACGGCCGGCTCGGGGCTGCGGCACTTGGGGAGCCCTGCGGAAGCCGCTGCCGTGGGAGTCTCTGTGGCGCAATCGGTTAGCGCGTTCGGCTGTTAACCGAAAGGTTGGTGGTTCGAGCCCACCCAGGGACGCGTTCCCCTTTTGACTCTGCGCCGCCCCCGCCGTCGTTTTGTGCGTGTGCCGCTACCGCCGGGCCTNGGCGGGCAGGACGGGCCACCCCCGTGCCCCGCGGGTCCCTCTCCGCCCGAGGCGGGACGTGTTCCAGGCCCATTCCCTGCTGGCGGGCTCACCCTGCCCGCACGAAGCCACTTTGCATAAATGAATGTTAAAAGCAATTACGCCGGGAGCTTCGCCTAAACGTGTCAATTAGAAGTTGGCACCTTCGTCGTATCCGAGCCCGAGAGCCGATCCCAACGAGCGCTCCGGTCGCGTGAAATCCGGCTGCCTTCCAGCCCGACCTCTGCCAGCTCTGCGAGGATCTATTTACAGTTTATAGAAAACAGGATCCGTATTAAAAATGCCCCTTCCCCAGCGAAGCTGTATTTCACAGATCTTTCTGTTCACCCGCCTGGTTTGAATAAGGGATACAGCCGTCTTAAAGGTCAGGCTGTGCCATTGATTTACCATCGATGACAAGATACGGCCCTCGCTAGCCAAGATACTGGAGAAAAGACATGTATTTAGAAACATCGAAGAATCCTTAGAAAGCAGTAAACCCTAAATCGTTGGCGTGATGGCAATTTTTTTTTCTGTCATCTGCATCTTTTTCATTTCGGTAAAACATTTTGAAAAACCGGCAGCCATGTGCTGAGCATCGGGGGAGGTGTGGATCACTGCAGGACCCACCTATCACCGTTAGCCACACTTAACCAGTAAATATTTTCTGCTGATCGGGAGAATTTTATTTTAAATAAAGTGATTCAGGTGAATCCCCTGCTCGATATTTCCACGTTGTTTGCAGTGCAGGATGAATTCAGCCTGGTAGCACTGCATCTGCTGCAGCCAGCAAAGCCTCACAGGAGATTGAAATCTAAAGATCTGCAATTGCCTGTGCTTGGACCGTTGCTCTCCCAGGCAGGCATCAAGAGCTTATAGGACCCAACAACAGCAACAAAAATTGATCATGTCAGTGTGAAGCAGCAGTGGGTGGAAAAGCAGTAACAATTTAGGAACTAAAATTTACCCATGATAGTTCATGAGGAAGGACAGGCTGTTCTGCTCCCATAAAGCAAGTCTTGCTTTCCTTAGCAAGTCACAGATGCGTTTTATAGGGGTGGTTATTGCTGACCAGGAGGTTTGTTAATGCTTCTTCCAGTTGCTGCACGTCGGTGTTCAAAATGCACCATCAAACCTGTTAACATAGGTGCGGAGTGTAAGCGCTCACTTCTTGAGGCACTTGTACGGGAGGCTCTTCCTAAGGCACATCCTGGATTCGGGAATACAAAGCGACGCTTAGGCAGTGCTTGATAAACTCATTTTGTGCAAATAGAAAGCTCGTGCATGGGAAGTGCCTCATCCCATCTGCTCACTAACTAATTACAATTAAGGTTGTGGAGAACGGGAAACCTGTTACGTTTTTAGGACTAGATAGGGAATCGAAGCTTTCTTTGTATGAAATAACATTTTTTAAGAGGTCAGTGAAGCTTTCAGTTCTCAGCCATGAAAAAAAGCTTCTCGTAGCTGCGTAATGTACCCAGACGAACCAGCCGGTTCTTGCCTTAATCCATTTATCCATACGCAGTGTAGGATTAACGCCGTTCTAAGTGTAATGGGAGACTGCATCATCTGATGCTTTTAGGAAAAAGACCTGACACATTCAAAGTGACCACTTGACAAACACCGACATATATTCCAGAATAAATATTTCCAACCGAAATTCCAACTAATTTCTAAGGCACGCGGGGAAGACTCGCCGTCGAGATTTCCGAGAGAGAACCCAGAACCAAGGGACCGCCGGTTGTCTCACCCTGACATCACCAACGCCTGGATAAACCCAAGCCCCCGCACCGCGGCTCTTTGTTCACGCAGTGCTGGGAGCGGGACGCGGGGCAGGAGGTGGCCAGTGCACAGAGGGCTGGGGACACAGGGTACGGCTCTGCCGCGGGCAGCGTCCGGGGGCTCCGCATCCCGGCCCTGCGGGACGGGGGGCTCGGGGGAGCCTGGCGCTCTCCGCGGGTGCGGAACCGCTCTCCACCTCGTCCAGCGCAGCCCTGGGGGATGGGGAGGGCACGGCTGCCCGCACTGCTGGCTCCCCCGGCCCGAGCAGACCCTCGCCGCCGCTCGGGACACTCACTCACATGGAGGGGGGACACGCGGGGACAAAAGAATCCTCTGCCCTCGCCACAGGGAGCCCCAGGGGAGAGGTGGGCTGTGCGTGGGAGCCGGGCGGATCCGCGCCACCCCCTCCCTTCGCCGGGACTNTTGAACTTCGGCCAATATTTAATGACAGATAAGATGGGGAATAAAATATTCATGGTCTCGATAAAGACCGGCACCCGGAATACTGGAAAGATGAAAAACTGTAAAGCTCGCAGAAAGGGTGCAGAAACAGCCATCTTGAATATTTTAATCTCTGGCAAGTGTTTCTTTGGAACAAAATGGATGTTGGAGGGAAACAGCATAGTTAACATTACTGTAGCCTTCCATTTCTAACACCATCCCTCTCGCCGAATTCAGCTGGCACGAAGCAGTGAGACGAAGGAACGCCACAGCCTTGCATCCACCTACAATGGCAATAAATAATCATAATCTGAATACTGTGGTCTGGAAATTTAGTACCTCTCTAAGTAATGGTGCTTTTTTTACCCACGATTTATATCGATTTGTTTGCATCGACATAAGTCACATGTAATGCTGCGAAAACATTCTTAGAGCTCATGCAACATAAAGAAACAATCGGGCTGTGTTCACCCAGGACACATTGGAAAAGGGTTTCTTTTTGTTTTTAATGGTACTGTGCGTTGTTCCCGTCACTAAAGTCAAAGGAGGTATTCCTACCGATTACCCTGGAAATGGAATCAGGGCCCTGAGTTCAGAGTTTGTTGTGTATTCATGATATGAACCAATTATTCTAAGGATTAATTGTTCGGCCATAAAAATCACTCTAGGCTGAAATTAGGCTTAAAAAATCCTCAGGATTTTTTCCACTTCTACTGAAATGGGTTAACAGCTGTCTTTATCTTTTCTTTCCTTCCCACTCCCCCTCCAAACTGATGGTGAAAACAAATACAACACGCTGATTTCAGATGCTTTTTTTCCCATATAACTGCAAAATAGCTTTCCCCCCCCCGCTTTTTTTTTCTTTCTTTCTTTCCTTCCCCCCTCCTTCCCCCCGCCGTTGGAATTCCAAGGCAGTTTAGGCTGGTCAGGCCTTCGCAAATTTTAATTTTTTTCCTTCTTTCTTTTTTTTTTTTTTTTTTTTTACAAAGGAACAACCGGCTAAAGTAGGGACTGTGGTAAAAGCAGAGACAATAAGTCAGTGGTTCAGCTACACAGGCTCCAAAAAGGCTCCTTCTCTGGGATTATTTATTTGTATCTTTCCTTGTGGCTGTTTGCTTACTTTGGATCTATTCCTTCTCAGATAAGCTCAGCAGAAACAACACACTTATAAAACCCAAAGACAGCTGAAAAATATATAATTCAGGGATGGCCGGAGAGCATTGTCTGAAGACTAAAGAATAGGATTTCAAGGCAGAACTGCTTGATTTTATTCACTTACTGATTTCTTCTATGTCAATTTGGGCGGCAGTTTTAATCCTAATTGTAAAGGAAAAGGTTCCTGTTGAGAACTGCATTGTTCTTATTAAATTTTCTAATTTTTCAAGGAAATTTTGAGGTCCTGCATATGCAGTTCCTGATTACTTCAGCACCTTGCACAGTTTTATTTGCTGTATCTGAACATTTTTGCTTTAATTTCTCAGTGCCATGCTCTACTCTCTGGATTGATACATGAGAATATATTTAACATCAGTTCCATAGTCATCCTGATATTTGTACAGCATTTCTTGAGACTATTTGGATCAAAAGGCATTATGAAATCAAGCAGCTTCCTGGTTATTTTTTACAATTGAAGCACACAGGGGTCTCAAAAAATTCGTGAAAAGCAGAGTGAGCAAAATTACTGAAATGCAAATGACAAGTTCCATCAAAGGCTAAAACTACAAACCTGTGTTTTTGAGGGTAAAATGCATCGACTAGAAACAATACCCTAGAAAAGCGAGCACTGGCTTCTTAATGACCAGGTCTTGTTCTAAAAATGAAAGCAACACTCAGCTCAAATTGTTGGTGTTATCTACGAAACAGGAAGATTTCAACTAGATTGAATAGTGCTAGGGACTGCTATAGGGCCCAGAGAGGCAAGCTGTGTCACATTTGCTGAAAGGAACTGCATTTAAATGTCATGAAAATCCGATTTATGTGGGAAAGGTATGTAGGATTCCAGGGAGGAAACAGGGTGTGAAGAAGGATCACGGAGATACAGCACTGTGTTTTGTCTCTCAGACGTGAAGGACAAGGAGATTTTGTAAAAATAAATAGGAGAAATAAAATAATTTATTACTTATAAATTAATTAAAATTTATTTTAATGATGACTTAAAACATTTATTTTGCCTCAAAGGAATGTATTAACAGAAAGAGAAATAACAGTATAATATTTCTCCTGTAAAGAATAAAACTTTAATTGATAGAGTTCATTTGCCTTAATGTACTTAAAAACGTTGTTACATGAGATGGGCTCAGACTATTTTTTCTGTTAAATATTGTATTCCTTTGTCATCATCACAGTTTTGGTGGCAAAAGCTGAGTTAAATTGCACCTTCATACTTAAGCAGGCAGGGAAATGTGAGAATATTTGTATCTATACCTTTGAGAAGGACAAGGAGTATCTGGGAATTTCCAAATAACTGAGGCCAAGAAACTGGTGATCTTACAATTTACTCTGAATGGACAAGATATTCTGGTTATTTTATTTTCTTCTTGGGTCATTGGCACATCAGGCTCTGCCAATAACTACTAAGCAGTAGCTAGAGTATTGCATATATTGGTAAGGAATAATTGGTTTAACAAGCTGGGTGCTGTTTGTAAATATACCTGCTTAAAAGTCAGTGCAGCTAAATCCCTTTTACTCTTTAAAAGACGACTGTAAAGCTGTGTAGTCAAATGGCAGAACTAGAGGGTTTGGGGTCTCTTTTTCACTTTACATGTTCCCTGCAAACATTTCTGGTTTTCTCAGACAGATGTGTTCTTCAGATCACTTCTCTAAATATTTCTTCTCCTGTGGTTTGATTGGAAATAGGTAGTGACAAGTGGCTGCTCTTCAAAGTTTAAATCTTCAGTTTTATGTGAGGATATGCGTTATTTGACTTTTTTTCTTCGTTGGCATAAATACTCTGAAAGTCAAAAATTAGCTTTGCAGATACTTCCCATAATTTTTCTAGCCTCAGCAGACTGAAAGTGATTCAGAAAAATCTGTGCCATGACACGCACTGTGCTTGGTACTGTTGGGCCTCACAGAGTTGCCAGCCCTGAGGTACTTTCAGTATAATTGAGAGATAAAACTCGTAATTAATGATGTGCAAAGTTCTGAGTTTAGATAAATATTTGCAAAAATGTTTTATTCATTTGTCTCTAGCATTTAGTAATGGATTCTGACTGGGTCTAACTTAAAACTAAGAAGTTAAAAAAGAAACAAACCAAAAACCTTCCCCTCTTTCATTTTCCTTTGGGCAGTGTGGATTTGGACAAACAGAAGGTGGAGCTTCCACAGAGCCGGCAGCTGTGGCTGTCCTTGAGTCCTCTCATATGAATAGTTTTCTCACAGCTTGTAACTTGTTCCGTTATATCATGTTGTTCAGGGCTTAAAAAACAAGGATCTTCTGTATGCCTAACCTAACTATTCCCTTTTTTTGAGTCCCAAGATCCAACACTTACTGCTGTCACAAACTTTTAAAATCACAGATATGCTGACTGGAAAGGTAATAATTAGGAGTTTATTGTGGAATGAAGATAAGATTATCTGCAGTAAAGATTTATTATTAGACAATGAATAGCCTCATTTTCAAGATTTAAGAGACTTGTACAAATTACCTGCTGGATGGTTTTTTAGTTTCCAGTTCACGTCATTGCTGAAAGAACTGTTTGAGGCCTATTACCCAGCTTTTGGAAAGTATCCTTGTAGTGGAAAAAATTGTAAGGGATTTGGAAATGAGGACTCATCTGGCTAGTAGATGTTCATAAAAATCTTAATGACTTCAGCAGCCTGAGGCTGTTGGGGTTGGGCTTGGATGAAAACTACTGGACTGGCTTACTACAGGATCCCCTCCCTACATGTGTGGTGGCGATAAGGGAAGGTTGGAAGAAAGGCTTTGAAATCTTTGAGTGTATCTGTGACTGGGCTGACACCATCTCTTTTAAAAACGATTCTGTACTGTAAATTGCATTAAAAAAAAGATAGTAGCTCTAATGCATAGGACAGTTTGAAAACTTGCACATAAACCTCTTCAGGTTTTCCTACAAAGGCACTTTACACTTTTATACATGCCATTTTCTTGCTTTAGTTTACAGCTTTATGTAAAGAGTATGTGCCTCTGAACTGAAAGTGTTTTCAATTTAGTTTGTGTTGCTTTGGAGGGCTTTTTTAGCTAAAATCACAATGTATTTGACTTAAAATGGTGCCAGTGTTATATATGGAAAAGCTACTTTGCAGCATTTCTAGAGGCTTTTACATACTTCAGTAATTTTACTGTTACTCAGGCATCTGTCTGCTTTTAACTCAAAGACAATGCTGTTGATCTCAGGGGTAACTTGACTTTTGTGGTAATATGCAAAAGAGAAATCTAATTTATGGTCAGTTTGGCACTTGGCTTGAAAAGTGTGGTGTTACAAAACCAATATTGGTTCATAAAAAAAACTCAACCCACCTTCATATTCAGTTCTGGGCTGGTCTATGTAAACTGCACACATGATACTGCAGCTGGGCCGCTGGATGCTATCGGTAATTGGGGATTGTTTCTGAAATCCATGTGGATTTTCACGGAACATATCAAAATCTCTTTCTCTACAAGAAAATGTAGGGGATATTGCCTTAGTCTCACAGGGCTGAATGGGATGGCCCTGAAGGTGAGGAGTACTGTGATACTCCCGCTAAGAAAAAAAGGTGTCTTTTAGAGAAACTCAGCAGGTCATCATTCTCCCCAGGATAAATTCTCCCCTCACTCAGCCATGAGGCTACAGTACAGTGCAGATTCTGCTGCTCTGCCAGCCTCTGGAGCTCTGCCAGCAGACTGGAATCCCAGCCCTGATGGTGAGTTCCAGCACGGGGCTGTGAAGCTGTATGTATCCTGAGAAGAACTGCAAGGTGAGCTGCTGCAGCACAAAGAGATGCCTTGGCATTGATGAGACCACCAAAGCAGGACATTCTTTGTTATCCCTATCTCTTGGGAGGTACAGGGCTGATGAACATGCCACTAAATAAGACTTTTTTCTGTAACTGTTATTAGTTATGTATTGAATCTCTCTCTCTCCCTGACTTTGCTAGGATTCCTCTTGGCTAACAAATTTTGGCTGTAGCATTAGTAACTTGCAGAGGAACAACAGATTTTTGCAACAACACAGTCCACACATTACAATGGTCTCAGTCATCCGTAAGGGATTTTTTCTGCAGTTCAGTATTTGAGATACTCTGCTGATTTATTTAGTGATTCAAAGTGCTCTCAGCCTTTCTGGAGTATGGACTTCATGTTTGCAGGCAGCAGCTGAGCCTGTGGAGGCTGCCATGGCTCTCACGGAGATCCAGAGCATTTGCTGCTGCTACAGCCCTACCAACCCAAGCAGTTACAATTCTCAGAGGCAAAAGCTGTCCTGTCCTGAGCCATTAGTGCCCTTGGTTGAGGAGTATAAAGAGGAAAGAAACTTGTTTGCTTTTGTGCTTCTAGTGCAGTTGGTGACAGACTCACGATGCTCATACGTGGGCATATCAACAGAACCCACCTGCCCTTCTGTGATTGTGTTTCCTTCCTCCCTTGTGTTTGGAAAAGCTTTTCTGGTGTGGGTCAAGCATCTGTCCATCCATCCATCTATACACACATCCTTCCATCCTTCCATCCCTGCTGCTCCTGCAGCTGGCCACACCACTGCCTATGCTGCTCCGGAGCAGCAGTTCCTGCCAGGCAGCAACACGAGTGCTGTCGGCACAAGATGAATTTTCTCACTCGTGTTTTCTCTCCTTCTCTCTTCATTTTCCCTTGATGTCTCCAATGATTTTTTTCCTTCTGAGAACCCTCACTCCCTTTGGCTACTCTCCCATCTGCCCCCACCCCCTTTCCTTCCTTTCTTTCATTTTTCTCATTTCTTGTATTCTCCCTTCACTTATTTTTCTCTCTATTATCTTTCCTGTCCTCCTCTGCATTCTTTCAATCCCAGCAGGGCTCACGCATACAAATTGACCCCCTCCCAGCCAGTAATGTGATCGAAGCTCTTTGTGGCTCCTACTATCTCTATGGTAACTATCAGGGGGGTCTCGAGAGTGGTGGTAGACCCAATGCATTGGCCCGCATACTGTTGTTCTTGCCGGCATTACGTGCTGACCACATGGGCTTGACTGCTCATTTACAACTACTTTTTATTAAAAAAAAAATAATATTGATACCCAGAAGTGCTTGAATGGTGAAAACAGCACACTTGTGCACAAATAGTTGTTGGGTTCTCAGGGTTTTGGAAAATGATTTATGTGTTTGGAGTTGCTTTACTTGGCAGATCTGTTGTTGTTTCCTAATCATTGTGGAGTGGTGTGTTGGGTGTTTCATGGACTCTGGAAACTACAGTTACGCTGCAAAAATGAGCATCTGTATTGCAGGGGTGGCCAGTGGAGCTGCAGTGGTGATAGTTGTAACCACCAGCACAGACAGAAAATATGTCTGAGGAGTTTGCATGCTATGAATGTTGAGAGCTCTTGCTTTGCTTCGTGCTAGCCAGCTTGCCACATACCCCTAGCTGCTGGGATTTGTGCAAGCATGGAGCAACCACAGGATCTGATGGAAGGAATTACTGAATTACTGAAAAACCTATGGCGTGACAGCAGAAATGGACATGGTTTCTTTTGGCACTAGGACTTCTCTCAAATAGCCAGGGATGCAAGTGGAAATGTGGAGAACCAGGGAGACAATGAAACCTAAGGCTGTGGTAATTATTATGCAGTACATACAATATTAAAAATACAATTTCTCTCACGATTATACTCTAAATATTGTTCTATTCAATTCTTCAAAACCACTGTTATTTTTGTGTTCCTTTCCAAATGTGTATATATTTGTGTCCAGAAAATGGATTCCCTTTGTCATACATGTTAATTCCATTAATCACATCAACATGTAGGCAGCAATATATAAAATCTATGACAAGTGTTCTTTAGATTTATCTGGTTTTTAATAAATATTTAAATTTTGTATGAAAATATAATTTCTATTAAAATTTCTGAATTTAAAAAAGAAGTCAACTAACCTTATTATATCCTGACATTGTGTACTGCTGCATCACTTAGGACGTGCAATGTCAATCAGATAACTACACCTTACCAGCCTTTCTGCTGCATGAAAATGCTCTACAAACTCAATACCATCCTATTTCAATCTCTACAACCCTCAATTACACAGCAGTGTTCACTCTGAAAGCATCATCTTGTTCCAATTTTTGAAAGGAATAAACTTCTGTAGATGATTATTAGGTTTTTCAACTGGCTGCATAATCCATATTCACAACTTTATTACTCATTTAGTTCACCTTATAATGCATTAATGGTGAGTTCTACATCTTCCCGCCTGTGGATAAATCAACATCTATAAACTGCCTTTTTGGGTGAAATGCAGCCAGTGGTGAAAGGGTTAACACTGTGGGCATTTAAGTGGTCATAATTAACAGTCCATTAAGATGAATGGGGAAAGTTCGAAGTGTTGTTTAATTCTGCCTGTTTACAGACTCAAGAGGACAACTGGAGGGTCCCGAGATTGCTCAGGGTTTGCATTAGCGATGCTAGGAATCACATTTTAAGATAAACTACGTATAACCAGATTAAAAAAAAAAAAAAAGACTAAAGTAATTTGTCATTTGGGAAACACATTTCCTGCTTTGGAGAATTCCTGTTGTCCCAGTTCACTTTCTCAAATAAGTAGGTTGATACTAAGTACCATTTTGGTTTCCACTGAACAAGTCCACAAAAACAAAGCCCTCTCAATGCTTAATCCCCTCCCTGTTTCACAACAATTTATATAAGCAATAATTTTGTAGCCAGTTATTAACATGGAGGCAGGAGGAACTCAGCTCTACTAAGCTGTAAAGGTCCTTCTGGCTCTGGTAGGTGCCTGCTCTTCTCCACTCTTTAGCATTTGACATAAAACTTCACTACTATTAACATCATTGTTAACCATTAAAAATATTAAATGGGACATAAACCAAAAATGCCAGCCTGAAAAATCTCTTGGCTTTATTTGCCTTTTGCATCCCCAAGATTCTGCAAAAATATTTTTCAGCTTTGTCTCCTGTGAGGTTGAAAATTAATTCTGTTAAAAAGAAGTGTTTTTTTTCATGTAATTGGCTCATTCCAAGCTCTGAAGTTAAAAAACCCCCACAAACCCAAAGAACCACAAGAACACAGCTATATCAAGAGTCACAAGAGAATCTTGGGGGTTGCTAATATTGCTGTCGAAAAGTACAGCCTCTGCTGCCAGTCTGGAGTCTGAGCTCTGGAGAGAGCTGAGACGGGCCCAGGCGGAGAATCCACTATTTGAACAAGAACTATTTTAGCCAAAATGTAGCAGTGGAACTGCTAGAGAAGTCTGTCATTTCAAAGTAATACACAGTTCTTTTTATAAGTCTCCATTTTATTGGTACAATTTTTTCCTTGTAAAGGATTGTGAGTGTAATTAATTATAGGCAATAAATTGTAAGTGCATTTCATAGCTCCTGTATGTCTGGCTATATGACAGCGCTCAGAAATGTGGTTGTTAAACATACTGAAGAGCAACAGAGCAAGCAGTCACTTGATCTAGGTTTTTTTTTGGGGGGTGGGGGGTTTGTATCAGAGAGTCTGAAAACAGTATGACAAAAATCAGAAATCAACATTTCCATAAAGTGTTTTAATTGCATCAAATGTTTTAATTACATAAATTACTTCTACATTTTTCCAAACACAGTTTCGGTCTTAAGAGTAGGAATGCTGCTGAAAGATAACCTCAAAATACAATTACAGAATTTGGAAATAATATATTCATGAATGAACACGGTTTGGCATTTGTCTACAGTTTGAATTTCTTGTGCTTTCAAATATAACTTTGAAATTTCAAAATACATTGCTTTTTTAAAAATTAGCTTTGAAGTTTTGATGAGAACTGTCGATTTTAATTTTAGCAAGGATGTGTTCGGTTAAATCTAAATTAGGACATAGTACCTTAGACAAATGAACAAGAAAAATGCACCTGAAAGAGTCAAAATGATTCCTGGAGATACTCAGCAGAAAGTCTCCTTTTACATGATAATGTTTTCCTGGAAAATCAGGTTTATAGAAATGTAAATTGACTCAATTTAAAACAGTTAAAATTAGTTCAGCAAGTTGAACTCTGCAAGTCTCTTATTGATAGAAACTGTTAACATTTTGAAAACAAGGAAAACGAAAAAAAATCTGAATTAACAGGAAACAGTATTTCATACTGCATGCCCCATTAAAACTGTTGCCTATTTTTCAAAATCTATTTTTTTCCATTGATTAAAAACAGAATCCAAAATATTAAAGGACAAAGACACACTACAGCTGTGTCTGAAGAATGGTAGAATCCTTTTTCATTAAACAGGAATTAAAACAGGTTTCAGTAATATATAATCTATTGTACAGGGGCATCTTGGTCAGTTTGAGGGCAATATGAATAATTTTCTCTTTAAAAAAGGCACATTTTACCTCTTCTTTTACCAGGTACTCCATTCTTTGGTGATTCTTGATTTATGTCACTGCTTTCCTTCACCTTTAATTGCAATCACTGTCAGTTTCCCTGACAAGCTCTATATGCTTTTTCCTTCTCCTTGATTTGTACAGTAACTAGCCACAAATCCTTTGACTTCCCCAGAACAGAAGCCAATGGTTTCCACAGATTAGGAGTTGACTGGTTGCAGGATATTCATTAAATGTTCTTCCTAAGAAGTAAACCCATACTGTTTCTTTGTTCCAGCTGTAAAGAACCTGCCATGATAACAACAGCCTTTAAATGATGATGTCAAAATGTCAAGGAGGAAAGTGTCTGTGAGCGAGGTCAAGAGTCTCACGGATGCAGAAAACAACTCAAGTAAAAACTAGTATGAGTTCTGGTGAATTTTGGAACAGGTTCATAAAATGAATGTTTGTGAGAGTGGCGTAATAGACTTATTATTGAAGTGACAGAGTTGTGGACTTTGGGTTATATCAAGATTGTGGTGATATTTTTGAATGCTGTGAATTTTCTATATCCTGCACATTTTACACAAGCTGCTGTATATGTGGTCAGACTTCACACACACACACAGAGAATATTCTGAATTGGAAGGGGCCCACATGGATCATCGAGCCCAACTATTAAGGGAATGGCTCATACTTACAAAGATAGATGGGATTGTATCCGGCTCATACTTCTGTTCTCTTAGTGTGTGGTGCAGGTTTGTCTAAAGGAGACAGGGTGTTTTTTGCAGAATACAGACAACTATTGAGAAATGGAGCGGCTGTTAGGGTGTGCTGTTGAAGAGCAAAAAGTGCTAGAATGCAGCAGTGCTTTCAAAGTAGGCGTTTTCTCCAGTGTTTGCAATGACTGACAAGTGGTCTCTGATCCCGAGTGCTTGGATGTGGTCTGGGAAATCTCATCCTGGTTGTTGTTACAGGCAGGATTGTCTGGATGGTACTTTGGCCTTTGAGCCAGACACTCATCAGCATCTGTGCTCCCTACCCATGGTCTTCTACCAGCAGCAGCAGCAGATGGTAAATGATACCAACATCTTCGTTTTAGGGGATTGCAGAGTGGTTTTTTAAAAGAATTATAAATATATCTAATAACAGTTTGAAGGTACTGGAGACCACAAGCATTCTTTTTATGTTAGAAATTAAATTTCCAACAGTTCACTTTACTCTGGACTACCTAGGAAAGCTTTTCTGAAAGTTTATTTAAGGCACTGAGATAATTCTAATGCATAAATGGGCTTTGTTAATATCTGTTGTTGTAATAAATGAATCACTGCTTGCTTTCAAGACCAGGCAGACAATTAACCTGGGTTCAGGTGAAGGTTTTTTATTTTACTAGACATCCATTCACATCTCCCAGGTTGATATAGGAGGGATTTAAGCTCTCACTTGAGGTAAATCAGCCAGTATTTTCTGCAAAGTGTAGTCCATAGCTCCTGTAGCACCTGTTGCCTGTCTCTGGGACATATCAGCATGTTGTGCACTTGGTTACCTCAGGTTTTGTAGGATGAATTCCTTTGTCCAAGGGTAGGGCTAAGCAGAGCTGCCAGCAGCTGCTGAGGATGACTGTGATCCAGTTGCTCTTCAAGGCGCAGTGGTGTTTCCATGACCTTATTCTTTGAATATGGATCACACAGTTCTCAACAAAAATATAGTACTCACCAGAAATGGAGCTTAATGTGGTTGTCTTTTAGGTGATGATATTTACAATTCAATATTTCTGTTTTTAAATAGGCAAATTTTTTCCTAGATGCTTTTAAAATCCTGTCCGTTCTATTACTGAGTAAAGAAAGGAAGAAAATCAATAATTGGTCTCGGGTGAGGAGCTTAATTTTAACAGATTTCCTTATTTGCATGCCCAAATAAAGAGTAATAAGAGATGTTGCTTTGCAGCCAGAGAAATGGATATTGCTGGAAGATAGTTCTCCAGGTAGGAGAAGCCTGCCTTGAAATTCAGGCTAGACAGTTTTTCTTACAACAACTTATTTCTCTCTTTTTTTGGTAGAAATATTGATTTTAAAAGAAAAGCATGAATAATGATTTCATGTCTTGTTGAGAAAAAATTATTGATGATTTTGTGTCATACAATTTTCCTACATTTGTTCTGAGCAGAGGAGAGAGGAGAGCTTCAGACGCTGTGGCACATCTACTTTGTGTAAGCTTTGGATATGTAAACTGCAACCATATGTGAGAGAAAGGCCACTTGAAATACGTGCAAATGTAAAGGTTTCACCTACTCTGTGAGATTTACTGATGGGGTATTTGGATCTTTTCCTAAAGCTCTTGCTAGGGAAATTTTCGAGGAATTGATGCCATACTATTTACTAGCTGTATGATTTGGCATTGAATTCTCTGCTGGCAGCGCCATGGGGCTGGTCCCACCTTGAAATGTGATCCGTGTTAGGCCAGGGTGTTTGAAAACTGTTTGTCTTTACTGGCAGATGCTGGAGGAAGATCAGAGCTGCAATTAACCTATTTACAGCTAAAGCTTGCACATGACTTAGGAAAACCCCCTAAACTTTAAACCAAAAAAGATTTAAAAGTTATAGAACAAATGACTGAATAGAGCAAATCTGGGTTTAATTAACTGCAAAATTGGTTGCAAATGTTTTCAAAAGCTTCTAACGTTATGGGTTGGGAAGTTGCTATTTTGGAAGCTCTTGGCAAGTGGCACAGCTCTCCAGAGAGTACGTGGGTGGTGGAAATGCTGTGCTGGTGTGGGTGATGGAGCCAGGTTCCCCCAAGGAATGATGATGCCTCTCCCAGGAAGCAGCTGAGCCTGGGGCTGTGTATGGTGCTTTCTTGCACAAAGGAGTCCAGACTGATGGAAATGAGGATGGTTTAGGTCCCATTGCTGCTCCTGCTGCTGAGAAAATTCAAGTAATTTGGAATTCCCTTCCTAAGAGACACTTCCTTGAGCAGTTGCCTTTTGGTCCGAAAAGCATTATTGGCTTCAGTGTGGACCATCATTGAACAAAGTGCTGTGGACAACCAACCTGGTGGGATTGTCCCAAGAGGTGAATCAGCTGCCGTCCTCAGGATGCCCGGTGCCTGTGGAGACCATGAGAAAGTGGGGGAGGTTGAGGTGTTGAAAGAAAGCTTGTGCTGTCAAATGTTGAAACTGCTGATGTTTGGCAAAACCCTTTCCAAGGGGCTGAAACAAGGGGCTAATTTTAAGACATGATCCTTTTATTATTTTGACTGAAAGAGACACAGCAAAGGAAAAGGTGTTGGTATTTCCAGAGCAGTCAGTGTTTCAGATTGTATTTGTTTGAAGAGAAGCGTCCAAAATGATGAGCCAACTTCAGTGCTTAAATAGCAGAGATTGGCATAGAATGAGTCAAAATACAGTGTACATTTGGCAATTGAGGTTGCAAATGCAACTTTTGATCCTTTCCAACATATCAATAAAAACCAGTTTTGTAGCATAAGCCTTTGCAAACTGAGATGCTTATAGGGGAGTTGAATGTTAAAAAAAAAGTATTTACTATCTGAGCAACATTGCAACACCCCCTGCCACTTATGTCGGGGGGAGGCGTCAGTATCGGAGTTTCTTTCCCTTTAACATCCACCCATCCCAGCAGAGGCAGTGCTGCCTGGGCTTTGGCTGGGCTTTGAGTAACAAAGAATGGCATGTCTTCACAGGTTTCACAGGTTATTCTGAGTTGGAAGGGACCCACGGGATCATCTAGTCCAACTCCCAGACCCACAAGCATGGAACCATGGGCACCATGCTCCATCCATCCAAGCCACCCACCATCTAGACCATCTTGTGGCAGTGCTGCCCTGGGTCTCAGCGGAGCACACAGGAGACACACAGTCCTTGTGGGTCCCTTCCAACTCATAATATTCTGTGATTCTGTGATCGGCTTAGGGACCGGGGCACGGTGCCGCAGGGCTCTAAACTCCATTGTGAACTGCAGAAACCACATGCCCCTGGGCTGGGTGCCCTCCCCGCCCCGACCCCAGTGGTTACGCCCGTGGTGTTCTGGTGTGGCGTCCACGGGGCTGTCGGTGCGGGGCTGCTGGTGCAGGCACGATCACCAGGGTCGGGGGGGCAGCGGGAAGTGGCATGGGCTTTGCGCTGTGGGGGCGCGGTTGCTGCAGCCCGGAGAAGCCCACAGGGTGGGGTAGGTGAGGGAGTTGGGTTGATATCGGAGTTTCTTTCCCTTTAACATCCACTGGTTCCAGGAGACGCAGCGCTGCCCATATGGTCCCAGAGGGCGGGGGAACAGAAGCCCCCTCCCAGCACACAGCGCTTGCCTCACTTGCCTCACTTTCGTGGGGCAGTTTCCTGGGTCAGGGACAGGGGCATGGTGCTGCCATTGTGAGCCCCCTCCCCTCAGGGCAGGGTGAGTCCCACCCTCACAGGCACTGTGGCACCGCCCCTCGGCAGAGCAGAGGCACTGCGCATGCATCAGCTGGGTAAACTCGCAGACGGCTGAATCAAAATTGCAAAAAATTTGCCTCGCAAATGGGCGGGGTGGTAATGGAGAGGTCGCAATGCACCGGGGATTCACTGTATTTAGTTTCTCTAAAAAATTAATCCCTTATCTAGGAGATAGCAAACACTGAAAACACCTCCCTAACCTCCCCACTCCCAACCCTCAAAAAATCGAGCTTTGAAAAATGTTTTAATAATGAAGCTGAGCAAATAATTTATTCATTGTATGTAAATAATGTAATAACTCAGCTCACAAAAGTCATGCATTTTTCAATTTCATTAACTAATACCTCTATATTTTAATTATTACCTGATGGATTAAAACATTTGATACTTGTCTGGAGTAGCTCTTGGTCAGAGCTGTAGTAGCAGTAATGATGAACTGCATTCCCGTTCTGTGGTCAGATGAGCATACAGCCCTATCATGAGAGATTTTTACATGTGCATGTTTAAAATTTTTCTCACATATGAATGTTTCTACACTACATGGCTATGAATGCAACTGTTGTATTTTATTTGCTGTTTCAGTGCAAATTTTTCTTACCATCTCTGATTAAATCTTTTCCTCCTTTGTTCTCACTGATACAGGTCAACATCTAATTGAGTCTCTGTGATCTTGACCCCAACAGTGCTGAGAGTTGCCGGAGCTATTTCACCTGTTGTTAGTGCATGTTGGGACCTCACCTCTTGCAGCCTGGATGATCTTCAAGCAGCTCCCATTTTTGATTATGGAGGTGGCCGTGTATCCTCTTGAAATTACCAGTTTATGCTGAACACTTAAGCTCAGTGTGCAATCACTGTGGGGGTGGTGCTGGCACTGCTGCTGCTCACAGCTCTGCCTCTGTCCTGTGGGGCAGGGATGAAACCCCAATGGACACAGCATGTAAGCACCTCACAGGTGTCATCACTTTTCATAGCCTTCTAGCAAGGTAGCAACGTTATTTTGGTTTTACAAGTGACAGCAGAGGTACAGTCACTGCAATCCAAATCCTCACAGAGAATTAAATAACTAGTTTCTGTAGAGATGCTGGCCCCAAGTAGACATCACCTGTCTGATGCAGGTTCTGCAGATCCTTCCCACCAGAATGAACTTGATTTTCTTCTCCTTGCAAAAGGAGCAAAACATTTGGTTCAGGGTGTAAGATTTCAACCTGAGAGACTACATGGGTGTTGCTGAGACCTGGTAATTTTACTGTTATGGAATAAGCTGCTAATGGGGGAATTTTCCTTGTAAGGCTGGGAGTTGCGGTTCAGAAAACTTTCACTGGCCTAACAAAGTAGAAACATTACAGGCCTCATCAGGAGTAAGTAATAACTTTAATGGAGCAGTTAATTAGTTCTGCTCTTTTCAGACGGAATCATTAGAATTTAATGAGAATTAATAATTTCATAAAGCATGGAAATATATTGCCCCAAGCAAAATACGGTAGCACACATTTCACAGATAGCTATTTTAAATGAATACGGTGACATTTTCTCATATTGTTGGATGATCTATAATATTTTTATGTAGTAACTCAAGATAAAGTATTTGGCTCACATTGTAAAGTGTGTTACTGTCTGAAGATACAAAATGCCTATTATTTGTGAATAGGAATATAAACCGAAATACTGGGATGTAAATGTAACTCTTTATTACTATTGGCTTTTTCCCTGAATATTTTAAAGACACAGCTACTGATCACCTAGAAGCATAATTGAAGAGCACCAGAATTCCTTTGCCATGTGCTGTAATATTCTCATGTCAGCTCTATCATGCCAGCTACCTTGATTAAAACAAGCACATTAACTGTTTGAGAACAAGCTCTCATAAGAGTGGCATAGAAAATACTTATAAAACACATATATTTGGAACTATTTTAGTTGGACATAATCTGGCAGCATAATAAGTAATGTAACAAGCGATACAAAAGTATTCCATTTAAGGGGATTTTTTGTTAGCCAATAATTTAATGTAAATGCTTATCTATAGATTTTGTGCCTCAACTATTATTCATGGAATGAAAAGAAGGAATTTCTCATTTCCAGATTCTGGGCTGGTTTAAGTTGGCCTGGCTTCCCCTGACACTCATGAGGTTGTACCAATGTCTGTGTGTGGAGGATGGAGCTCAAATGCTGTAATGAAGGCTTTGGAAATTCCTTCTGGTCCAAGTGTCCAAAACAATTGTATATGCTGTAACTGCTAATGGCTCTTCTTCAGAGAGATTTTCCCTTTGATTTTGAATATACAGATGACATTCTTTATTGTATTAATTGCAAATTAAAATAGCTGGTCAATAAAACTAAAATCTGATGGATATTATGAACTGTTCCTCTGAATGTGGCCTGTATTTGGACGCTTAACAAACATAGGATGAAATGGAAGCACCCCAAAAAATAATGTTGAGCCTGACCAACCCCTACCCCTGTAGTGTGATGCAACGTATATAAGTCTAACACAGTAAAATCAGTATAAAACTGGTGCTATGGGGCAGACATGCAGATTTGCACAGTTTCTAATCTTGTTCCTGAAAGGATTATAACTAGGGCTAAACACATCAGAGCGGGCAAGGGCCAAAGTAGAGCTCCCCTGACACTGGGGCTGAGCTCTGGTACCCTATCATTAGAGTGCTGTTTGTGGGGAGATACGAATTCCTCATGCTGCAGCGAAACCTAGCCAAAGCACAGACAGATTAAACTATTCAGCTTTTCATGATGGCCCAGACTATTTCATTTTTTAAAACTGCAGAGCAGTGAAATGAACCGTTCTTTCTTGCTGGCTCTTCTGAGCAAAAGAAAATAGCTAGAGAAAATGCTGGCTCAAACTTCAAATGCATAAAACAACTCCCATCACAGACGTGAAAGAAAATCACCTACCAGATCTTTTTTCAGTAGGAGTTTGTATTTAAAATGAAACATGATCATTACAGATTTTCAACATTTAGATGAAAAACTGTGGCAAAATATATATACATATATAGCTATAGGTTGAAAACTCTGAAGATGAGTAATTTGAGTAACTATTCCAAGTATTGGCCACCCAAACATGCAACTAAGTGTATTCTGCTCAATTTTTTAATTAACTTTTATAGATTTAAGATGCAAATACATTTTTTCCAGCTGCTTTTTCATCTTCCAGACATCATGTTTTCTGTTACTGTAACGATTGTTATGTACTGCAGTGGCACTGAAGCACTAGTGGTTGGAAATCAAGAGCTACTGTTCCCATAAAACAAAAAGACAATATCTTCCAGAAAGGTGGCAAATGCAAGAATATAGAACCAGGTAGGGTGGGCATAGCGGAGCAGGAAAGACATTACAACAGCACCACTTATTGTACGTGCAGCTGGGAGGGGTGAGATTTTACCACTGCTTGGTAATCAATAGCGGGGTGGGGAGTTGAACAGACATAGAATGTGGACGTATTTTAAAATCCCTGGAGTCTGATGTCAGCTGTGGTACTTCTGGTACCTGTAAGCAGCACTGGGAACAAGAGATTTGTCCAATCCTCCCACTATTCCTCTCCTAAGCTGGATCATGTGCTGGAGGTAGCCCAGGTTTGGCTATGATGGTCATTTTCTATTCCTGTTCTGCAATAACTTTCCCTTGCTCTCTCTAAGCGGGTGGGAATGGGAGGAAAGGATGATAGATCATGTCTGCTATCCCAGTTACTTCTATGTTACATTTCTACCTGCTCTGGAGGCCTTGGTGCCATGAAAAAACCACACATTCCCTGTGGGAGAATAAGCGGTGAAAAACCCTCCACTTGCGGGCAGCCGGCAGTCTTACACTGCTCCTCCTGACTGGCCCTGCTAGAGAGATTGTCAGAGTTTTCCTTTTGAAGTCTGCCTTACACCTGTCTCCATCTTCACAGGGGTCAGGACCATGAGGGACAATTGTTTTTCACTCACATAATGGGTCTTTCTTAAAAATAAGGCGTAAAGAAACTGAATAGCAATAATGGCTCTTCTAACTCAGACTTCTTTTAATGTTGGTTTAGACTTTAATTAGAGAGCAGTCAGCATCATCAGTTCTATGCTTGATCATATATGATGTAAAAACTAGCTACTTGATCCCATCGGATGATGAGTATCTTATTGCTGTATTTTATGAAATATTGATGCCAACGTTCTGTGAGCATTTGCAAATCCTTTTAGCCAATTAACAGTAAAATAAAAATATTTCAAGTTGGTGAGAGCTACTGTAATTATATTTACTTTGCAGTTTACATATTACCAAATATTAAAAATGTTTGTATTTTGGTATTGCACCTACAAACTCCTGTAAAAGAACATTAAAGATGCAAAATGTAGTATTCTGAAATTAAGAAATAATGTGAGTGTGTTTTCCCATGCAACTTTAAAACACTTTAGGGAAACTAGACCTGTGTGTTATCTGTCTGGACACTTTGTACAGTGTGGGAGGAGAGGCAGCTGCCTCCAAATGGGATTTAAATAAACCCTTGGTCTGTAAGCCACCTATGCTCACAAACTGTGAGCTCAAGAGATAGGGCTCCATCTGAAATTCCAGCTCTCTCCAGCAGTGAAGCACCTGGCTATGGTCAGGAAGGAGCTTTTTTGGTGTGTGTGGGACCTGCAGCCTGCAATAAGCGGCTGTGCTGGTCTGAGCTATTTTCCCAGGGGAGAGAGGCATCAGGACAGACTCTGAAGGAGAGGCACATCGCTGGGGAAATCTCCACAGTTCCATACCACTGTGAAAATTCTCTTTGCTTTAGGGAGAGTGTAACATTCTGGCTGCTAGAGAGCTGCTTATGCATTGTACCTATGATTGTAACTGGATAAATGCAGGAAATGTTCCAGGAGCAGCCACCGTACTTGACAGTTCCTTGTCTCAGGCACCATCTCCACTGCTGGGTATGGAGATGAGCTCTTGGCCACTTTCTGCCGCTCAGTGGGTCTTTGCTTCTTTGCTGAAGTTCAGCAGAGCTTCAGAATGAAGGTGCTAAATCCCATTCCCCATATTTGCCCTCTAGATGAGAGCCAAGAGTGTTTGCAGTCCCTTCAGTCTGTGGAGAAGTAGTCTAAGTCGCTGTTCCTGTGCAAGTCCTCAGCCAGGAAACAATTTTATAGAAGGGATTACTGCTGCTAACTGCAGGGGCATCATAAAACCAGTGATCCCTGCTCCACCTCTGGAAAGAGAGTCCGGAGGTAGAGAGAGAGTTTCAGGCAGTGCATCCCAAAAGGATAAAGGTACTGTAGCCCCAAGAGAAGTGAGGAGCTGCCACAGGCGGTGAGACAAAACTGCCCATGCCCTCAGTGCTCTTCTTTAGCAGAGGGCTAAGGACTATTCGCTCTTTCATGAAAGTTGAAATTGTTTGATGCATTTCAAGAGCAGCTCTAAAGTCAGACAGAAAGCACACAAACCCACCTCTAGTTCCACCTTGTCTGTTGTTCCTTTCTTTTTGTTCAAGAGGATCTTCAAATGTGTATATTCTGAAGATTCAGTCTCTGTATATTCAGTCTCATCTGGATCTGAGTTTGAACTCTGGGGCTACCATTCATATGAGCAAAGCAAAACTCCACAGTGAGCAAAATTCCTGTTGCCTCAACACACAGAGCTACAGTGATGGCTTTCCCCCTTGAAATGGATTGATTGGAAGACCTTTTTCTGGTGCCCTTGCTAGAAATTATTGAACCTGACCAAAGTTTGTGGGACTGGACGCTATTTAAGTAATAGTGTATTCAGGCACCACTTTAAATGCTGTTTTCACAAGCACATAAATCCCATTTAGACATATTTTTGTCAAATTTCTCCTTTTTGTGATGGTGTAGGAGCCAAGCCTAAAATTCATTCTTCAATGTGTTTCAACCTCAACTTGTGGCTGAGTTCTTTAGCTGGTGTGAATTTATCTAACTCTTTTGGCTTTAGAGGAGATGTGATGATTTATACCAGCTGAAGAGAGGTTCCCTCTTTCTAATGTCATTTCATCGGATCTTTTTTATGTGGTATTTTCCCGTCATTTCATTTTTCATTATTTTATCCAGAATCTTAGGTATTGCTGTAAACATTAAAAATCCACTTGTGTCTTTGGCATCAAATATAAAAATAGAACTTGTTTTTACATCTCTCCATGGTGCAATATAGAGGCATTGCCAAAAGCTATCCACTATCATTACAAACATGGGAATGGAAGACATATATAAACATAGAAGTGTAACCCCTTTCTCAAATAAGAGTTTATAATAGCAACAGTGAACTTGACCCAGTGCATTTCCTGTAGGGATAAGGTGACCTGCAGGGGTTAATGGCCCGTGGCTTTGCCTTGGGCTATCATCTCACCCAGCCAGTGATTAATCCTAGAGAAATGCCCTTTGCTCCCATCATTATCCCTTAAATGGAACCTTTAGAATTCAAAATGATTTTGGAATGGGATTTGCCATTGCCCTGCACTCCATTCATTGCAAGGAACTTTACTGTAACTGCATGTCACACTTGCATAAATAACCTTCAGAGGGGAAAAAAAAAAAAAAGAAAGATGAAAGGACTGGCCCAGTAAAAGGACTAAAACTCCAGTGCAGGCTACCACTGCTGGTAATACTCCAGCAGCAGGGAGATGCTATAACAGGAGGCTTCAACTGCTGCAGCAAGTGGAGGTAATCAGAAAGTCCTACAGTATTTTCTGTATGTAAGAATTTTCCTGTGCAAGCATTAACTGTAGCATATTTTCAGGCAGTACTGTATTACAGTTTTGTTTGTTTACTTAGCTGCTTCCCAGACATAATTCTTGAGAAACTAGGTTCTCTTAATAATTTTCGGATGGCAAGACTATGTTGCACTGGCAACACATAGTCTGAAGAGACCTGCTTACTCCCTTGGACAAGTGAAGTGCAGAAGCGCCCGTGAATGTCAAGGCAGTGTTCTGCATCAAAACCAGAAAGCTTCATCTCATCTGGTGATCTTCCCTGAAGATCTAGTGCTTGCAAATTTTATCTGCTGGCATAGCAGCTCAGGTACTTGTAGAGCCTATTGATTAAATTTTATTCCTGAGAAGGCAGTAAAATCTGTGTTAGTATAGCTCTCTGCAGTCTCAGTCAGTTCTATACTCCCCTCTTAATCCGTCTGATGTAGCTTTCATGCCTGGCTATATTAAGATAAGCATGCCTACTACACAAGGTTGTAGAAACAATTAAGTCTACTCACTGGTTTTTTATCTTTTAATGGACACACATTTTTTCATAGACTGTTTTAATCATGGAATGTTCCAGACAGAAAGGTATTAAACATCAGTGCTGGACAACCAATTTAACATAACTCTACCATTAATACACTGGTGGCAAAAGTCTGCAATACCATTCTTGCAGGCTTCCACATCATGTGTACTGATCACGCCCACACACCAGCAGAAGACATATTCCTAGCATATTTGGAGTCATTTTGCATGTGGAGACATGTTACCTGTTGCATGAAGTGAGTCTGGTGGTAGAAGTCACCCAGTATGTGGTTGTATTTTGATCCTAGTCAGGGCTATTTTTTATTCTGTAGCATCTTGCATACTTTCCCTCCCCCCACCTCTTTATTGTGGCTCAACCTCAGGCAAGGTAACCTATAGTGACTGCAAAGTGGAAATGTTCTCCAGATGGTTCGGGGAGATGAGAGCTTGGGATGCTCTCCAATAAGCTGCTCACTGTTCCTCTGGTGTGTGGCCAGCATTCAGGAGAGTGAAGTGGGGCTGTCCTGCTCCTGAAGGCAGGCCTGGCTCCTAAGCACTGTCCCTGTGTGGTGCTTGTCTGCCAGAAGATACTGACTGCAACACAGCAACTCATAAGCAGAGATGGCCATGCTCCTCTCTTTTGCGCTTTCAATGAGCAAACTCAAATCAAGACTTTCATGGAAATTGGCCTTTTGCACTGTTCCAGCATTTATTTCCTGCAGGAGGTACCAGGAGTGGTTTCAGATACATACATGTGATGGTGTGACCCTTCTCTTAACCCTTATCTTGCTTGCCAGTGAGCTTCAGATGGGATCTACCTGGTCTCTGGGCTGTGTGAAGCCCTGCTTTCAAATCCATGACCAAGAACCTGGGTACCTGAAGGTACAGCCATAGATACAAGGTCAGCATAGGAGGAACATATACACTGAACAGCTTTAGCATTTGAAGCCTAGAGTTTTATGTACTTAGGGGCTAGTTTTTAAAATATACTCCAGCTCCTCTCCTTCTGCAATGGCCAGAAAAATCCATGCTGCTGTGCTGTGGCTTTTTGCAGCTGTTGTGCCACCTGGCAGCACTGTCGAGAGAGAAGTGTGGTTCCCAGGCTTGGGACCGGGACTTTGGGGTCCTTTGCTGTCTAAGTTACTGCTCTGCACTGTGCCAGTCAGAACTGATGTAAGGGCAGACAATACAGATGTGATTCTTTGGCTTACTGGTGTTCTCTCTTGCTAACAGTCTCAGCAACTCTTCCTGTATCTCACTCCCCATTCATGATGTTTCAAATACTAAATTCCAAAGTGCCTGGAGGTTGTATCACACCATGGAAAGATGGGAGACCTCTCAGAATACTGATGGAGAGCTGTATCAACCAGAGGGTGCAAATGCAGACCTTGGAGCTACCTCTGTCTAACCTGCTCTCTCATATTTAGAAATATTTTCCCCATGCTTTCCTCAAATTTTCTTCATATTCCAACATCAAGCTAAACCCCTGAATACATTTTTGTAACCTGCCAACTAAGTGAGGAGTAATTGTACATAAAAATTTCACATTAATCATTCACTGAATCACAGAATACAGAATTAGTAAGGTTGGAAAAGACCATAGAGATCATCAAGTCCAACTTATCACCTGTTACCTAACCTAACCTGTTACCTAACCTGTTGCCATCCTGCTACCAACATACCGTCCTACCTATAACACACTACCCTAATATCTAGGTCATGCCACCAAGTACATCATCCAACCTTTTCTTAAACACCTCTAGGGACGGTGATTCCAGCCCCTTCACCATCCAAATAACATGGAAATGAAAAGAAAATGAGGACTGGATTTGGGTTTTTTGTTTGCTTATTTTTTCATGATTCCTGAAAAAGACATTAACTGTTTTGGGGACATTTGATTTTTAAAAGTAAAATTTATCTTCCTTCTTATTTTTCATCAAGTTTGTAAATCTTATAAAATCATGTTGTTTAATTTTCAGTACTTACGTAACTCCAATGCCTATTAGATTTTTGGGAGAAGTCTTCACCCTTTTGTTAAGTGAAGGCTGTTATTCAGCATGAGAGATTCCTAGCACATTCTTTAGCAAAACCAGGTATCAGAATAGATGTTTATACATAATTACTATATACATAAGTGTATGGAAGGAGGAGTTACTTTCTTTACTTTTAGAAATAATTTTATTTGTCAAAGACAGAAGAAAAAACCTTAGTTACATTTTTCAAATGTTGCAGTTTTTAGGAAAAGAAGGATTCTGTCTGAAAATGAGTGTTCTGATTCTGGTTTACTGGGAAGGAGAAACAGTAATAAATTTTATCATGTATATGAGGACCTGTACAAAGAGTTGCCATATGTGTAAAACCTCAGGGAATGCAGGGCCAGTACTGTAATTGGGACACCCATCCCTCCTTCTGTTTTTTTGGAGGAAGGAAGTGTCTTGTTCCCTTCTTGGAACTCGTAGAGGCAGTCTGGGATGGGACCACTACTACTGCCATCACTGTAATCCAGGATTATCAAAATCAGATTTATGCCATGCTTTTTACTCAAATACAGTGAAATTCCCTGTCGGCTTCATGTCTTTTTTTTTTTCCCTTTTTTTTTTCCCTGCTTTACTACCAGCTATGAGAACACATTTAAAACAAGCATATGCCTGAAAATAATTCGTTATGAACTCTGTTAAATTCTCCCAACTGTTTTCATTTTTCCATCAGCCTTACAGCCGTGTTTCATTGTGTGTTTGGAGGTAACCCAGCACCATGGAACCTGCAACCTGAATGAGACCTCTACATTTTATTAGGGTATAAATAATGGTAATAGTTGAACAACACAACAACAGAATAGGGTTTGGTTTACAGCATTGTACCTTGCCTTGTCTACAGGGCTTGTGCTTTCCCACAGATTGGTGCCTGCCAGTGAGGCCATAAATACACACCTTAATCACTGGCTATGTCTAAACCCCCCAGTTTAATCCCTGCATTGGGCACCATGTACTTTTTAAGATGCAACTTGAAGAACACAAAGAGTGGAAAATGTGCTCTTATTAAAGTGTAGTTCAGGTTGCCGTTTGATGGTACAGGAACTGGGACAGAGAGCTAGTCCTAAGTGTGTCAATCTGTAAAGGGAGTAAGCAATAACCCTATAAAGGGTTCCACAACACCCCTCTGCAGAGACACTGGAGGGTCCAGAACTCATCTAAAATTCGTTTTGGTTTATGAAATCATTTTCTTCTATTTAAAACAAGGGGTAGGAGTTGGAGAGAAAAGACAAACTTTCTTAAAACTTGAAAACAAAAACTTTTATACATTTTGTAATTTTTTTAAAATAAGACATTGTTTCTAGCCAGCTCCCTGGGTTGGATGGTATGGTACTTGAATGGTTGTGGACTTCGAGCACTTACGCTGTCTCCTCTTGCCTCTGCTCACAAACACAAAATATCACTCAGGGAAAATAAATCAGAAAACTTCATTGGTTGACTAATATTTTGCTCTTTCACTTCCAACACTGTAGCTGATCATCATGACCCTTTCTTCAGGGGAGGTATTGGTAGATATGTTGCCTTTGCTGGCACAACCAAATAGGCTGCTTTCTAAATCATCTGGTAGACACATTTTCCACTGGCTGTGTTATATCTCTGTGACCACTCCCTGATACAGAAGTTGTTAAGCCCAACAGAAAAGGACAGAGACATATAGTGAAGCCATGCACCAGAGATTCCTTCAGTGTACCTTCATAGCTAGTGACCGTGTGTATTCCCCAGACAACTTTTTCATCAGAAAAAAGAACAAACGGCCTTCTGGAGTAATTCTTGTTTGCAGAGATTTGACTGTAGTGTCAAGTAAGGGCAGCAGAGCCAGTATTGTTCCACAGAGACTTGTGGCATCATGGCCGTGATGCAGCCATTTATCATCAGCCTCTGTCATTCCCAAACCAGGGCCTCTCACATGATAACACAGTGCCACTGCTCCTTTACAGATGTGGTCCCTGGTTAATCAGTTTGTTCAGGTTTGAATGCTGTATTCAAGCATATTTTTAACAATGAAAAGCTCTCTGTGCTAAAAGAAAGGTCCTACGTATTTGAGTCACATTCTTTTCTTTCCAATCATTTCAGGTTTTGTGTCACTTGATTTGTACTAGCTGTGGCTCATTATGGGAAGTATTTGTCAGTGTGGACACTAAGGCACACACAGCCCTACATGTGAAATTTAATTATGGGCATGGGAATTTCCTGTTCATTCCCTTGAAATATTGTTGCTTAAAACTTGATAGAGTGAAGGTTTTGCAAATTGAAAGAGAGAACCATGAAGGAAGATAGACAGAGGAATAGACAGAGGGGTCCAGAGACGTCTGATGTCTGGGGATTGAAGAAAAAAGCCAGGTTCCCTTAGGAGCAGTGAATGACCTTGGAGCCATTGGAACAGAGGAAAAAGAAGACACCCTGAAGGCACAGAGGGATGCAGGATGGAGCCTGATGACGAACACTGAAGGATGGGTCCTCGAATATAATCGAGAGAGAAAAAAGTGCTTTGAGGGGAGAAAGAAAGAAGGTTAGGGCTTGAGGGAGTCTTTTGGCCAGAGGACCAAAGAGATTGTAAGCACAGGATGCATGTGCTGATACTACAGTGCAAGGTATTTGGAAAAGTTATGGGATAAAAGTGGCACAATTTTTGTTTCTTAGGTTTGTTCTGCCTCTCCTATCTCACTAGAAAGATCTGAGCAAGCGCCAAGCCCTGGTCACCAGTGCACAGCTGGGCAGGACAGAAGGACTTTGCCTCCTGAAAATGAAGCTGTTCGCTGGAAACCTTCCTCCTCATGCAGTGTCTGCTTGAGAGGAGTTCTATACAAGATGGAGAAATCTTTCTTTATGAATGGGTGAGTGACATCTTCACTGTCACTCAGGACTTTGTTAGGCATGGACTATATTAAGCATTTCCTAAGTGTTCAGGGACTCTGCAGAATCTAATCATGCTGCAGAATTTTGCTTCATCTTTTGAAATCTCATTTAAGAAAAAATCCTGTGGTTTGTAGGCCTCTTTACTCAGTTTAGGTTATTATACCATGACCACTGTTTCTGTCCTCACACTCTGTAATCCGCCTAGCACAAACACATGCCTCTCCTTCTCGTCCCAGGGAGCACAGCTCTGACTCTCAGCTCCATGCTGGCTGCTGGAGGGTTTCCCCAGTGGCAGAGCATCAGCCCTATCATGAGCATCATCACATACAGGCACATGGGGCAGAAATTGTTTTTTTGTTTTTTGAGAGAGAAAGAGATGGTAGCAGGTACCTTGTTCCTGCTACAGCATCACAAGCATCTCCAGCACCATAACAGAACTGAGACTCATGAAGACATTTAGGCTCCCTTAGTTATTATTCTCTTTCTTCCTGCTCTAAATCCATTCCTGGTAGAACTTCAAGAGGGAATTGAGGAGCTTTGCTAGCTGCAGATTGGCAGATAACAGTGGCATGTTAATCAGTGGAGTCTGTGGTATGGTCACAAACTTCTCAGGTGTTTTTCTCTGCGCACCAGTGTGATGCCTGCCACAGTTGCTCACTGGCTGCTTTTCACTGAAGAACATTGAACAGATTCCGGTCAAGCTTCATGATGGTGCTGTTGTCACTTGTGGTGCAGCTACAGAGAGCTGCCTGTTGTCTCCATGCTCTTGGGAGGGAAACAGTCAAAGTATCAGCAGAGTTGTTGCATTGTCTTCTCAAGTCTGCAGAGAGTATGAAAATAAGAATCTTTCATTTCAGCAGAATGCTAAGATCTGAAACTAAGATGATCTGATCTAAGATGATCCTATGGGTCCCTTCCAACTCAGAATAACCTGTGAACCTGTGTGAACCCGCGAACTTAGTTACTGTCTAACAACTCTCACACTTTAAAGGAGAGTGAGAAGGGCATCCCACAAGAGAGAAACTAAGAAAGAAGATTCACTGGAACAGGACACCAGAGAAAAGGAGGAAAAAGCAGTTCACTGTAGATTGGAGCTAGTGAAGTGGGAATGGGGTCAGAGGAAAGAGAAAAAAGTCTGGGAAGAATAAAATGTCTTTGCTCAAGCATTATTTGCCCAAGGATAATGCTGGGGTAAAATATATAATTGTTAGTGAGATTCTGACATATTTTAAAACATCAGACCAAACTGACTCACTTACTGTCAGCCATGACTATATAAAACATGCTGCTCCAAATAAATTGATGAAGAGAAATAAAAAAAGAATGTTTTGCACATAAAGAGCTAAATTTTATGTTGATTCACCATATGTACTTAGCCACCTCAGAGAAATAAAGATCTGAAGAGCATAAATATGCAAAAAAAATTGGCCAGGTTTTGCATTTTTAATATTTTCTAGTTCTTCCACAAGTACAACACTCTGGCATCAGGTCTGACTGCTGTCAGCTGCATTGACTGCAGAATTCCATCACTGACAGATAGCAAAATACAGGTCATTTATGGGTCTCTTTTTCTTCTTGTTGGAGATTTACAGAGGAAGGCAAGTCAGCTTGTTGATATTCACTCAGTTAGAAGACTGTTTCCAGGGAATGTTCTCAACATGTAAGCTTTTGGAGCTGGAACTGTCTTTTGTTTTGTATTTGTGCCAGGCAATCTTGGTCTCTAAACAGGGGTTCTGGTTGCACTAATAATAAATAATCTTTAAAGATTATAGTAATTCTTGATTTAGAGGTGACAAAGAGGTGTAGAAAGTAAGCCAGCCATTTATAAAAATCCAGCCTAGGCTGGCTCAGCCTTTTCAGTGCTGTGAGCCAAATGTCAGCTTTGGGGCACCTCTGTAAGCTGATCTCTGGAGCTCCATCAGAGCAGGGTTTTCCTCCAACACAGGTGGGCTGACAGTTTACAGAGTAAGTGTTTGGGCATGTGGAGGTGCTCAGGGAGGTAATATGCCAGCTGACACAGTCCTGGCAGCCAGCTCTGACTCATGGACTGCTGCTTTGATCTGGCCTTTTCATTGCACTCATGAGAACTGTTCCATTTTTTTCAAACATGTTGATAAATTTATCATTTTCCTCTGTACTTACATAACTCATGTAATCGCTACAAAGTGACTTGAGAGTTCTCTGTAAGTATTCCATAATCTGCTTGGGAGTTGTGTCATCTTGATTAGGTGTGATCCTGTAGGGTCTTGCAATGAAGGTTTTGTTTCTGGTCCTGAGCTGAATGGGAACTGAGACTCAGGGCAGAAGCATGAATGCCGTCAGCACTGCCTTTCTGCCAACTCTGTCATGGTAACCACCACACTTTCAGGTGGAATCTTCTAAAATCAATCATCAGACAAGCATCCCTATAAACAGGGAGTGGGATATTTATTATGAGTCACCATGAATGAAATAGGTGTCACTAATATACTGTAGGTAATCACTTTTTAGAGAAACACACAGATATGTAGCACTCAATAGTCTGTTTGCTCTTGTGTAAGAATAAGACAATGACTGAGCCACAGTGTGCATATTAGCACAAAAAGACATGCAACAGGGTCAAATAATGCATGTATGCATACAAATTATATTATGTTTTTTAAAATCTGTTTTTTATTGATTATTACAAAAATTAATGGACCAGGAATATGGAAATTCAATTGTACAGTATGCAAGTTGTGTACAGTTGGGAAATACAGTTAATACAGACCCTATTGTAATTATGAAGTGAAGAAGGGCCAAAATCAGAGCAAGAATAAGAGATCCTTATAAAGGAGGACACATAATTCATAACACATTCTAAGATGTTTGTAGAAAACTGAGGATTAGCCTGATTGACCAACAGAAACTGGACCACAGACAGGGTTCAAAGACTGGCAGACTGAGCTACCTTAACTGAGAATCTATTGGAAAAAACCCAGTACCAATACCTTTATCTATTTGTGGAAACACATCATGCTAATTTGTGCTGTTCTGGTCCACCTCTTAAACCACAAGTTCCGGTTAAAACTTGCTGCATTAGGTCTGAAAAACCTGTATGACACTGGTTGTCCTTTTCTTTGGAATTCCAAGCAGCAGGATACTTGAGGGAAGCATCTGGCCAAGGTCACTGTATCCGTATCTTGAGAAGGACGCAAGGCCATGAACTTCACAGACATCAGAGGTAAAAGCATGTCCTGCCTCCCCAGGCAACCACTTCCAGTTTTACTGTCATCTTATGAGAATGTGAAGAAATGTACTCGCTCCTGATTATCACTAAAGCAAGGAATCAAAAAAGCCCTAACTTGTGGTCAAAGGGAGAAATCAAGTTACACATTTTGGCATCAAATAAGACAAGACCTAAAAACCCAGAGTTACTTGTGTACTTGACCTGGGTGGTTAACCAAAAATCAGCCTCATGAGAGTATTTTGTTGTAATAAGAAATTGCTGATGGTATCATGTAATTCTTTGATGCTGTTATCATTCTTTTTGAAGACTGTGCAGAGACAGTCTCAACCCCTGAACACAGCAGAAATGTGACAAAAAGGAATGGCACCTTTTTTCTGCAGTTCCAAGTCTTTTACTGGCCTTTTTATTCCCTATAAAAGGGGAATTCCTTTAACATAAAAGTCACTTTTAGACAGCCACTAAGCCTGCCATACAATTCATTTTCCTACTGCATATGTTTGACATCTGCAAGAAATATTGTTGTACATGGTTTGAATATACAGCCCACCACTCAAGCCATGCAGAAAATCTGGAGGAGATGGCAGAAGCTCAAGACATCTGAACAGAACTTTTACTGTTAGAGAGGTATGTGGGTTTTCAACCAGAATGATCTTGATTAGCTAAAAAGGGAAAAAAAGTAAAAAGATAAAGTATTTCTGTCTTAAACATTTAATGGTGGGCTCATTCACTGCATTTCAGAGCGGAAGCAGTGGGGCTGAACAGCAAATGTTTCAGCAATGCAATTGCACTCCCTCAAATGTTGAAGTCTGGAAAAATTCTGATTTCTTCCTGTGCTCTGATATCTGAGGAACAATAGGAAATCATAAATTCTAATTTCTAATTTGTCAGTAACTTTCCTGTCTTCTACTTTAAAGCAAATGAATCATCCTTTTTATTTTTCAAATATACACCAGAAATTCTTTATTTGAAAAAATGTTTCTCCTTTCTTTTTTTTTTTAAATTATAACAGAAAGGCAATATAAAACAGTTTAAAAAATTATAGACTATATAAAACCAGACAGTACTACCACACAGCTCTGCAGACATCAAATCCCTGAGCAGGATTCTCTCCTGGCCTCAGAGCAGATTACAGCTGTGGTATTAAAGGCCAGTTCCCAGGGGACTTTCCTTCCACATAAATTAACTGGAAAGCAGTGGCAGAGCGGTGAGGCCAGAGGTGGGCATTGGCACTGCTGGGAGTTTTGATCTGCTTCTATCAGGTTGGAGTAGTTAAAGAACTGCCTAAAGATTTAAATTAAAGGAGCTAGTTCTGTAAAGTGTTGGATTCTCTCAAGACTTCTTTATTTCAATATTTTGTGACAGAACTGAGTAAACATCCGAAATATAGAGAGCTGCATGGGCAGTTCACTTGTCACTGACTTGGCGCCTGGGTCCTGACTGCCAGTCTGGCCCCAGGGCAAAGAGAACCGGAGGGGTCTTTGCTCAAGAAGCTCAGGCACAGGCTGAATACAATCCCAGAGCAGAGCTCAGTTTTCACAGTCTGGCTTCAGCTCCCCAGGGCCTGGATCACCCTGGTGCTGGGCCTCAGGTACATCTGCATTAAGTCTCAATAACCAGCCCTGCCGTGCTCTGCCCTGCCCTCAGCATCTCATTGCTACATCCACCAGCTGGTGGGTGACATTTCTTGTGGAGTTTTCTTTCTCTCTTCTCCAGAGCTTGTCTCTGGGAGTTGTGTTGGCTGGAAGGATCTGGAGAGCACAGGAGATGCCACTCTCTGTCACTGTCTGGAAGTTTCTTTGGGGGAGGAACTTCCTATGTGAACAAAACCGTGAAATCTCATTGTCGTGATAGATGTGGCTCTCAGAAGCTGTCTGGCCAGTGGAAATATGTATCAAATGAAAACCATAAATTGGTCTCATAAGTTCCCTAGGACCCAAAATGGTTTTCTTGTAGTGCAAGGTGTGTATTCCCTGTTGTAAGGACTTTGTGGAGATCAGATGTTAAGCCATATTCCATCTTTGGCTTGGTTTACTGTTTAGAGACACCTGACAGAGTTCTACCTTCTCCAGGGCAGTTTTGGCAATGCTTACAAAGTGGTGTGAGTACCAGAGGTCGTACAAAAGTGTATTGACTGCTATGTCCAGCTTTCTTCTTGACAAAATACAGCACAGATGCAACAAGAGCAAGCAACAACAACTTGAGGTGACAGTTTGGAGGTACCTGATTTTTGCTGTTTGGCTCAGAACATCTAAGCCTGAACAGAGCTGCAGTTACTAAACAAACACTGTGGATGTAGCCAAGACAACTGTACACAGCAGAAAGTGGTGGAATTGCTGTTTTCAGCCCTGCTGATGGCTTTTTTCCACTTTTCTGCTCTAACGCTGCCCATTCCAATTCTCTCCTGTGGGATGGGGAAGAAAAGGCATGGAAATTGTTAGCAAAACTAGCAAAGATGTCCGATTTTCTTAAACTCCCATGCCAGACCATTTTTTTCACAGGTGAAACATATTGATTCCTCTGCTTTCAGAGAGGTCCTACTCACA
Source organism: Pitta sordida (assembly GCA_013390025.1). NCBI lineage: Eukaryota > Metazoa > Chordata > Aves > Passeriformes > Pittidae > Pitta > Pitta sordida. Next base: position 257,818 of record WEKX01004097.1, on the reverse strand, counting down.
ACGAGATAGTTCTGAGGGGGGTACTTTGCAGGGTGTAGGTGAGAATGGTCATTTCTCAAGCAATTTCTAACTCCATTAATTATAAAACTTCAATCTAACTGTATCCTGAGGAGTGTCAGAGATTGTGGATCAGGAGTTCTCCCCAGACCATGAGGAGGTGGCTCTGTTTAGGGCCTCACCCCATCCCACTCAGGGCCTGTGTGCAGTTTGATCTGGGCACTGAGTAAGACAGGGAAGTGAGTCTGCTTAGCAAATCTTCAACATTTTTTCTTTTTTAGCATATAGAAGAATAGAGTGAAGAGGGCAGGAAAAGAGGCGGAAAAAAGGGGAAAGGTGGCAAAGAAGCACTTGTTGATGAGGTCAACATCAGTGCTCCTGCAGTGGGCTGGGCTCCCCAGCACCAGTATACCCTCATCTGTTATGTCTTTTGCTTAATTTTAAAAGTAGTTTCTAATAATTTTTCATGTTTTAGATAGAGCAAAAATTAGTGATGGTGCTCTGGAAAGAGTAAGTAAATTAAAATGAGACAGCTGTTCCAGGCTTTTCCAACCTCCCAAGAAGACAGCTCGGACTGCAGCACAACACACACCACATTTCATTGGCACAGGTCCACTGTTTGTGTCACATCAAGACAGCTTGCATTAGAGTCTGGCCTGACTGTGAAGAAGCCCTGTTATTTGAATTTAATTAAGAAATATGGAGTCACATTCAGGTTTTAAAGCTTTTTAATTAATAAAAGGTTAGGACAGAAAATTCAGTATGGCTGTTCCTGCTGAATCCAGACAGGTCTTGGAAGGTGAACATTCAGCAGGTGGGCGCTTGGGAACCTTCATCCTTGGAGGGTGATAAAACCCCTCCAGCCCCCCAGTTTCCCTGAGAACAAGTGTGCAGTCTCTCCTAGCACTAACGTCATGTGACAGGTTAAACTTACAAGGGTAGAGGCTTGCCTGTGATCCAGGACTGTTACGACTGTTGACAACATCATTTGGAGAGGTTTGATGCCAGATGAAACCCAGGGTAACTCTATTTCCCATCAGCAGGGTTACATCAGTGTAAAGCCACCATAGGAAAAATTAGAATTAAGCCCAATGTGGAGAAACTTACTAGAAAGTGTGAAGAGGTAATGAATCCTACTCAAGCTGCACTTGAGATGTGGAAGTTTTACTCTGGATCTGGGGTATTGCTGTCTTTAAAAATTACCTAAGGGTGCCCTCAATGGAGTATTCCTCATCATCCCTTCACCTTCAGTGAATTCCAAATCAGACTTTAAACAGAGCCGTCAGCTTTCTGCTGCAGCATAATACATATACACCAGTTTAGGAAGTGGGATCTTGGTGTTATATTAGAATCATAGAATATTGAGTTGGAAGGGATCCACAACAATAATAGAGCCCAACTCTTAGGTGAATGGCCCATAGAGGGGATTGAGGCTGAGACCTCAGTTATTAGCATCAAGTGTTAAGCTACTCAGCTAATCTCAGGGTTAAGAGTTATACTAGGAGCTGGTTTGGCATTCACCTAGATCAGGACTGAAGGGGAGACCTAGATCAGGACTGAAGGGGAGTGTGGGGCAATAAATATTTGTATGTTTAGAACCAAGATTGGGATTCAAGAATTTCCATTATTTATTCAGACACAAAAAGAAATTTCAGGGCAATCAAAATAATGTATTTGCAAATATAAGATGAAATTGGCAAATATCTTTGGATTAAAAAAAAAAAAAAACAACAAAATAATTTAATTAGATCAGCTTGGCATTTTTTTAACTATTTCCTAAAACCTTTCCAGACTAGGTTCAGAGGCACACCTGAGTACAGCCCACAAAACTGAGGAAGATGAGATCTGTTGCAGGGTGACAAATTGCATGAAAGCTGAAGACTATGTCTAGGATAGTCCTCTGAAATGGGAGATCAGGTCAAATTCCTCATCTGGCCAAGTGAGAAGAAGGATTGGAGGGCATCTCTCTTCCCTGTGGGAGATATAAGGCAGGTGACAGGAAAACAATGCAGTTTCTTAGACTTGTTTCTAATTGATTAAAAAATTGCTTCATGTTAACTCCAAAGTCAGACAAAAATGATATCTCTGCTTAGAGCAGCAATTCTGCACAGCTCCCCTTGGCTGAGCTGAGCACAAGCACTGTCTCTGTAAGTAACAGTGTGTCCCTGGGTATGATGGACCATGAGCGTGGATGAAGGAATTACTGTATAGTTTCGGTTTTGATTTGGAATTATGGTAAACATTTATCTACTGATGCAAATCAGATTCTGTGTACAAAGATTGATTTTCATATAATTTGACCTTGTCTAATAAGTCTTCTTGGCCAGATGAATTGCAGGGACTTTGCACTGATTTATTTTTGCTTACACATAAAGTACCCAGTACTTGTTAATTTATTTTGCTTAGCACATCAGACTCGGGAAGATTATATTATTTGAAAATTAAATTTCATACATCCGTATTTTAACACAGACTTCTCTTTAGCTATTTGACTTTATGTAGCCCCATCTTCCAACATGAAGAAAATGCATAGCAAAAATTACTTGTTTTTCTGATGTTTTTCTGCATGGAAAGAACTGTCACTGTGTGTAGTCCTGCTGTGATGAAAGAAAGAGACGCAGCAGTACAATGTTACTTTAAGCATTTTACCCAAACCTATGTCCACAAATACTGATATGACTGACTTATAGTCTTATTGGGCCACCACAGGGAGATTTTATATTTATATTCCCTAAAATATTTTGGTTTCTATTTCTCTTTACATTACAACTCCATTCCAAATCCAGAGGGTTTTGTTAGGTTAGATCCCAAGTTACTTGCATCAAGGGAAAGGCTCCCTTTAATTTTAACAGCCCATGTATCAGGCTCCTGAACACAGCAGGGACTTAAGTTCTTGATTCTACTTTAGCTATATATGAAGAGTATTGTGTGAGGGAAAGATAATGATTGTAATTAATCTTTCTCATATTATTATCTTACATTTCAGCTGAAGTAACCTCATGCTGCTACTTTCTTTTTATTACCATGGTTCTTTTCCCTCATCTTTGTTTACACTGAAATTTTAAAAAATATCATATCCTCATTTGATCAACAGCCTCTTTTAGAACATTTATGCTTATAGTTAATTTGTTTCAACACTGACTTCTTCAGCATCTCCCTAGATACCTCTTTGTATCTATTTCAACAAATTGCAGCCTATTTATCATTATTAATTGTTTACAGTCCTTCAAGCAGTCCATGATTAATCTCAAATTATTCAATATAGACCCCCCCCTTTTAAAATATGAAGCTGAATTATGTTACTTATCCAATTACCCAAGTAAATAAGGAGTGTGGTTATTCTGCTCACTGAAAAATAGCTGTATTTTGGCAACTGTACGGGTGGACAATAGATAGATCCTCTATAAAAGTCAGCTAGTTTGTGTGTGTGTATCTTTCCAAGCAAGTAACAAGAAAAACTGATTTGTCATATGACTTTTGTGTATATCTATACACATACACACAGATGCATATATTTGGAATCATATTCACTTTGTCTTTAAAATAAAATTTTAGCTGTATTAGGGTTAAGATCTTTTGGAATTCTTCCCATATAGGGCCATGTTTGTAGGACCATGATTCTGCAGAACATTTAAACGTGTCACAGCATGGAACTGCACTGCTGTCAAAAGAATGGATGTGCTTGGAGAGATGCATTTAAGACTGTGGGTGAATTCATGTAGCAGAACTTGAAGGCTAAGCAGTTCTAAAATAACTTTGTACGGTTCTTCTATTCATGAAAGTGTGGACATTTTAACTGTGGATACCTGTTACTGTCTTGCCAGTGACAGAAGCAAGCACTGACTCCTATAAGAAAACTGTATCTATTTCTTTTTATGATGATAAAGATCTGATGTTCAGCCCTTCAGCTCCTCATGTTTTGAGATTGAATAGAGCACCTCAGAAGTATGTAATTTTAGCAGAAGAATATCCACATTTAAGAGGAAAGAAATATTTCCCTAGAAGACTGATGAAAATTAAATATCAGATGGATGAAAATTAAATATCAGGTGTTTGAAACTACTCAGGTGCTTAGAAAGATAGAATTTGCTGAAGGGTAAGGAATTTGTACCCAAAGATAAGGCAATGCATTAAAAATGCATGGGAAAAAATGCAAAAAACCCCATAGGATGCATTGTGGAACCATGTGATAAAATCAATTTCACAGTGAATCATGCAGCTCTGCAGTTGGGTGTTGATAACTCACAATTCAGCTGAGAGTCAGAAAATATTTAATATTTTTTTACAGCCTCAGCTCTTAAATTCATATGATTACAGCGGGAATTCCAACTTTAATTAAATTTGAAGTAAGTCCCTGCCTGCAGAACAATGCTACAAGCCACGTTCATGTATGCTCTAAAGACTTAGAAATCAAAAGCCAAATAAAAACAACCTGTAAATTTTTGTTTGTGTAGACTTTTATTGCTATTAGATTGTAAATAAGCTTTATTTGTTTCACCTGGAGACTGCTTTATTCAAAATGAGTAACAATCTACAACACTGAGCTAAACAGAGGAATACAATGAAATGAGACAACCTACAAAACATTCTATTTCATTCAACACAGGACTGCAGAGTGACAAACTCTATCTCAGTAAACTAAAGCTGTAGCAATAAAGGTTAATGAGGTAAGAGCAGAAACGTAATCTACCTTAATGCTGGTGAAAAGATCTGCCCAACTGCTGTGTGTTTCCAACTAATAAAATACAATACACACGTGTTACCAGCTGTGTGTAAAGGACCCAATAAATTATGGATCAACAGAGAAATTATCTCTTTTCCCCTGTTATTTTTTCATAATATACTCAGGGACTTTATCAAAGAACCAGAAAGGTCTTTTTCAAGAACTACCACAAATTTGCTCCTTTGAAATTCTGGAGTTTCTTTTAAGTGTTTGGTATGATCAGTTCTGGGGATCATACAGGTATACAGGGCTATAACATATATGTATAAAGAATGATAACATTACTGAGGTTGAAAAATCAAGCAGCCCAAAATCAGGAAGTGCCACAAAGGGCGCTTTATGTGACTCTTATCATATTTGAACTTGTATCTAAGTTTTGACCAGCATGTCTAGTAAATCTTAGCACTCGCACCTGAAGAGGTGCCTGTCTGTTCATACCCTTTTTCTCCAATCACCATAATTTGATTTAATGCAATAGATCATTTGTGACTGCAAATCTCACTTCATGAGTATTTCTGATAGTCTTTAATCAGTGGGACCACTAAACAGCCATGTAGTTGTTCGGTGATACCACCATATAGCACCTAATCACTCCTCTTCACATAGCTTTCCATCAAAAATCAGTGTGTTCACCATAGGCTAAAGCCAGCTAGTCTCAACATCCAACCTCTCCTGCCTACCATTACCCATTTTGTCATGACTCTGCCCTCAGATTTCTTGTCTGGCTGGTTCCAATTCCATCAGCCCCTGACACTCTCTGCTCTGAGTCAGGCTGCTCCTTCCTCTTGCATCTAATGTGAAAGCAATGCAAGTCACTGTCAACACAGGAAGGCTGTGCTGCTTTTTCTTGCTACCTGTTCAGAGCAATTAATGTTGTGAAAGTACAATTTCCCCTGCATATATTTGGTTGGAAGAAGTATGTTTAGCTGCTCTAGCAACAGCAGATGCCCACTACAGCCACACAGGATTCTGGAAGCAAAGGAGAATACTTTGTGGCATGGGGGGGAGGCACATCTGTGCTACAGTCACACCAGCGCTACAAGCAGATGGAACATACTCTATTTGCAAAGTGAATGTTTGCGTTTTGTAGATCTGTTCAATTCATAGACCTAGAGTTTCATGAAAAGAAAAAAATATACACAAAAACTAAGGCAAAGCTGCCTAAAGAAAGTCCTTCTGCCCTGGCTGTTCCTCCTGCTTCTTGATTCCCAGACATCCATTCCTAGCGAGGTGCGAATTCACTGCTCCCCACACTGGGCTGATAGAAGTACTCACTGGGCCATCCTGTTAGCTATCTCATGGTTGTGATGTGGTGCAGGATCACCACTGGGTATATTCATAACCTTTTACAACATAGTTAACTCAGATTTCAACTCTGAAACTGCTTATCCTGGGTTGTGTTAATTCAAGTGACAGTAGCTGCAGTGTAAAATTACATCTGGAGTCCTGTGTCTACACCAGTTCTAAGAGAACTATTTGTGGAAAAAATAAAATATAATTTCTTGGGCTACAGCCCATGATCATCATCCCTGTAGGCTACTAATTTACTCTAAAATGTTTCCCAAGGAATTGTCCTTTTAGGATGGACAAGGACGGTGGTAGAGAGGCACAGAAGAATGTACAGTAGAGTGGCTTTGCCATGACTCCATAAGTTGCAGGATGGTTGAGCAGTAATCCCTCGAATATCGAGGGGGGTCAGTTCCAGAAAGATGCCACAACAAACGAAATCCAAGAAGTAACGGTAAATAGGGTAAATATGGTAAAGCCAGGGGGAAAAATTAGCGATGCGAATGGTGAACAGCGAAGTAGTGAGGGATTACTACATTAGCAGTTGATGAGTGTTGGTGCTTTTAAGTTAACACCTCTGGCTGACTGTGGGCCAGCCAATATAAACTACAGATAACTTTATTTGATTTCTTCGTTTTGTACCTTTTTGTGCTCAGGATTCAGATCAATGTTCTAAAATGTCTGCTTCTGATTATCATGATCATCCACCCTTTCTGCTTTAGTCCTCCTGGCCCTCTTTATCTGGTGTCCCTGGCTGTGTGACGCAGTGCCAGAGAGGTGGTGAGAGCAGGCACAGAAGATGCAAGGGGAAGCAAAGAGGCAGAGCTGATCTCTTCCACCTGGTGACCAGTGTTGGGACCTGAGGGAACACCATGAAGCTGTGTCAGGAGAGGTTTAGTTTGAACATTAGGGAAAGGTGTTCACCCAGAGGGGATCTGGGCACTGAGGCAGGCTCAGCAGGGGGGTGGTTACGGCACCAGACCTGACAGAGTTCCAGAAGTGTTTGGACAATGCTTTCGGGAACATGATGTGATTCTTGGGGTGTCCTGTGTAGGGCCAGAAGATGGACTTCAATGATCCTTGTGAGCTCATCCTAACTGAGGATATTCTATGAAATAGTGGAAGAGAACATGGGTATCTTTTGACACTTTCTGATGTCTTCCAGCATCAGGTCCTGACTCAATCTGTCCTTGTTCTGAGGTATACTCAGGGATTCTCACAAGTTATCACTGTATGATTAACTATGTAATGAAGACAAAAAACATTGAAAATTATGTCTAAACTTGTTTGTGGGAGGAAGAGATAAAACAAAATGGGGTTTAGTGGAGCTGGTCCTCTAAACCAGTCAGCTGGTACTGACACGAGGAATGAATCTGGAAAAAAATGAAGTTTAGTTTTCAAGTTCTATGCTTTTCTTAATATTCACAGTTCATCAGCACTATGGGACCTTTCTCTGGATTTCAATTGCAGCTCATGAGACTGTGTCCCTGCAATCCCATTGGGCTCTTGTCAATCAGATTGTTGAGCTTTTCCCAACAAGATTATAAGCGCTCATTTGCTTTCAGCAGAAGTTTTACCAAGCATCTATTCATATCTTAATGGATTATTGACATAACACAGCAGACTGTTATGAAGTATTCCACTATGTATAATTAGAGAGTATTTAATCTGCATAATAAAAATCCATATGAACAGTTGTTGTCATTCATGCCCAAAAGCTGCTCATCTAAATGAAGTATCTAGTTTACCCTATAGATTTAGGGATGGAAAACAGCTTTTTGAATAAATCTCATCTAAATTCAAGAATGCCAAAAAGGTGTTTTTACTCAGCAATCCAGATTTAGACAATCAGACTACCTTGCCCTGCCCTGAAATAACTCAGCCCCCCCCCAGCTTATAGATTTAAATGTTACATAATGTTACATTCCAATTTTCATCTTGCATTATGTTTTTACAGCCATTTGTTAAGTATTTATTGTCCCATTCTGTGTGACTTTGGTAGGATGCCAAAACAGTATACAAGGAGCTTGCTCAAGTTGCTCCTGCCAGGGCTGGGGAGGAAGGGTAAGGCAGGTTCTCTGCACTGTAGGGCCTCGTGTTTACTTTAACAATCCATCCACCCAGTGTTTCCTCACCTGCAGAATGGGCAAAAGGTCAAGCTGGCATCTGCATATCATTTAAGCCCCATTAGGGTATGTAAAGTAGACCTTAATCGGGAATATGAGAGGTCCATAGAGCACCACTGGGTGCTCTGTAATGGGAAAATTTTAGGGTTAAAAAACAGCAAGGGGAGAGAAGCTGTGCCTGATAATGCAGATCCATAGTGCTGAGAGGGTAACCAGTAAGGAGGAGAAACACTTTGTCCTTGTAGCCTGCTAGGGCTTCCTTCATGAAAGATTTTATTAGATCAAAGTTTGTAAAGAAAGTCATACTAGCAGTAAAAAGGAGCTCAAAATAGTTAATAAGATGTTTATGTATATTTTTAAAACTTGTTTAAATAAAAATTTTTTGTGATTTTTTTTTTGCTAAGTAACCTCCTTGAGTTCAAAATCAGCCAAACATGAAAGATATTAACTTTCATTGTAAAGAAACATTCTGTTCAACTGATGTCACTGTTTGTTATGTCATGGTGAAAATCCATATCAGAGTAACATGAAAACAGACAAATGGAAAGAAAAAAACCCCAGCCAAGGTAAAACCTCAGCTGTAATTTTCACATCAGGTTTTTACAGTCAGAACACAATACAGCCATTTTGTGGCATCATAAAGAGTTGTTAGTTGTTCTTCTGGTGATTTAAAGCCCTAAAATTGTCTGCATAGTCTAGAATATTATTGTGCACAAAAGAAAATTCCACTGTATAAATTCCACTGTATCTTTTCATTGTATAATTATGGATCTTTTCATTGTACAATTACAATTTCACTGTATCTTTTCATTTTGGCACCAAAATAATAAACTCAGTTCCTTGAGAGAAGGCAGTTGTAGGGAGTACAGTGGGCTTGCCATGACATCCAGGAGAAGGGATAGTGTGTGTGTTGAATTAAGTAGAAGTATCCACAAAGAATTGAAAAATCTGTGCTGATACACGAAGGTGCAACAATATTCAGCTGAGCAAGCCCTATAAACAATTTTTAAGTGCCTAGTGCAGAACTCCTGCTTTTGTATCTAGAAATTAATGTCAAATTAACAGGCAGCAAGTTACTCTGGAAGTGGTTCTAATTCTGGTACATAATTAACTTTTGAATATTTGCCTTCACAACCTTAACAATGTTCCTTAAATATAGCTTCTAGTATAATGTGAATTTAGGTGGCCAGACTCATAAATTGCAGTCTCCTCCAGATTATCTGCAAAAATGTGTCCATTTGTGATTCTCAGCTGGGCAGGCAGGATTTTGGGTTTATTGTAATTTAAACCAAAGAATGTTAATTGTAGTGTATGTGTAAAACACTCGGAGCTGTCTTAGAAGAGTCTCGAGATGCTTTATGAACCCAGATGTTATACAGAGCTCACAAGAATCAGGACTCTGAATGTTGGAGTTTAAGAAAAAAAGGCAAATGTGATAAGAAATATGCTGAAAGACATTCAAATCCCTCCATCAGAGGGAGAGAGATAAAAATAAAAACACTCTGTAGCTGAAAAACACAATCGGTGGAAATCTTAATGAAGCCTAATGAATCATGTGAGCTGTATTGTTAAATTTACTATCCCTATTTTACAGCTAAGAAAAAAGAAATATGAAAGTAAACACTGACATTTTCATCTTTAGGGTGTATTAAATTTTGCAACTTAATTCATATTCTTACCTGCTAGTGAAAGAGAGAAGAATTTAGTTCTTATTGAAAGTAAAAATTAAACTATCACATAGAGGGGGGACAAATTTGCAGGGGAGAAAGGCCCTTATTCTGTAGCTGAGGATTAGTGATTCTAACAGGGATGGTTTGAAAGCAGGATACTGGAAGCTTTAAATTGCCAGCCCCCAAACGTCTTTCCCCTCTGAAAGAAGAATGTGTATTTCAACAGTTCTCAATCAGTGGCAGTTTGGTCTCCATCTTACAGAGCCTGCATTTAAATGCTTGTAGACAGCATCCACAGGGTTTTACTTTGTGTGCTGTTCTGTTCATAGTCTTCTTCTCATATTAGGTGATCATCCTTTTGCCTCATCACAGGTTCTTCTGCTTTGGAATTCATCAGTCCCAGATCTTACTAATTTTCCTCCTTCTTTTCCATCAAAAACTGTGGATATCTCTTACCCTTCTGCAGTCTGTGTTTGACAAACACTGCCTCTATAAGACAATCCTGCGTTTTGAGCCCCTACTTTGCTGTTGTGTGTATATATATATATATACAACATGATGTTTTATGGTTGCTTTACCATATATGTACTTTATCACAATGATTTTATATTTATAAAGAACTAACAATTTTGATACAATTTTCTAGTCAATGAGGATTACAGTGTTGAAGAATGCTATGGTCAACATTTCAGTCTCCAGCCTCAGAATCCAGCCTTTCTTTTTCTTTTTCTTGGTGCACTTTACCAGTACTGTTACGCTCTTATCATGTTCAAGTTTTTTGTCAATTTGCTGTGAATTTGGCTTTCTGTTTTGAGTACCAATCTGCACATGTCTTTACACATGTCATGGAGAGATGTACGAACATAGCCCTGTTCTCATTCTAGAGATCCAGTGTTGAAGGATTCTGTGGCTCCATTTTAGTAATCCAACTGATTTGGGATAAGACACCAGATCCTTGTTTAAAGTTGGTTATATATATCATATATATATGATTATATATAAAAATAGTTTCCCTGTAGAAGGTATATATCCACACATAGAGAGATATAAGTACATACAGAATTCACAGACACATATACAGAATGCACATGTAAATAACAAGTACAGATTTTTAAAATCCATATAATTGGTGTCCACCAAAAGCCCCAGTCTTTCTGCCCTAAAGCCCATTCATCTCTATAGTTCTTGTTAGAGAGTTTCTTGGCTTTTCAGTTAGAGGAGTATTTCTTCCCAGAAGCTTCTTTCATGATGATAGTCATCCCATAGGTATGACAATATATGACTGTAGGGATTCTTCCACGGCCTAACACAAATTTTTCTCCACTACTCCTAAATTTTTGGTACAGTTCCCTAAAACACTTATTTTCAGCAGTAGGCAATGGCTCTCTGGCTTACAGTTTACCTGTTTATCCTGGTTGGCGATACCCTGATAAACAAGAGTGAAGATTTCAGTGGTTACATGCAGCAAATGTGCAGATGTATGATGGTGATTTACAGGACAGGATGTTTTGATCAGCTTGTTTGAAATTCCCCTGATAGTCATACTCACGCTGTCTCAACAAGTGGAGAAGTTTCCACTGAGGTTCGCTCAAGGTTTTTGAAACTCCTCAAAGCTTTTTTCCATCAGGGACTTGGTCCTCATTGCCTTGTAAGCATGTCTTTATATCTTTGGCAGTACACTTTCCAAAGCTTGTTCCATTCTTAATTTCTCAGTGAAATCAACCTTGCACTTATTTCAGTCACTACAGTAAAAGGAAATGGTAGCCTTTATAAACAGATTGCTGTGTAGTACCTCTTTCATCCTAAATACCTTCCTAAGTAGTGTCAGCATTGTCTCTTAGTTGGGAGAATGACTTCTATCAGTTGTTCCTAACTACATGCTTCCAGGACTGAGCTGTCTGGAATATCTTTGATACAGTGTCTCTTGGACCAAGACATAAATTATCTGGCTTACTGTGGTTGGATATAGTTATGCTGACAGTACGAGTGACATTCAACTACATATCTCAAATAAAAGGGTACAGATCAGTTACCTTTCCTACGTTACTTTTCAATTACCCATTTCATTATGTTCTGGTTTTGCTTTATATTTTTGCTTTCTTTTCTTTTTCATCAGAATTGGTTTTATCATCTAGTATTCAACATTTCCAGCCCTAAAAAAGATACAGTGCTTCATTTTTGAAACAGCAGAAAAACCTAGCTTTTCTGAATTTTGTCTTGCCTTGGTATGTAGTTCTCATTCCCAACAGTATAACTCCTACGAGATGAGCTTTGCTTGTTTGTACTCAATACAATTAGAATTGAATTTCAAAAGTCTTTCTGTGACTTCAAATACAGTATTACTTGTGTATTGTGGACAACTATAAATCATCTGTAGTCTTTTCATATTCAAAGTGATAATCCAGTCTTTGCACGTAGCAGCCTCTTGCAAAATTTCTGCTGTGATTTATTCTTTCTAGCTCTTCTTTGCTTCTCTTCAGCTCTCATACACAGACTTTTGCAGAATTGTTTTGCTTCTTACAAACATAACGGATTTGCCCAAAGGCTGCTTTGGTCTACACTTTATTTCAAGCCTTTGTGCAATCTTTTATGTGACTTCTTGCAAATCTGTTCTGATTGCATTTGGTGGACTTCTCTATACAGCCTTCGTTTTTGCTTTGCAATTGCATCTCTTTATGGATTTACAGCTTAATACTTATACAGCATCATACATCTCCTTTTAGATTTCTTATGGGAAGCTGATCCCTCTGCAGCTTTACTTTTCTGCAAGTGAAGAACACTCCTCATTTCTTTAGTGCTGTGTAACAGCTGTCATTTCTTTCTCCCCAGCACATAGGCTATTTGTCCAATCTAACTGACCAGCAGTATTTTTAGGCCAATTTTTCATCTTCTCAGGAATAGAAAAAAATTTTGTCTTGCTTTGCTTCAATTCTCTAGTGTACTTCTGAACACTTAGGTGCATGGTGCAGTTGTTACTCGTTTCTCTAAGCTATCCTTTACTCACCATCTTTTCTTCTGTTTGTTCTTTTTCGTTTCTATTGTGTTGCTGGTACCACGCCATCTTCTGAGGTGGCAATGAAACAGAAGCCAAATCAGAACTTAGAAGTACAATAAATCATTATCATAACTAAAGAAAAACTAATGCTGGGGAAAGTTCTGTGTGCTTTACTCCCATCAGGTGGTTAGCACTGGCTGTGTAGCTAATTCAGACCAAAATTCTTCTTAAAGTGCTTTTTACCAGGAGTGTTGTTTAATTTTCTTAGGTGTTACGTACTTAAGTCTGTCTCTGAAGTTGAATGAGGAAGGAATGAAATGGTATATTTATGCACCAAATTTAAAAGACCAAGGTTCTAAACTGGCTTGTAATATCTTACTATTTAGAAGTTCTTACATCCAGTTAAGTTATTCAATGTTGTTTTCTATGGAAATATTCCAGCAAACTGCTTTCTGTTCTGGAATTACTGGTCTCCTTCTAATTGAGTGAAATTTGGAAGCCTCAGATATATAAGAAGCACAAAGAATGTAGGTACAATACTTTGCAATAAAAGAGATTTAATTAAATACTGTATTTCTAAAATCGTCATAGCTGAGAAACCACCATTTTGTTTCACTTAGTGTGAAAAGGCAAAATGTAGCCAGAAAACAATAAGATCCAATTTGCTCATTCCTCAGCTACAAAATCTTTTTTCAAAAATAAATCTTTATGTCGTTTCTTTCTCCTTCTAACAGACATTTTGGTCAGTTGTTGGCAAAAATGAAAACAGAAAGACAATAGTTTGTGAAGTCTTTTCACTTGGGAAATATAACTTTATAGTAACTGTAGTATAATCTGTCATAATTCCAAATATAACAGAGAAGTACAAAAAGAAAGCAACAATGGTAAGTGCCTCCCTGGGTGTTTCATGGTAATTACAGCTCTCCGGCTGGGAGGGCTGATGGCTAAAGGCAATTTAGACATTTAAACTGACCAGTTTGATTCCTTTCCTTTCAGGTCAGGATCACTCTATTAGCAGGAATGTAGATTGACGGTGTACCCGAGATTTTCTGGAGTGGGGGGCAGTTTCAGGAGACAGCCTTCCAACAGATGGCTAAAAGAGTGACAGAATCAACCTCATGATAACTGAGGCATATTTAAATGACAGCCAGGAGAGTATCATGATCATAATTTACAGTTTACCCTGATTGCCACTGCCATTTTGTAGAGTTCTTAATATGAAAGAGGTGGTGTGTCTAGTTGTCATAGACTCATAGAATATGCTGAGGTGGAAGGGATCCATAAGAATCAACAAATCTTGATTTTTATGCATCTATAAGCTAACTGGATCTGGATCAAACTATTCATCCTATAAATACTATTGCTAAATATTCACTGAATATTCTTTTCCATGAGGCAAATATGTTCTTCAATGTAAATTAACAAATTATTATCTTCAGCAGTGAGCCATGGAGTGACATTTTAGAACACTGACTACAACAGTACATATTTAACATTTCCTATAGAGACACTCAAAAATTCCAGCTCAGGAAGCACCAGTTGCTTCACCTGTGCCTCCTTCCAGATCAGTTTTGTTTTCAATATTTCTGTGCTCTAAAAGGACTGCAAAGATGGTGGGATTTTGGTACAGACATGAAGTACTGCAGTTATGGAAATGCTGCCTTTTTGGGGATTTTAGTCCTGTGAAGAGTGAGATCAGGAAAGGTAGTTCAGAGAGTGGGAGCAGAGTCTGACACTGGGCCTGAACATCGGGCACAGCTGTGGTAAGTTAGCTTGCTAATAATTGCAGAAAGGCATAGGTTACATTTTTTGATACTCCTGGGAAACCAGACGACACTAACAGTCACATATGCACCCAAGGGGTAAGGAAAAATTATTGAATATCAAAACAGAGATGAACAAACCCACAGTTAATCTTACTAAGCAGAAAACCTACTTATTTGTTACCTCCTGTGTTTCAATGTACTGCATTCTTCAATGTCACATTTCAGCAATACACTAGGATGGGATTATTCCTTTACCTGCCATGAGCTACAGCTTCTGGAGGGCTCTTCCTCATCTCTGTCAGCCATTCAGAAGGCAGGTGGTCACAGACGCATCTCCTGCTCCACTGACCTGCTTTGGTTTGTTTTTCTTGGCCAGAGTACTTAATGCATTCTCAGCTGGACCTACTGACAAAACAGGGTGGTTTTGCTGCAAAGTCCAGTTCTTTAAAGGCAAAGTTACCCTGTTAAAGAAAAGTTGGGTGCTAATGTAAGACTTTTGGCTAGAATGTTGTCCATCATGACTAGTCTTTGAAAGGTTACCAAGCACTTGTTCCCAGGCTGCGTGATGTAAATCAGGGGTTTTTTTCTCCCCAAAATGTCATCAGAAGTGGCTGTTGGGATATAAGAGGAGGGAGCAAGAGGAGCCCCAGCTCTGGGAGATGCTCTGCCTGTGTATGTACTGACAGAGGACAAATATGCCCAGGTCCCTTCTCCACAGCTGAAGATGAGTCTGGTGCAGATGCTGGGCTGACCAGCAGCTGAGGAATGCAGAGTCTGAGGTGGATGGGGAGCAGGAGAGAAAGGAGGCCACAAAAAGCAGCAGGGCAAGTTGCCAGGAAGGGGCTGTAAGGCTGCAAGGTCGTTTCTATGAGTGAAAGGCAGGCAAAATGGCAGTTCCTGTGCTATCAGGAGCTCCCTATAGGCAAACCTCATATGACATGGTGCAGGGTGCCATGCCTTTCCTTAGCCAGGTTTTGTGACAGACATCCCTTGGACCACAGAGCATGCAGCACAAAAAGCCCTGCATCTTATATGATGGCCATGCATGACATGAGCTCTCCCGTGTGTTGACAGCAATCAGCCCCATAGTGCAGCTCAGTTTGCCCGATTCACCTGCCACGTGTATGATTTGCTGTGCCTGCACAAGAGTGTGCCCATGCACTGCAGTCAGCTGGGACCCTCCTGGCTTTCCACAGACCATCTCTACCCCTGGCTTTGATAGAACTGCAATCACCGATGGCTGGTGGCACATAAATTATCTGTCACTGACACAGGAGTTGTGGGAGGGCAGCCTTCGCCCAGCAGGAAGTACTGTGGAGAGAATTCCTTCTGCCCTTTCCTTTAACACGCTCAAGAATAAATCACCTACTCAGCTTAAATGGTGCTTAAGTGATATAATGGAGTCGTTTGCTGGCCTGTAGACAGAGATAACAGCACTTTGATCTAGCACTGATTAAAATTCTGCTAGTCTGGTGTTTGTTTACAGTTTTAAAAAATATTTTGCAACAAAAAAATCTGAAAAATAGAATTTGACTATAAAAGCAAATGTGGTATAAATGGAATAAGGACAAGAGGGCTGTTGTTTGACATTAATATTTGTATTTAAGGATATCCTTAAGACATGCAAAGCACTTAGACATCAGATTCCATAATAAATGCAGTCTATAAGAGAGTTTTGAAGCTTGCATTATTGGTCAAAAAGAAGAGAATGTTTGTTTGGCCTCTGCAACACAACTGAAACAAATTAGTGGACCTGTCATTTAACTAAACACATCCATTAGCACAGGTATTAAAGGTGGTTGCTTTTCCCAGTTTACACAGATAGTTTTGATTTGGGGAAGATATCCATGATATTGACAAGCTACTAAATAGTCTTTTTTGTCTTGTACCTTTTTGCCACTTTGTGCTGAAAGACTGACTCAAAAGTGGATCCAGACAATACCATTGTGCAAGTTCCTACGCTGCGCTCTGCAAAACATCTCCCCAGCCTGCCAGTGACCAAGAATATGTACCAGGAACATCCACTAAGTGATTTCATCCTGCACATGCCACATGGAGAAGAAGTCAATATTTATACCTCTCACTTGATAGAATTCATTAAATATATTTTGCTAAATAACACTCTATATTACATATTCCTTGTCTAATATTTGCCCACAGAAGAAGTATTTGTTATGTGAATTGAATGCCTAGTTAAGAAGAACCAAATGAGTACTAGATATTTAATATTTATTTGGTAGCACAATGCAGTAGTGAGATGAGGAGAGAGAAGAGAGAGAATGCAAATACAGGAGGAAGAAAGAGTGATTAAAGGGCATAGACAGAACATGAAATATTTCTACAATGACTGCAGTGATTCTGAAAAAAGTAAGCAGCAAAATGAAGTCAGTTATTTGGATTTTAGAATTTAAAAGTCAAATATTTTAAGAAAAAATACTATTTAAGGAGGATTGTAAATTACTATTCACAGCAGTCATGCTTTTTCTAAAAATGCATTGCTTCAAGAGAACTCCATATACTCTTATAAGATCTGGACCATTTGGGTTTTTTGTTTTTTGGGCACCTTTTATTTTCAATGACAGGTTCTTAGTAGGCTAAATGTTTATTTTTACTTTTCTATTGTTTTAGTCAGTGATGTAGTGACTGAAATTCATACCACAGCAAACTCTAGCAACAAAAATGAAAGCCTCAAGTTGCTGAGAGCTGTTAAACCTCTTTTAAAGACTACTTACTAGAAAAGCTAGTTATGGAGAGATTGTACTGGCTAATGGGATTTTGTAAGAAATTATATTGCAGAATTTTGGCAAAGAAAGTGCTTTGGAGAGTAACTTGTTTTCCCGAAGTAACGTCTTGCACTTGTAATAAAAGTAACATGTACTGCCCTATTTTTTGAAATTAATTCCTTGAGAGCAAATGGAAGTCACAACTGTGCATGTAGAGGAAGGATTTTGGCCATTTATATTTTGATTCAAAGAAAACTCAAGTATAATCTACTAGCAGCAAGATGCTGTGACATGTTTAACATCGAGCTTTTAATCTAATAAAAGCAAGTGACTGCAAGGAGAAAATATATTTCTACTTGATATATAAATGTAAGAAAAGCTGTATCAGACATGCTTGTTTTAGTAGACATGTGTTTGCATTTGTAGCTGTGGGTAGGATTTCAAAGGTGCCCTTTTGGTAAATATAATAATGGAACAATCAAACCTCATTTCTTTATATTGGCTTCCAGTTAGGTAATTTTTGGCTGTGTAGCTATGATTATCCAATCCAGACTGGTCTTCCTAGGAATTTCTTTCTGGAACGTATCTGTATAGGCTGGAATTCTGTGGATGAGAATTCAGTATATTTTTTCCACAGTCACATTTAAATGCACTGTTAAATTTAAAATGCAATTTAAAGAATTTTTACAGGATCCTTCTTAGAAAGAGACATGTACACATATATCATGCTGATGATCTTCATATGTTTAGTTACTTCTGCTGGGTTTGCACTGTATAATCACAATCTGACTACTTTGTTAATTCAAGCCTGACACGTGAAAACTTGAAATTTAACTTTATTTTATAAAGAAAATACTTTTAATATCCTGAGACAATGTCAAAGTAGTATCCTCAATTTTGAACAGGACAACAATTTACCATAAAAAAAAAATCTATGGTACCAAAACAGCAGTTTTGAGTAAATAGTGTATTCTATGCTCATCCATCATAGCTTTCAGTTCCCTCTGAATGGATTCAATAATTTTATTGCAAAGATATCCTGCAAACCAAATGCTGTCCATGATTAATTCCCACATACGTTTCCTGTAACAGGCTATTCTGTTGTACTGTTGGCATGTTGTGCTGCTGGTTGCACAATGTCTCTGTGCATGGTCATATTTATACATATATTAGTTTGTCTCATGGTGATGTATTTCTGGGTTTGGATTTCCCTGATTCTTTTTCTTTCCTCTCAGATTCGATGGTGCTAGTCTTGGGAGGGTGCCCAAGCAAATTTCACAAAAACACATACCTAGCACTTAATAAATGGGAGATGAGATGTGTACAAGTAGAATTGATTGATCTTCATAACAGTAGCAAATCCTCTGGTGATGTTTAAATTTGTTCTTTTCATTTGCAAAATCAAATTCTTTTTTTAGTTATTCCTAATATCAGCTCCTCTGTGGCAAGGCAACAAATAGAAGGAGGGAGCTGTCAGAACAAAACAGCACTGACAGCATGGTGCTGGGAATTAAGATCAGCGAAAATAGAATGATTCTGTGGTAAGTGTCAGTACTCTGGTTGCAATACCAAGTTACTATTGTGACTTGGTTTAGTGTCTAGATGGTTCTTGTTTGTTCAGTACCAGACACAGCCCAGTGTGGGACCCGGCAGAGGTGCAGTACAACCACGTGCACAGGGGACAGCTCTCACATCACAGCTATCTTGTACCACCTCTTCCTGCTCCTCTGGCTTGCTCTCTCTCCCAGCTACTGTCTTAATGTTAGAGCAATCAAAGTTGGAAAATAATTGCAAAGCTATCACTCTGGTGTATTTTTAGTTCTGCACACTTTTTGTTTTTAATTACATCTGCAATTACTGTGAAATAGAAAAGGACGTTGGAAGGGTCATGCATCTATGAAACTGATAAAAAAAGTTCCTTCCGGAGAAATAGTTCTTTGCCCCCTGGTGGTGAATTAATTTTGAAAAATATTATAAAATATTTTAGGAAAATTTACTTGAAATTAAAAAGAAATACTGGTTGCTTCATTGAATGCATAAAGATAAACTGCTAAGCAACACTTAATGTGCCAAACCTAATTAGGAAAAATCCTATTATGAGCAAGCTCCATCAATCTTTGATAGTCACTGCAGAATAGAACAAAAATAATTTGAAAACTGTATGAGACCTTGAAGATTTCAAAATCATGTTTCTTACTTTGCTTTTATTGGGAGAGTTAATACAAATGTCTTGAGAATGTAGTGTAGTCTTGAGAATTCCTGATTTAAAGTGTTTACTGGAAATGGATTATGGGAATTATATTCATCTGAACAGCATCTTTAGACATGCCCCTCTTATTCTGGGAGACTAGAATAACATTCCCTGGATGAAATTTTTAAAAGAGCTGTACATATTTCTAAAAGTTGTCTAGAGGTTTCCAGCTTGTGTATCTGAGCATCTCCATGTTGAATAGACCACCAGAATGTCATTTTTAGAACTGCAATTACAAAATTGACATTGGAAGTCATCCACTTGCAATTTAAACCACAGATAATTTTGCAAGGTATCAGGAATACATTGTTTAAAAAGATGGCATAAGCCTTCTAATCACTGATTTTGTTTTGTCTTTTTGTTTGCCTTCAAAACTTCTGCCAAAACCAGTGCTTCCCCATGTTGATGTTCTTCTTCAGATGAACCCTCTTTTCCTATGCCACAGTCTGTGAGTCATCTTGTATGATAGTAATGCTGCTTCAGGTGGTTTTTAAGTTTGGAAAACAGCATCATGGGTATGGCACGCTCAGCAGACAGGGATTGTTTGGGTTTTGGCAATAATGAGGTAACATCATTAGGAAAAAAAAAAAAATTCACTAAAAGAGACGACTGAGCTGCCCAGACCAGGCACAAATGAGCTATTTCCTAAATAATATTCTTTCATGTCTGATGGACTGTAATAGCTTTCTGTTTTTAGCTCTGTTGCTTTTGCTTCTCTTTCCATTCCCACATTTCTTTCACATTACTTTGACTTATGTCTGGCCTAAGGTAACAGCTGGTCTACACAAATGGCATATTCCTTCCAAATCTTTCAGTGGGCAGGGTTGCTGTAAAGTGGTCCTGTCCCCCCTTCTTTTCCCACTGCAACGCTGGATGTTCCCCTCCCCAGCTCTCCACCCCATCCGTCTGTTTCGGTGGCTAAACGCTAAGCTGCATTTGCAAAATGATCTGACTTTAGGAAAATAAAAAACCAAAACCCCAAACCAGAAACGAGCCTCAAAAAAGAGAGCCTCAAAAAAACCCAGAGCAGTTTCCTATCGGGATGGAGCACCGCAGGACTCCTCAGAGCAAGGTTATTGCTTCCTCGCCGCTTTGGCAGGAGAACCTTCTCTTCCGGTGCGAGTCCTCAAACATTCTCGCCAGCTGTGACACAATTCCTCCCTCCGCTCTCAGCCTCCCTGCCCGGGAAACAGCTTCCCTTCGGCTCCCTGCGTGTAGTTATACAAAGCGATTTTTTCCCCCACCAAAATAGGAAAGCCAGTTTAAAACGGCAGATTCCTGCCTGCTCTGCTCTCTTGTTCTTGCTCCCTCCTCGAGGTTCGCTGTCCCCTCGAATCTGTTTGTGGGTTGGGTTGTAAATTGCATCAGTGAAACACAACCGAGTGTTTCTGTGCGTGTGTGTGCGGATGTGTGCGCAAGCAGCCTTTTTTTTTTTTTTTTAAACCTGGATAATTCCAATAATTTGATTTATAATGTGGCCCACAAGGAGTCGAATTATCAGAGCTGAGGAGGCATCGAAGATCGGCGCTGAGGTGGGAGCGCTGCCTGAGCTGGGGGAGGGCGCAGGAAACTCTGGAGGCAGCTTTGTCAGCTGGGAGAGCCGCTGTCAGCGCACAGCACCTAAACGGAACTGCGGGGACACAAAACCGGCACAGACTGCAGAGCAGCCAGGCTCTCGAACTGCTGGAGATAAGGCTTTATCATTGGGAAGAAAAGGGTACACAGTCCCTTAATAAGCTCTTTCCCCTGGACGTCTGCTATTCGTTGGAGACACCGGAATCGCAGGCTGTTTAGCTATTCAGAATATGATCGTGTGAATCCTACTGGGCTTATGGAGCATGTTGGTCTTTCAGTGCTGTTAAAAACGCTAATAATAACTGGTTCATGCCTCGGGCCTTGGGTGCTACTGTCAATTAATGTCAGAGCAGAGATTTATTTAAACAAATTATTTCTGTATATGCCTCTTTCCCTTACCGTTTGTAAAGTAGGATTTCGTGACCAAGTGGACGTGATTCAGTGACGCCTGCCTTTGTGTGCAGACAAACTTGGGGCACAGAAAGAAAATGCTGTTCTTGCCTTCACAGCTCTCCATATTCTTCAATTAAAGGAGCTGTCCCAGCTGCAGAGAATACATACAGGATTTAAAACGTTTCTCTGATCCTCTAGCCATTTTAATGTCATGACTGCGTCACAGAAAAAACCCTAAACTAATACATATCTCCCAACAGGAGTGGTTTTATACAGTGATTAAAAAGCCATGTGTACTTCTCTACCTTCCCCTCTACCTTTGTGTCAGAGTTCACAGGAGTGAGATTTCGATCGTCCCCACCGGTCACCCAACTCACCAGCCATTGCACTTGTCACTGGAAATTTCTCACATACATTGTTGCAGGCTCATAGTGAAGCCAAGTGTTGCTGACTTTGATTATGTTTATTTTATATTTTCAGTCTTTCTCTGAAGCTAGGAGAGAGAACTGACTTATAATTTAACTGATTTAATTTGTCTTGGGGAAGCCTAGTATGACTAGGATTAATTGAAGTTTTGGAGAAGGGGGGAGGATTCTAATGACACACCCTCAAGAAGAAAACAGAAGGAGAAAGTAAAATGTTGTTATTATCACAGTATCACAGTATTGATAAGATTGTAAAAGACCTTGAAGATCATCTAGTACAACCTATGGTGGTGCTGCTAGCTTTTTAATAGCATTTTTAGGATATTCTTCCCCAAATTTCAGAATTTATTCTTGGAAGACAGGACAATCTTAACAGAAACATCTAAACCATTCTCATAATTTAGAAATTAAAAAAAATAATTTTTAGAAATGTTCCATGCAGTATTAGGCCTTCTGTTCTACTGGTTTAAGGGGCAGAATAAAAACTAGTAGTATTAAAATTTCTCATATTATTAAAACAAATCTGGATAATTTAAGTATGCTGACTTAAATGTAAGAAATCTCTTAAATAGGTATTTTGAACAATCATAATCCCATTATCATTAGTGCATTTTTTCTCCTGTTTTTCTTTATAAATTCACATTCTTCTGAAGAATTCTGAGGAATTTCTTTCAAAATAGCTAACATCAGCTGTGTTCTCAGGACGATTGAAGTCACAAGCCACCTGCAATTGGTGGTCAATGTTAGGACAGCTTTTCATAGTCTCAGTGCAATGGAAGAAATGTTCTGCTTTTATCAGTTTTTTGAAGGCTGTTTTAACAGTTTCAGCAAGAGCAGCCAGAGGTAGATTTTGAAAGGGGTCATTTTTCAGAACGTATTCCAAATGGTGAAAAATAAGATGAAAAAACAAATGCTTGTCTTCAAGGTTGATCATTGCAATAGATCAACTGAACAAAGGAGACTTAGAAGCTAATGAGGCAAGAGGATGTAGACACAAAAAATACAGTTAGAGTGGAAAGGAGGCTTTGGAAACATTTATTAAGGGGAATGAAGTATTGTTAACCTCACATTCTAAAAAATCTTTCACCTGGTTTAAAAATAATACCGCCTTATTGAATCCTTAATTTGCCCCTGGTTCCTGAGGGGACTTTACATCTTTAAATTTTATTCTACAACGTTATGAATAGGTAACTGAATACAAAGCTGGTATTTTTGTGCAGTTAAGCTTGAGGCTTGGAAGCAAGGAGAGTGTAAATATACTGGGCAACAAATTCATGCTGTGGATACTGGTGTGCAAAACTGAGCAGATTAAGAAAATAAGGATGTGGGAAGAAACTGATCTATATCAAGTTCAGTTACTACAGTCAGATAAAGCAGATGATAAATTAACTAGCCCATGAATTTCTCCGTACTTTGTCATTCTCTATAAAAGGATTTCTTTTTTTGGTTTTGTGATCATCTTTAAGATGGTTAGAATGAACAGTTAAGTGCTCCTTCTCGAGGAGGGTGAATTACAAGTGTCTGCATAAGACACTGTTGGCTAAACTATAATTTCCTGGCAAATGGGTTTAGTAGTCTTTTCAGAAAGCAGAGCCGGAGGCAAAATTGTGATCCTAAAAGCCCAGTGGGCATGCATATGGGATATGGAAACATGAGTTTAAATATCAATCTAATTAATATTTAAATAGTTTATACAAAAGGGAACAGTTTCAGTAGAAGAGAATACCTAAGACTACTCTATACTTTATGAGTTGGAAAATTGATAATGGTTATGTTGGTTCACATCCTTACTCTGAATTAATCAGAGTGTATTTTAAAGCCACTTCTTGCTATTCCCATGGAGTATCCAAGGCAGTGCTCCACTGTTCAGGGATTCCGTAAACGGTGCAGGCTTCTCTGAGGTGAATTCAGGTGCAGGGAAGATTGGTGTTTGGGAGGTTTTTTTTTTAATTGCAAAAACTACTTTCTCATCTTGATTTAGTTCACGGATATTTTTATATCTGTATTTTCTTGAAGATTCCCACAGTGAGTTATTAACCAGGCCTAGCTACGATTGAGATGAAACAGATGGGGTGTGCCAAGGAGTCTGACTGTGCCAGAGAGAAGTGATTTAATGCTGATTTTGCATTGTTCAGCCATTAATTTTCCATCTAATTTCTCATCTAGCGTTCAGTGCAGAACGTTTCACATTAATTTAAGCAAGGAAAGGACGAAAGCTGTGAGGAAAACAGCTGTAAGGTCGGGTTGACACTGGCAATACGCCGGAGTGATTTCAGGGCACAGGAGCCCCCCCCAGCCCGGCCCGCCCGCCGCCCCCGCTGTTGGCGGTTCCCCTCAGGAGCCCGCGGAGGGGGGAAGGGTCGCACCCGCCGCCGCGCGCACNCTCCTGCCGCTCCTGGCGCTGCTGGCGCCCCGAGCCCGCGCCTGGGACAGCAGCGACCTGGAGCTCTTTGACCTGGTGGAGGAGGTGCCGCGCAACTTCTACGACTTCCTGGGGGTGCAGCAGGTGAGCGAGGGTCCGAGCCCGGCCCGTCCCCGCCGCCCCTCGCCGGGCGCTGTCACTGTCACCGTGTCCTGCCCGCCCCCGGCTGTGGGGGCTCAGGGCAGCGCTCCGGTGCCTTCCCAGCCCCTTCCCTCCCACCGCGGGGCTTTGCTCGCATTCAGGTACTGCTCTGTTTCTTGTCCTTCGGCCCCACCATGAATCACCCTTCTCTCTCCAGCTGTACCTCTGTGTTCCTGCTGCCTGTTGCTCGTCTGAATGTACCCCTTTTTCTCCAAATGCATCTGTAGACAGACAGACAGACAGAAGTAGCTTCTGGGCTTCTACTGCTTCCCATGCAGATCGTCAGCATGGCTGTTCCTCTTCTTTCCCCTCATTCTGCACAGCTGCTGGCTCCGTGTCTTCCTAAGGTCGTGCATTGCCATGTGTTGTGGCTCATGTTTTCTCTCACCCGTGCCATGTGGCAGACTGTGACCCTTTGCTGTGGTACTGGCTTGTAGGTTGTTATGTTTGTTTATTTTCCATGTATCTTGGTTGTTGTGCGTGGTTTTCACCTCTCTTTGACAAGTAACACCTAAGATTATCTAGATCATTGATTACCCACTTTCAGTTAATTTTCACGCCAATGTAGTCAAGACATGGACTCCTGTTAGGAACACTTTTATCCTGTGGTTCTTGTGTATATTTTATATGCAGTTGCTAGTTTTACTGCCACTTGGCATCCTCAACTTTTACCGCTTGTCCTGGGGCTCACATAATGCCTTTCCTTCTGTCCGTATGCTGTGCTTAGTGTGTGACCTTGCTCAGTGTCTCTTCATGCGTTTTAACAATCTCTGTGACTCTTTCTTCCAGTCAGTTTTCCTCTCCTCAGTAATGAAATATGCAATTTTTAATAATTTGTTACTTCACCCACATCTTGTTTTGTCTCCTGGTACATTCTGTACCCCTGGTACATTCTCTCTAGTGCTGCATTCTGGTGAGGGATTCTTCTATTCGAATTGCTTCCCTGACAACCTTGAAAGTTATTCTGATGTGGTTCTTGTAGTTTTTGAGAATAATGTCTGTACTTTCAGGTGCATTTCATTAGGGCTATGTCTACAAAGAGAGGGAAAGTGTCTGCAATATCTAAGGGTCCAGTTTTGGAAACTACCGGCTGTGATTGTGCAAGATAGGTGAGGGATTCTGACTTGGTTTCATCTCTTTATTTTACTCCTTCTTAAACACTGGTGTTAAAAACTATGCAATACGTAGTATACATGTATGTAATATACGGACACTGCTATCCAAGTTTCATGAGCCTAAAAATCTAGGTGTTATTTTCTCAAAGACAATTTTAGTGTTAGATAATGTCGGGAAACAAAATTTTGTTTCAGTTAGTGGTATTCAGACCTCGTATGCAACTCTGATAACATCTTCTCCAGTCCTTTTTACTAGGGCCAAATCAGTGCATTGTGTGGTATGTTTAGCAAAATATATTAACTTTAGCAAGAAAGTGGTCTGCTAATTGGCATTTCTACTCTTAATCATAAAGGAGAACTTCTATCACTTGTAGTGTGTGAGCAAGGAAAAAGGTGGTGGAAGTGCAACACAAATGACATGAAGTTTTGTTTATTAAAAGTGCACAGCAGCCACTCAGTGTCATTACAGCCAGGACTGGGAGTCTCACAGTGTGAGATACTTTGCAGGTGCAGTGGGACAGACCTGTGAGTAGAGTGATACTGTGTGCAGTGTTGAAGTGGAGCTTCAGGAGGAATTTGTCAGCTTTGGAAGGTGCTGTATAGGGTTACATGTTCTTTCACACTCTATCCTTTGTTCCTGCTGCCTGCTTCTCCAGGTCTGATCTGTACCTGAAAATTCCAACACGATCCTGGAGTGCGATTTTGATTTGCACTGACTCTCTGGGCAGCTGCAGCAGTTTGAGTTACAGTGATCCTCTGCATAGTCGCTGTCCGTAATTTGCGGGATCTGCATACTCGGTGTTGATTTTCCAGCAAGTTGTGGGACCTGGCGCATGTGCAGAACCTACCGCGAATCCAGTCTGCTCATGAATATGTAAATTGGTCCCAGCCGGGAGCCGGTGCAGTGTGGCTGGGATGCGTTTAGTGTAAATGTGTGCTTTTGCATGGCTGGAAGTGTCCTCCGCCGGGCTACAAGACGGGATGAGGGTGCTGCCATTGTGTGTGTCTGTACATGAGAGCGGGAGGCACCCTCCCCCGTTCCGTGGGGGCTGGTGCCCAGCTATGCTGAGCCGGGGCACGACGGGGGCAGCCCTGGTGCTCGCCTCTCCCCCCTGCCCCCCACCCTGGCACTCCCCAGCTTTGGTGGAGCACAGCCAGATATCTGAGACAAGCCCTGCTCTCAGGACCATCCTCCAGGCCTTATTAGGGGAGGGGGTGTGGCTACGGGCATGGCGTACTCGACTACGTAGTGGGGTCGCTATCTTCGCGGATTCCATGACTCACGTGAGGAGGACCAGACCCAACAGCCCGCGAGTACCGGGGGATCACTGTACTGTGTGAGAAGAGGAACTGCTCTTGTGATGGAGTCAAGGGAAGTACAGGAATCCCTGGTGTGCTCTATCCTACCTTGGATGTCCTAACACAAAGCTGCCTTTTACCATAATGTCTCAATGTGGTATTTGCATGTTTCTTCAGATTTTCTGCTATTTTTTAATCATAAGTTTTGATAGAATATGGTGGTTGTTTTGTGTGTCGTTATTGTTTTAGCTAGGATGCTTTTGACTAGAATGTACGTTTTATCTTTCTGGTGCTAGTGGCTTCATTCCCTGTGCTCTGGTGGTTTTCTTGGCATTTTAGTACAAGAGACAGTGTGTGTGACAGTAGCCTTTGTGGCCACGCCTTTGGACTGTTTAATTATTTTCATTCAGCAAAGCTGCTTTTCCCCGTCCCCTACCCGTGTCTATTTCACTGCCTTGTATCCTGTGCTCATACTTCCTCTTCCTTCATGTACTTCTAGGGGCAGGGAGTACTTGTCCTTTATGCAGGATGTAACTTCTGTGTCTGAGATGTGGATGCTCGACTGTGTTTCTTAGCAGTAGTATAGCAGTGCTGCCAGATCTTTTCTAAACATGTCATCCTGTGTTGTGAAAAAATATAGGGAATGACTCCAGCACTTCCTTAAGGCATTAAAGCAGCTTAGGTTTTGGTGGGTGAATTGTGGCTCTGACTGCTTGTTGGACTTGTACCCGATGCCAGGGGCTGATGTTGACCTCAAGTGACAAAGTGCAGACGGCATTGTGGGGAGTTCTGTGGCTCTCAAGCTTTAATGAAGCCTCTGACTGATGAATTTTCCTCTGGAACTGGGAGGAAGTGATGATTTTTTTGTTTTATTTCTCCTCTGTGCTTGCAATAGTATGGGGTTTTGTCATTTCAAGGGCCTCCTGGCATTGCCAGGTCATCCAAATCTGGTACTAGAGTGTTAGGCTGGAGCTGCTGTAGTGTTTTTTGAGATCAATGGCAGAGACGGAAGATGTTGTGATGGAAGTGATCTTGGTTGTGAATGTAGAATGACAAGGGAAGAGTAAGACATTCACAGTCTTGGTTGTTAAATAGCTGCCCAAGGTGTGTGACTTCTAGGGGGGCTTGGCTGAGTCTGCAAATACTCATGGAATGGTTGAGGTTGGATGGGCCTGCCTTGTCCAACACCCATGAGTTAGGGCTGAGCGCCTACGTTAAAAGTATCTGATTTTTGTATAAGGACACAGTCTATCCATGTGTTTTTTCATGAAATCTAGTAGTAAAAAAATCTTGCATTGTTCAGAACAGCAAGAGGAACACTGTGGGAATGGCTCTTCTGTCCCTTTGGTGGTCCTTAAATTGATGATGTGATTAAATTAATGGCTTATTTAAAACATTGCTGTTCTGAAGAAGTTTGTACTAGCAGAACAGGGAGATAAGATAACCTTTGACTTGAGAAAAGGTTACATTTTCTTGTCCCCCAAATGATTACTGAAGAAAATAGAACCATAAAAGATCAGATGTAATAATCATTTCAGTAATCACTTCAATATACTTAGCCAGTTTCAAACTCACAAGGAGATTGGGAGCAAATAGTATTAATCTAAAAACTCAGATTAAGCAGATGAAGCAAAATTAAAAGGATATGTAAACTCATTAATATGACCCTGTTACCTCAGAATAAGAACATACAAATGTAATGTCAATCAGTTGGTAAAATTCTAGGAAGATCTGAGCCACCAGTTTGTATGGTGGGCAAAGGAGCTGGTCGAGTTAGTTTTATTGTCTTTGACAGCTTTCAATAGCTGATACTTGTGTGAATATGATACTGTCTGGATGAGTCAACTTGGCATCAGCTGAACCTGTGGATCTCCTTACCCAACTTGTTAACATGGCTTCAGGAGAATTACCTGCTCCTCCACTTCTTTTGGCTTGCTGCAAGGAAGGCACTGCTGGCCTCTGAATGTCATTGGAAACATTGTGATACAGTTCTTGGGTACAAGAGGTCTGATCAAGGGATTGGTAGTAAATGTTGTTTGTGAAGATGCCTTAAAATGCCTAAGCTGTGTTGCTGGAATTGGCTTGGATGGAGCAGCATATATCAGTTAGGACCAGGGAAGGTCGGATAAGGCTTTGGCTTCTCATCGTAATCAGATAAGGGAATGGGTTGATACTGGAAGTTCTGCAGGGCCTGTGCAGTGTATGGGAGCAAACACAGGAGGGTTTTTGAGCGCCCTTTGTGGCGGTACCGGAGGCCCTGGCAGCTCAGATTCCTGAGGGAGAGTTAACATGAGTGGGACTTGCTGACCAGCAGCAAGCTGCATAAGTATATAAGAACTGGAAAAGGTTGAGAGAGGTATTTCCTTCAGTATTGACTTATGCCTTCCTTGTGTCCCAGTATTTATTTTGAGGCAGGCTCTAATCTGTTTATGCTGAAGCTTGATGTTTGTGCTCCTGGTTTCACATTTTACAGTTCAGTTCTGCCTCGAAGGAATCCTGCTCATCCACTCTGTGACTGTTCTATGATATGCAGACAGTGGGTACAATAATGGGGTTTGTTTTACATGTGCACGCTGTGATCAAAAGCTTATTAATATGCAAATTTGCCCTGCCCACTGTGCCATGCCCTTTGGTCCCGGAGCCCTGGGGGGCAGTCCCGGCACCTCCCCATGCCCTCTGACAGGTCAGGGAAGCCAAGGGAATCTCTTCTGACCCCTCCCCATGTCCTGGGAATCCCTGAGGTTCCCTTGGCAGGGACTGGGTGAGAGGATTCCTGGCTTTCCCCACAGCAGTGGATGGGGCGGCGGAGGGTGTTCCCCACCCCTGAGGGGCCAGGGCAGGTGGCAGGGCCAGTGCTGGCCTGTCCTGAGCACAGGGGGGCTATGGGGAGGCAGCAGCTGCTGCCTGTGGCCCTGGGCCGGCGGCAGGGTCAGCACTGGCCATTCCTAAGCACGGAGGGGTGGCAGGGGAGTGGCAGCGGCTGACACACTGCTGGGGCTGAGTGGGGCAGTGCAGTGGGCAGAGCTGACTTGCATGTCCAGCTCTGTTTAGTGCAGGCGCAGTTGTGAATGCACCACAAAACAGGCTTCTGTTATCGTGGAGAAAACTGACTGTGAAGAGGTGAACCTGCCAGAGGAACCACCAAGTAGGGAAGACTGACTGTATTATCAAGTGTTACTAGGGACTGAAGGAAATTCTCAGTAATAGGATTTGCATGGTCTGTTTTATGCAAATGCATTGACTGATAGTATGATACATCACTGCAGCTCTAGTGTTGTGAATTCTTGTGTTATGTAAGTAAAGTTCTTGGATGTAGATTTGGTAACCTATTTTTCAGAAAGAACGGCAATCTCTGAAGTTGTCAGTGTTGTCATCTGGCACTTCTGTAGTCCTGGCTTTGAATGGGTTACTGTCCACAAAAAAACTCCAGATAAAATGATTTTTTCTGTAGAACTTCTGGGGAGCTTTGAGTAGACAGAGTAGTCCCCTCAAGTGGGAAGACGCATGTGAAGGTGAGCTGTATCTATTCAAGGAGCACTCTCAAATCCTTGTGAAGAACAGCCTTCCTGAACTCATACAGGTCTGCCTTCCCGAGCCGGAAAGGTGCAGCTAAGTAGGGCAGGGATGGGGAAATAAGGAGGGATAGCCCAGAAACTCAGCAGTTTGTTTGTTCTTTCCCTTGACAAGCTGGATCACACTCCTAGACGTATTTTGGTTGCTCTTTTAACACTTCAGACTGTTCTCCTCCCTGGTGCTTTTTAAGGTTAATGTATGTGGGTGCAGTGTTACTAAATCATGGAGTGTGCATCATCTCCAAGTCGGTGATAGTGCTTCAGTCTCCCGAGCTTTGGAAGTAGTATTTCAACTAGTGAGACAGAGCTTCACACACATGCAGTTGTAACATCATGTTTTTGGATGGTTGTGTCAAAACATCAGAAAATCCAGGTTTGTTTCTGGTGGCTTTTGGTGTAATCTCAGTTCATTTCATAAAAGTAATCGTGTGTTTTTTCCCAGTATGCTATTGCAAAACAAGTCTACATCCCTTCATGGTTTAAAACTTCTGTTTGAGTCTGTTACTTGTAAGTTATACAGGGAATGGAGATTTCCAGCAGTTCTCAAAACTCTGCCTTTCCTAAAAGATACAAATTATTGAAACTGTGTGAAGCCGTCATTGAAATGATTCACTCGGATCCTGTAGAGCAGAGCTGTTCCGAACTGTGGAGGAGTTTGATTGCTCACAATTTAATTTAATTGCATACCATAGAGAAGCACTAATGATAACTGCTCAGTCTGTAACTGACAGTGGTGCAGGATATGAGGTTTTGTGTGCTTTGGTTTTGCTTTTTTTAACAGTGCTGAACTTCCGGGTAAACTGCTGCCAGATAATGTGTTCTGTTCTGGAAGTGCCCTGTCTTGTCTGCTGTTGCATATAAAAATGATTGAAACATCTATACATGTAAAGCTTGCATTTCCCATAAAAATGGGCTTTCTGTATTGTTGCCTATTAAATTTCAGCTTGGAAGTTGTCTGAGGAAATCCAGAGATTTTTTTGCTTTCATTGTTGTCTCCTTTCTTTAAGACACAAAAATATTTCAGAATATACCAATTTAAGTAGTTTTAAATACATTTACTCTTAGCTTTCCCTGACAATTCATTCATATAAGACTTCCCTGATTTCTTTCAGGTCCTTTTTTTTCTTGCTGTGTAGAAGGACATACAGCAATAGGAAATTACTAAACTACTATGGTTGGGGACCCCAGGGAATTAACAGTATGCAAAGTGTGGTGAAAAGGATAAAACAAGTGGTCTTGAATTGTTGGATTTTTTTGTCTGCAGCTGCAGTAATGTGTCAGCTCTTTCTCTCTCTATTCTTGCTTCACTAATCCTTTAAGGATGTATCCATGATAGCTTGATTTTCAAACTGCAGAAATAAAAAATGGGAGTGACATGTTTCTTGGTGAGGAGTGGTAGGTGATGGGTGCTGGTGGCCTCTGGTGCTTAGACCAGCCTATGTCTTATGCTTGTTCCTTTGCTTAAGTTCTCCTGTCTGTGCCTGTGTTGGTGTCTGAAACAACTCCATAATTAATTTAACATGGAGTTTTGTAAACAACTTCCAGTGCCTTTTACTACTTGATTGCTGCAGATTGTGGTCAGATGTTTGTCTGTTCAGTTGGATAAAAATAAATAAATCTTAGAGACAGACAAAATGTCATTCTGTTGAATGAGAAACCTTTTATGTCCCATCCAGAGTAATTTTACAATTAAGATTAACAATTTTCTCATCAGATCTGGAAGAACCTGTAGCTTTAAGAGAGATGTTTGAAGGTATCTATTGTGCTATTTTAACTTGAAGTATGTAATAACATTTAAAAAATAAAGTGAAAATTCAGGATATAAAGTGTTCCTTAGTTGGGTTGGTGCTTCTTGTGTTCTCAGATGATACCATCTGAGATGGTAACAGAGCCTGTGGTGCTGTTGAGCAGCTGAGCCAGTAAGGATGAGAATATAAGTGATAAAAATGAGGTTTCCATCTCTAAGAATGGGTCTGATATAGATTAATTTCCTCCTTTTATTCATTTTAATATCTGAAGTGTTTTGGTTTTCCACAGCATCCTAGTGGGCTAACAGAAACCATGTAATATATGAAAACCTGCAGTTTTACTTCTGATTTGCTTGCCAGTGTTGGGGCTTCTGCTTGGCTAGATGCTGTGCAGGGTAGAAATTGGTTTCTCTCATTTTTTATTTCCTACCCCATCCCCGAAGTCTGAAATTGTTGAGTTTCCATAAGTTATGAGGAGATTTTGGGTTTCTGGGTTTTTTTTTGCGTATTGTTGGTTTGTCTGTCAGCCTTGTTTGGATGTTATTAGCTCTGTATAAAAAGGGTTTGTAAACAGTTTTCTGTGTGGCCACGTATTGTACACATGGTGTGTGTTACAGCTGTGCAAACGGTAACAGTTAAAAGCAGGGTTGTGTATTCCTGGGCCCTCAGATGAGGAATTGCTTGAGTGCAGATTGTTTAAATGACCTGATTTGCCAGCCTTACAAACTGTTCTTGGTGTCAAACGAGCAGTAGGATGAGAACTGAAGAAAATTCATAAGCTATCTCTAATAGATTTGAAATGTCTTCCTTCTGTGTTAATCTGGAAAACTTGTGGAGAAAACTGGAAGATGCATAGGAGCTGTTGAAAGCAAGTAACTGTGATCTTTTTCTGGCTGGAGAAGGAAGAACTAGAGGAGTCTTGCCACGTGGGCTGTAACTCAGAAATCTGTCTCCAGCACTAAAGTACTTTCGTTTTTGAAGGAAGCATTCACTGCTGACGAGAACACAAGAAATCTTTGAAATATTATTGCATAGATTTGGAGTGAATATCTTCCCTTTTAAGGGGCAGTAATTTTTTTTACCTGCCCCTGAAAAGATTGCAAATTATTTTGTAGTTTGATTGATCAATGTTTTATTAATTTTGAAACTGATTTAATCTAGCTTTTTTATTAATGATCACCATTTCTTAGTCAGTGATTCCTCTAGTGTTCTGCTAAGGGATATAAATGCTGTGATGGGAGAGTAGAAGGGGTGTGTGCCATTAACTTTGTGACATTTTACAGTCAATTGCTCTACTGGAAATTGTCTAACAGTGGCTGCTACAATATGACTGTAGAAAAAAGTCTGTAAAATTTCATCCTATATGGAAGCCTCTTCCCATTTCCTGTTAATATTATTAATAATCTTATTCAATACAGGCATTTCTTTCAATTGATTGAAATTCAAAAAAACCTTGTTTTCCAGCCTGAGTTCACCTATCTATTGAATAAAAAGTATTTGTTTTTTAAATTTGTAACCTGTGTGGCTTGTAGTTTATGTTCTGCTGCATATTTTTCTATTTCTGTTTCTGTCTCTTCTGGGACACCACGTGTATCCTGAGAAAGTCTTGGACACAACGTCTAACCTTGAGCGGAGTGGAGGAGGGGCACCACGTGCTTGAGCCAAGCCAAGCGGGGCGGGTGCGGCACAGCGTGGGGGTTGATTTGAATATTCATGACTTCCCAATTTGAATATTCATATGTGTCCGGTCGCACATGCAGAGTTGTTAAACGGGCCTCCTTGATTGCTGAAAAATCACGCTGCTAAGATGTGAAGCCGCAATATGGGGACCGCAAAGTGGAAGAGGGCCAACTAGTTAAAATACAGATTGAGGGGATCAGCCAGTTGGTGGTTTCATGCAGTTTACCATGGTGAAAGAATGAATCTTTACTGTACATTAGTTGTGTATTATGTATATTTAAAAATTCAGTATAGATGACTTATATTCATTCTCAGTTGCACAGTACAGAGTTCCCATGCTCAAGGGCTCTAGTAGTCCATTTAGTAAATATTTTGATCTCTGTGTTTTCTGGTTGAATTACACTAGGTACTTAACTAGAATGCAATGGTTTTTTTAATAAATACAGTCGGCCCTCTTGCACTTTGCGCCCCCCACATTGCGGCATTGGATCTTAGAGGCATGATTTTTCAGCGATGAAGGAGACCTGTTTTCGCAGCTGTGCATGTGTGACCTGCCACCGCGGCGGCGTGAGCGGCAGCAGCGCAGCTGCCATTCGACATGCAAGTTGGGCTTTGTGGACTCTGATTAAGACTGTGGGTGCGTGATACAGGAGACCTGACTGTATTTCATGAGTTGTGGACTTCTGTAAACCCCTTGAACTTATTTCTTAAATTAAAATAACAAATCCAGTGACAATAGATGGTGTCACTTGGGAGCACATGGGACACAATGGTGTTTTGCACCTGCGGCCTTTAGTAAGGATGGATGACAAACCTTCTGATCTGTAATTCCCACAATCATTTATGGTTTGAGTTGTTTGATTTTTTCCCTAATGTGTGTATGGCAGGCTGCCGGGCTCATGGTGGCAGTTTTTTGCAGTACATCCTGAGTTACCTTCCTCACCTGCAAACCTGCAGCTTTGTCTTTAAACTTCATTCAGCGGTCTCAGGTGAAAACCGTGTTCTCATGACTTCTTAGCATCTGATTTGTCTCTGTAGTAATATGTCTGTATATGTATATTTATTTCAAGTTGAATTAGCTTCTCTTGACCTGTCTACTGTGAAGAACATGTTGGTGTGGAACTCTCCTGAGCATCCCCAACAGGGAAGAGTCATTAAATAAATTACATATTAAATTACTTGTCTGTGGCTTTGTTGCTGAATGAAGGTTCATAGTTTTGTCATCAAGCAGTCTGTAGCATCCCTGTTTGGATTACATTTAAAGAAATAAAAGGGCTTGAAAGTCAAATAAATTGCCGCTCTAATTTGCTTGCACAAATACTAAAGTCCTTGGTAATGTGTTGGAAACAAGTAGTCAACTTGTTTTTTTAGCTGTGCATTCCATCAATTCTAATGGTACTGGCACAAAACCCCACCATGTTGCTCTTATTGATCATTAGAAGGAAGAGTAGTTGCTGTTATGGAGTTTTCCTGTTTGATTAACTGCTGCACATGAATGATTAAGCACATTTTCATAGCAACTGAGGCCTTTAACTGAGGTATCTGGAGGGAGTTCAGGAATAGATCATCCACTTCTGGTCACTTTGCTATAGTAACTGGCCTTAACTCTGTAACATCAGTCTTGGACAGTAGTTATCTATTCAGAAGGTAATATGAAGGGCTTTGGTTTGTGTTAGTACTTGGGTTAAGATTTAAGCAGAGTTGTTCCTTTATACCGTAGTAATTCTCTGGATTTATTAATTCTGCAGCAGGGTTCTAACTGTGATGGACTTCAGTGTCTTGTCTTGGAAAAAAAAGATATTATTTTACTCCAGTTACTCTAATTTGGATGGTACCACATACAAGCTATCTTTGCCCATTCCCACCAGTTTAAGCAAGATTTTGGTATTGTGTTGTTTCAGCTGTATAAGTCACAGTGAAGACTTAAATTTTTGTGTTTTCTATTGAATGCTAACATTGTGGAGAGAAACATGACAGGGTTTTAGGAAATACCCTCACTTTTAGAAGTTTCTAAAAGGTAGAAACTTGCCGAGATAAATTTTACAGCAGAGAATTTGATTGAAATATAGGAACTTTAAATGCTAAAAGTTGCATTAGATAAAATGTATTGAGTGTCAAGGTTTTGATACAGTTTTTTATTGTACAATCAGGTTTTTTTTCTTCTAACTGAAGTTGATCTGTTTATTGTTCAGGGCCATGATAAACTCATACTTCGAAGTATGTACTGTCTACAGTAGTTGAATCCTGTCTCTAATCCTCTGTGTTGCTTCCATGCTGTGTCTGTGCCTTGACTATCATCAGGAAAGGTGGATTTAAAGTAGACTGTGCTCTTTGATTCACTGAGAAGTCAAAGAAACAGAATCTAGAAAAAAATGTGGAGTAATGAAAGTCTAAATCAGACTGTTTCCTAGGAAGTCTTGAGTTTGTAGGTACAATGTGTTGGGTGCAGAGTTCAGATGGACAGTTTGATAGTAGAGGTGATGGTGGGAAACATCTCTTATTTTGAGCTCTTGTAACAATTGGAACTGGGATTGCCCCTTAAACGCTCCAGTTTGTCATAGCAAATTGCAATGTATAGTTGTAATTAATTTAGTTTGCAGCTGATTTTTATCACATATGCCTTAGCTTCATCTTGATCTTTGGGTAAAACCATAATGTTTAATTCTTTCAGTGTCTGATAGATACAGAGTCTCAGACTATTTAAATCCAAAATGTTTAGGTAATACTACATTGTTCAACAAAAAGGGATAGAGTTGGAGAGAAAGGTATTCAAAGTAAAAATCATACTTCAAGAGTATAGAACTTAAATCTTGACACTATGCTTCCTATTTTAAAATGATGTTTAAGAGTTGTCAGTACAAAACATTCGATTCCATTAATTTTGTAGTACCTGAAGTCTAAAAAGTAAATTGGGACACCTTCCGTTTAAAAGGACCTCTTGCTTAGATTGCAATTGTGCAATGCAGAGTGTCCACTTCTAAATGTATAGGTGAATATAAACACTGCCTAACATTGAATATGTATATACATATTTTCCTTCTAAGACATCATTTCTCTTGTCTTACATGCATTTGGCTTCCTTGAAGTTTGGATTTTTAACACAAAAAAAATTTGAGAGAGAAAACTCTATTGGTGTTTAGACAGTTGTTAATAGAGGCCTGGTATCTGCTTAGATTTCTAACCTAAGGAAAGGAGAAAGCTGTAAAATGCGATTTTCTTCACTTCTGTAATATGTGAGATGCATTCCTGTAGCTCCTCTGCTCTTTTCTAACAGATGAACTCAAAGACGGTGTCTCTGAATTAGCAGTATCCTGTTATTATGTGGGCATTGGTTGTCCTGTCTGCTATCATGAGATATGAGAGCCTTACATGACAGCTGGGTAGACGTGATCCGATTGATGCCGAGGCCAGCAAAGACAGTTCTGGACTAGGTTACTTTCAGAAATTGATTTCTCAGTCAAGATACAATTGTATCTTGATCAGGTATTCAATATTTTGCAATTCAGCTAAGACAAATATACAAACTATTTCCATTCCAGCTGCAACTGTAGAACTCACCGTTCTCATGAAGCCCAACCTCCCCCCTCCCAGCTCACACCACAGTTGCTTGTGGAGTCTCAGACTGTTTGGCTGTGAGCCTGAAATACTATATTGTGGTCACTGCTATTCTTCATGGAGTGTCAGATTCACAGGACAGGTCGGGAGGATTATTTTGATGGTACTTAAAGAATGGCTTGCTCAAATAGAAGTGCCTTTTGGACTCTCCACTGACAAGGGGTGAGTGGATAAAAAGTTCACATGCACAAAAAATATCAGTGTCCCCTCCCTGCCCAAAAAATACCTATTTAGGAATAAAGGTAAGGATTTAGGAATAAAGGTAAGAATGCCTAAAAGGATGGTATTTGGTATAAGTTCTCAAAGCTGGAAAATAACGAACTCCCATGGTAAAAATCTGGCCTTTTGTCCAGTTATCTAGTGAAACCAGTATGCCACTTAAAAGGAGCTGGCTTGAAACCTGAAGTGGTGGGGAAAAGAGAAAGTAAAGACACCCTGAAGGACATTATTCTTAAAGTATGTGAGCAGTCAAAATATGAAAAAAATCCAGTTTATTGTGCAATTCGGGAATTAACAGATCCTTCCCCTTCCCCCATGTACTGTTGTAGGGTTTTCTTGGTTGTGGTTGATTGGAAGTTTTTTGAGGGTGTTTGTTTGGTTTTGGGGGAGGGTTGTTGTATTTTTTTTCTTTTTTTGTGTGTGTGGTTTGGTTTTTTTGTTATTTTGTCTTTTTGATGGTTTGTTGTTTGTGGGGTTTTGTTTATGACTAAATTAATGCACAAGTTACTAATTTTTTTTCTGGGCTGTACTAAGAGTAATTGAAATAATTGTTCAGTTTAGAAAATGCTATTCTGACTCTCAACCCAGTGTTTGTACTCGAGGATCTCCTGTGGGTCGGTTGTAACAGATTCATACACTGGCATTGGGCACCTTGAAAACAAGACTTGTTTTCTCCAGGCTCAGTCTTGTAATGACAAGAGGTGAAAAAATACTGTAGATGAGTTATACAAGTGTAAAATCTATTGCTTAGTCAAATGATACACAGTGTGGGATAGCACTTCCTTGAGTCCCAACACACTGGGAAGAGGAAGGAGAGCAGAAGAATCGAGGGAGCCACTGTGTGCTTGGAATGGCAGGCTACTCCAGGCATGTTCCTTGTGGTCACTCTTGCTGATTGCCTGACAGGCCTGAGGTCTTCTAAATTACATTTCAAGGTAAATATTACATGGGTGATTTTAGCAGGAATTATTGCTTGTGCTTTGATATAAATGTTTCAAAATTGTGTTTTGTTTCAAGTGTAAGTAGTGTAGAAAATGCACTACAGTTTCTAAGGTAGCCCAAGGAAAAGAGCCCATCTTCAAAAGATTGATTGCTGCTCTTTTGATGATGTTTTAGGTTGCATCTTGCTTGTTATGCTGTCCTTTGGTTTCTGCGTAGGTTGAACATTTGGTGTTATTATTTGGATAAAATATGAAAGTCCAACCTATTTTCTGACAAATCCAGGGCCAGACGAACTTTTGTCAATGGATGTTCAATTTCCAGGTCATAACCTTCCTTCTGGAGTCCCAGTGATAGTCCCATCTTGACAAACGAGAGCAAAGGCAGGTTTCCTTCTACTACTGGAATAAAGTGATTCCAAAAAAGGAAGCTGGTGCTTCCTGTAGACTTCCTGCATATTTTGTTTTAGTTGTGCTTCGTTATTTTCTTAACCCAGAAAAGATGCAAACAAATACTCAAAATGAATGACCTGTACTGATTTTTTTTTTCCTCTACTCTCCTAATTTCTGTGCAGACATCACAGCAGATCTGTTCAGACTTGCCTACCAGGGCTTCACTTTCTAGATTAATACATGGTAACAGGTTAGAACTTCTGCTCTCATTGGCTCACACGGCATTGTGGTGATTTTTTTCCGCCCCCCAAACAAAATCCCTGTCTTTAAACTGTCACTCCTAGAACAATGATGGAGAATGAGAAAGTTACATTCTTTGCTCAAAGCTTTGTTTCTCATCCAGACAGCACCAAGTTGCTTTAATGAGGGAATGTCCAATGTCCCTGGTGGCCACAGCTGAGAACTGCTGTGCTGGCTCTGATGTATTAGAGCTTTGTAAATTCATCTTAGGAACCTTCTGCAATGCAATTCCAGAGCTAAGAATTCTTCTCTTTTCTTTGATCACATTTTTCATGGATTTTGCACTGGAGGTTTTTTGGTTTTTTTTCTGCTCTAATTTTCAGAGGCTAAAAGAATGAACAGTCCAATGTCCTTTCTGTTCTGCTCGAATATATACATATTGTACCACTTTGTCGGATTCCTCTTCCTTTNNAGGGATATGAAAAAGGTTTATCTGTAACTTTTAAAGTGCCCTTGCTCTGGTTGCTTTTTCTTATCAATGTATTTGATATGTCCTTCTGAGAGATCTGCAATCAGAGCTACATCTTGTTACGTTTGGGAGGAAAAACTAAGTGTTTTTTTTAATCTCAAATGTCTTCTGTTTGTCACTCTTAATCTTGGAGGTCATCTTTTCTCTTTATTGTGTGGTGGTTTGTTTGTTTTAAAATGTATTCTTGCTGCTATCAAATTTTACTGTGACTTTCACTGCTCATCATAAATCCAGTCCTTTCTTTCAGCTCAGGAGGTAAAGTGGTTGCAGGTACCCTGGTTAACGTACATTTCAATTACTTCAGAAACACCCTCTTTGTCTAATCTCTGTGCTTTCTGTAACTAAAATGACTGTCTGAAATTGGTATTGGCTTTTCAGTTGGACCTGGAGATGAATTACCAAGCAACAGGCACTTAGTGTTGCCTTGATATTAAAGCTATCTGTGGCTTTAGGCTGCACGTTACAGTCCCCTGTATATTCCCTTTTTTTAATCCTGCCGTATTTTTTTCATCCTCACATACTTTAATTGGTTGTGGTGCTTTCTTGTTTTGTCTCTGCTAGTTCACCGATTTCTATTCGGTTTTTGGTGTCTTCCACTCATCTGAAGTAAAACTGAAGTACTCTCAGTCTGAAGATACATTTGTATTTCTGTCAGTATCAATCCTATCTTTCCTTTCCGAACATTGCAGAAGCCATAATTGTCTAAAGTTTCATATTATTTGTGGCTTGCTTAAGTCATTCTCAAATAAATACTTGATGTGGTCTCAATGTCACCATATAGGTGTTGTATCAATTATTACTTTGAAAGAGGATTTTTCACAACTGTGTTTGAAAATTGCTGGTCTAGAAATGAAATGTATTTGGATGAGCAGCCTGGTTTCCAGGAACAAGTAAATGCAGAAGTCAGATCTTTCAAACTGACCTCTCCCAGCTGGGAAGTTTGGCTGTCTGGAGGTTGCTTTTCCAATGGCAGAGTTTTAGCAGACTGCTTTGTGTGACCCTGCTTTTCAGCAGAGAGCTAGCTCTGCTCAGAAATAAGTAAGTGGCCACCCAGTACTTGTACAGAACAGATTCAGTCTGTGGGCTGGTAGACACAGGTTTTGATAAATGTAATGATAAAGCATTGGATATCTCTGCTATAGAAACTGGGTTTTTTTCCCCCTGTTCATTTTAATCTGATAACTGTTCCTTTTTCAGTTTTTAAATTTCTGTAGCAGAAGTTGAATTCTTAGGTTTCTGTGCTGGTCACTGTTCTGTGTAACACAAAATCTCCAAGACGTCTTTGTAATTTATCTTCTGCCATGGACAAGTACCCAGCTGGAATAACTGCTGGAGAGAAAGTATAGTGAAATAAGACTCTGTGCATGGAAGAGGAGATAGAAACAGTTAATGCAGTTTCACTGTGTGTGTACTCTAGGAGATTTATTTTCGTGGTATTTCTAGTCATGGCCAGGACTCTGTGGGATTTCTGTAACTTCAAGCAGTGTATGTGGGAGCGTTGGTCAGTGGTGGGAATAGCAGCACCAGAAGTCGCTGAGGGGTTCACATGGAACCAGTCAAGGTGTTGCAGCCTGACTCCATTCTGCTGTTACTTTGTTAGTTCTTCTTCCTATTTATTTGATGTAAACAAACTCTCCCATTTTTTGGTGTGTTGTGTACTTGTTTCCAAGTAGGTCACTTGAGACTGTAGAGCTTTAAGACTTGTCTGACGTAACAAATGTCCACAGTTGGTTACAGCTGTGGAGCACAAAGGCAGACCCTGACAGAGCTGCATCCTTGCTGTGTTACACACTGCAGACACATGGGCTGCTGCCTCACCCTTGCTTTTGAGATAGGCACCACTACATCTGAGGAGATGTTTATTCTGTTCCTTCTAGTCATGTTATGGAATTCCTCCTAATTGCCAAATTAAATATTTTTGAAGTGTTAAGCAGTATGTCTAATGTTGCTTGAAAATTCCTTTATTGTGATGTCTTTTTTCTTTTTCTAAATACGATGTTGGGAAATATGCATGTAGATTTTTACTCTGTGCAATTTGAAGTAAAAATGAACTGTACAGAAGAGGTTTGAAACCATTGCTGAATTTGTGTGAGGCGTTGTAGTGCCCTGGAGTGGATGTGTACCAGAACTTCAGTGGAAAGAACCATAAAGATTTTCAGTGTTCAGTAACTATAATTATCTATGTCCTACGCTGATCATTTAATCTGATTATTGAGATTTTACATGTTTAAGTTCAGTTTAGGTTTCTTACCACTTGATGGCAGTGAAGGAGCTAGTGTTGCCAGGCAAAGGTTCAGGACAAGAACCCATTATGAATAACAAAAGAGGAGGTACAAAGGAAGCCTCTGACATTTAATATTGTTCACATTTCTAGGTGATATTACATATACCACAGATGACAGTAGAGGAAGGAAAGCCTCTAGATGGAGCTTCAGTACTTCCAATGTGGGACAGATTTTTATACTCAAGTGGTTTGCTCCTATTTATAATAATTATTTTGAACAACAACTTTCCCATTTAGAGCTGGAATGATACCAGACATAATCAATAAGTAATATCAGTGCCTCTCCTATTACAAACAAACTTGAAGAGCATGCAGTTCTGGCATTTTTCTCACACCTTCCATTCAGATCCTACAACCTCTCAGCATTCTGAGGAATTCTCAGATATTGTTTGAAATGTGTGAGATAGCTTAAGGATCAGCATAATTGTTCAAGCTTTTTAAGAAGAAGATAGTTGAATTTTACTAGTGACCAAGAAGAGAAACTTGAAAAATGCTATTCAGATTGGAACCTGCCCTGCAGTGTTTACTGTTTTGCATGATCTAGTCCCAGGGAAGAAATGTTTGTTGTAAGATGAAATATTCCAATGCACCGATGTGTGTTTGAGGCACTTTGTTAGTGAAGGTTCTTTTGCACTTCCTACACCCAAGAACACCTCTTGCCAAGCCGGGATGGGGAAATGAACCATATAATGGCCCTGCTATAGTAATTGGCTCCACATGGGTGGACTCCAGTGCACAGACAAAACCTTATTTGAAGTAATTGGTGCTTTGTGTAGGTACAAGGGTCTGTACATGCAGATTTATTTTGGATCCTGGGTCAAACCTTGGCATTAGTAAAGGTTTCAATTTCATGCAGCGTCTTTGACATGTAAGTGATTTTGAATGAGTATCAAAAACATCCACGCAGATGATAGCAGGCAACTTGATTGAACTAGTTTGTTAAAATACACACAGCTAATGTTTTGCAGTTATGTTTTTGATTGGATACTAAATAAGGAACTTGGTTTGTTAAGTTGTCTGAGTATACAGTCTATTACTAATTTAAGAAAATGACAAAAAGCGAATGATAAGTTTACTTAATTAGTATTTTAATCATTGTCATCATTATTCTAGTTCTGTAATAGGCACTACTATATTAACTCCCAGCTGAGTATAAGTGTAAATTTGCCAGAGTTATCAAGTATTTATTTTAGTTTCAGATGCAATTCATATTTTTGAAAAGCATTCTTAATTGAAAAAGGCATTTAAGCACAGTATTTCTAGCATTACCTGGCATCTCTGAGCCTAATTGATGGATTCCTCTGCTGGTTTAACATAATGGCAGCCGAAACAATTACTGAGCAAAATTCAAGTTTCTCTTACCAAATAAATATCTAATAGGAATTCTCAGTAGAAAGGAAAAGTTAGAAGATGGAGTTGAAGGTAGGGGAGCGTTCAGAACGATCATTTTAGCCAGTGGAGACTCATTTTCTAGAAATGCCCTTGTGTGA
This sequence comes from Pitta sordida, assembly GCA_013390025.1. NCBI lineage: Eukaryota > Metazoa > Chordata > Aves > Passeriformes > Pittidae > Pitta > Pitta sordida. The sequence continues at coordinate 214,202 of WEKX01004097.1, read as the reverse complement.
TTAACATTTAATCTCTGACATTAGTTAATCATGTGACATAAAATGATATTGAAGTGACTTTCTTGTCAAAGCTGTTTTCAGTTAAATTTGTTAGAAAACAATGAAATTTGACTTTATTACATGGGTTGGCTGCATGTATTTGTTGTTAGTGGAAAATCTTAGCTGCTGTGGTGCAATACGGTTTTAGGGTAAGGTAGGGCTTTTCCAGCTGCTTCTGTCAGTTTAGGGGAATTTAAAATGCACAAAGAAAATTATCACAGCATTTGATAATGAAATCAGTTTGTTTTAGGAAGTCAGTATTAATTTTGCTGTGTTTTGCTTACCAGGATGAATGGCATAGTTGCCAAAAATCAGATGTTGGAAGAATATATATATCTGTGCCAAATAAATTTTATTCTTCTAGGTTATTATCAAGAATTTTGGCAAATGTAACTAAAAACATCAGATTTGTTTGTTTGTTTTATCCTAGAGATAAACTTATGGGACATTGATTCATTCAGGTGTTTGTATTGTATGACTGCATACAATTGTTAAATGTTGATTGCAAGAAACCACATTTTATAAAAGGAGGACAAAACCACCTGTGAGTATAATGCAACTCTTGCTCTTCCTGAGGGGTAACTAGTTTGTACTAAATAGTTTCTGTATTAATCCGTGCAGTGGCAGCAGTTCCCCAGAAGCAAAGTATTACTTGTATTTCTCTTTAGCTAGTAAAGAGTTGCAGGTAATAGTAAAGGTCTCAATTTGTAGGTTTCATCTCTGTGGAAGTCAGCAAATTTGTACTTTTAAAAACCATTTGGCTTTTTTTTCTACTACTGTGCTAACACTTGAGTTAATTTTTGCCTTAAGACTGGCTCTTAGTTATGTCTTTATATTAATTTTATAATTAAAACTGTGATGTTCTTTGGTGGCATTAAAAGAGGTTGGTGGCATTTTTGTTTATGCTTGACAGCTGAGCAAATCTCAAACAGTTACTTCCTGTTTGGTAGAAGGAACAAGTCAGTCCCTGGAAAAGGCATAGAACTGCATGAATTAGCTACCAATATATGGAGTTAATTTCCTTGTCTTGTATTCACTGCTGATGTGTATTTTCAACAAAGAGTTTATTCCCTCTCTGTCAGCACTACTTTACTTTGTCATTTAAAAATAAAAATGCTGTACCAGTCCTGAAGGCGATTGAGGAGTTCGTTTTGATGCTCACTTGGTTCTTAATAGATAGGGGAGACTCACTAATTAAAACTACTGAATTACTGAAAAGAATCAGAAGTTTCTCTTCTGGAGAAGGATTTTCTGAACAATTTTATTTTACTTTATTATGTTTCTAGAATAATAGGAAAAAAGCTGATAAAACTGATCATACAAAATAGTGTAATGATTTCAATCACAAGCATTTCTTTGTGTAGTGTATAGTGAGAGAAGAATAAATATGAACTTTAAATTGCTAATAGAATTAACTGTTTGTGGGTTTGTTTTTCATTTCCATGAGAGCCTTTCAGAATTTGAATTTAATTGTGTGGCAGTTTATCAATGCAGTGAGCAGCAAGTTTTTTGTTCACCTAAGTTTCAGACTCAATGAAAAATTTCTAGAGACTCATTTGGTAAAGAAAGCAAAATTTTTGCCTGTAATTTTTCTGGTCGTAGATATTGAGTCTGACTGTAGACCTATAAATATCATTGAATAAGAGTTTAGCATGCCTGTCAGTGTATTTGAGAGCATAATTCCACCAGTATTTAGGCAGCAGTCGTATTTGACTCCCATGTAAATACGTGCATGATTCTTGGAAACTTTGAGTTGGAACTTTCGTATTTAAAATGGCATTGGTTTAATTGCCTGCAAATTGTGATTGCCCCATGTCGGAACAGTATGGTTCTGTATTTTAAGTTATTCTTTTCTATAGTGCAGGAAAACTGTATCAAATGTAAAATACATGAAATGTTGTTTCAAAAATATTGCATGAAAATATTGTTTCAAATACTTCGTGATCTTTTGGGGAGTTTTGGGGGTGGGGTTTTTTGTTTTGTTTTTTTAAGAAAGACTTGGATTAGTTATGTTTATTCAGCTTGATGGAATTTGTCTTCCAGGATATATAAAGCTGTTCAGTTGTTAGTCAAATGTTTTGCATTAAATGTGATGAGAAAATGAGATAGAAACGATACTGAAGTATTGCAAGTATGTTTTGTATTGATAAATGCTAACAAAGCCATTCACATAAGCAAAACAGTTCTGGATTACATATTTATAACTTCTGAAAATGTGCCTCACAAATTATATTTCAACAAGAATCCAAGTAATTTGGTTAAAAAATGACTGCAGTAATTTGTGGTCCGGAAGTAGAATTCTCCATTTGTCCTCCTGAAGTGCACTCTCATGTAGGGAAGCTCTACTGAATTATTAAGGCAGAATTTTGTTGTACCATAACAGAATCAGTAATTAAAACACCTAACCACTTTCTCATGTGGCTGCCATGACTTTCAGAATCTCATTACTTTCATTAGACTTGAGAGATTTTGCAAGATGCCGGGTCTTAGACAGACTGCTTTGTCTTAGGTGATACAAATACAGAAGCCTTGCGGAAAGTGCTTGGTAAATACCTCTGGGCCTTCGGTGACAAAAAGTGCACATTCCTGTAAGAGTACCATCCGTTTGTGGACACTGTATTTCAGACCTATCCATCCAAGGCTCAGCTGCTTGAAGTATCTGCAGTCTCCTTCCCCTTCCCGATGGATGCATATGCTTTACTCATTTCTCCCAGCCCTTTAACAATGAGACAGCATCTGCTGGCTTTTAGTTCTGTGCAGACACCACTAGTACTGCATATCTCCCAGAAATGTTACACTTGTATTGTTTTAAGGAAGAATCCATTTTATGTTACATTTGTTATTTGAAATGGACAAGTTGATAACTGGCCAGATCGTTCTGCAGTTTAGTGGAGCCTGTTAGAAACAAAATGATGCTTCAGAGAGCTGGGATTTATTTGAAGGGAGGGGGAAAAAGCACTGCTTGTGGCTTAATGTTATAGAGCAGGTCTGCATTGCTTATACAATTGTTTTTTCCTTTCCGGATTTACTTGTTTCTCTGTCTTTTTGTACAACAGCCATATACCTTTAAAGACTAGTAATAAATTTCCAGGGTTGCATGCGCTAAAATTAGGGAATGTCAGTTTTCAGAATCTTTCAGTCTCAAATCTTAATTTGGTTTCTTTGTGCTTGTTCATTGTGATGATTTTTAATTCACTACATTATATTCTACAGGGTCTTTACTTATTCAGGCTCAGGGAGAGATCTGGCCCCAGTGCAGCTTCAGGCTTATGTATTGAAAGAGACTGTTGTCTGTAAAAACTGTTTAACCTGTGGATGTTGAGGGTGTGTAGAGAGTGGGGAGAAGATTGAGGGGGGGTGGGGTGGGGGGAAATGGTTTCATGGGTAAGCCAGGCAGACGAAAAGTGCCCTTGAGGATTGAATTCTGTTCCTCTCTCTGCCACAGAATTCCTGTGTGATGCTAGGCAAGTCGTTTAAACGAAACTTTTCCCAAGTGGTGACTAATTGATTTGAGTGCTCTGCAATTCTGGTTGCATAATTTGAGGTACTAGGGGCTTATATGCAGAAATGCTGAGGGTTTGCAGCTGCAGCTGAAGTCGATTAAAGTCTGTGCCCTAAATGCATGAAATGTTTGATACTGAGCACTTGGAAAAATCATATCTGAGATAAAATTAGCACCTGATATTACTGAAGATTTTATCGTAATCTGTACCTCATTTGACGATATATGAGCAGAGGCAAGTCATGCATGCTTGTCTCTTAAGATACTGCAGTGGTGAATAATATTGATGAACTCTGATGCCATCATGATGGGCTTCAAAACAAATAACCACAGCCCCAAACGTTTGAACAGCAATGTAGCTGAGAGCAGATGAGGCCCCACAGGAACAAACACAGGGAGAAAAATCCTGAGTAGCTGCTCACTGCGTAAGCAGAGATCGGTGATGTGCATAAAGACGGGGGGCAGGACTAATGACAACAGATTGCTTTTCAGGGAACTACTTACTGGGTTCTTCCCAAATCCTCTTTACCTGTTCAGAATACTCATTGTTTGTGGCGTGTATTATCTTTATCACATTTCTGTTATCCCCTAATTTTAAAACTGTAAGTTTATATTTTAGACTGAATTAAACTCAAAATGGAACTCTTCTACCAGTCTCATAATTTTTAACAATACCTTCTCTTATTATTTAAAAACAAAAAAAAAGTTGCACCCTTTGTGTTGATTCAAAGAAAACTGAAACTTCACGAAAAACTTTTATCCTTTTGGGTGTGTTTGCCAGCAAACAAGTTATGAGAAGAAGAAGTTAAACCTTATAGGGAAAAAATCCTCCATGGATTCTGTTCCATGACTGGTGTTATGAGACAGAGGGAAATGCAGCTTTGGCATGTTACTCTTGTTTGCAGGACTGTCAGTAACAGGATGCATATTTCCATGTAGTGGCTTGTGGACTTACAGTTCCAGTCCTTTCCTCTCCACTTGTATCTAAAGTTACCTACTCATTATATTCTTACTTGTATGTTGATCTTTCTTTCAATCTTGACTTCATAACTTGAAAATTTGGGAGAGAACTCATTTTGGAGTTTATCCTTCCTTCTTTCAAGATCTGTGATTGCAAAACTTTCTGTAGCTTATGCATTTGAAATATTCTACCTTTGCCAGTGTTTCTACTTGAGGCAGTGGGACCACGGTTTTATCTCCCAACTTTCACTGTTATCTTTGATGCTGATAATCCTGTAATCCCATGTTGAGAGGCCAGTAAATGAATGGGCAATAACCACTATCTTCTTCAGTCAGTTGGCTGAAACAAGATTTCTGGTAGCATAGTTAATGGGATGTAACCTGTGCCAAGTTTTTATTGCTGCTCACTCAACTGCTGATTCTTCTTTTCTACAGGCACAGAAAAAGCAATAATTCTCTTCATTTTGTTTGTCTGGCTACAAGCTCTGGTCACCCAAGTCTATAGCTCCTGCAGTTGGCTGTTGCTCTCTGTCGTGCTCTGTGATGCCTCCAGACTGAGGAGTTATCCTTGAAATACAAATGTCCGGAAGAAAATTCCTCTTATCTATTATTTCTGCTTATGATGATGGGGAAATGAAAACGAGGAAGCATGAGATTTCTTCATGTGTCCAGTTTTGACTCTGCTGTTGTTACTTGGGAATAGGCTTCTCTGGCTGGATGACAGCTGCCTTTTAATATCAGTGGCTGGAAAACTGACCTTACATCTGCCCCTTTTGTCTCCCTGCGCCTGAGTATTTCCCAACTTGTTTCACTTGTGAATTCAGGGGAAATTTTGGGTAAGAGCTACAGTCATACCTCTGTGTTTGCAGATCATGCATCTCCTGGGGGTCCCATGATGTCGCCCAATCTGCGAGCACGGGCAGATCATGAATGTGCAAATAAGCCATGTCCATATCCCTGGCACTCGCCGCTGGGATGCGTTTTTGGCACCATCCCATGGCCTCTCACAGCACAGGGGAGCAAAGGGAACTGTTTCTGAGCCCTCTCCGACTGGGGAGACCCCAGAGAATCTCTGGGCTTCCCTTCAGCCACGCTACTGCTTTTGCTGCTGCTGCTGGGCCACTCCTGCCATGCTCGCTTACACGGCCGCTGTGGTGGGGAAGCTTTGTAACATTGTGCCAAGGCCCCTGGGACTCGGCGGCTGCTCATCTCAGGACTGTGGTGGGGTGGGGGCTCGGCAGCGGCTCACCCCACGGCCTCAAAGGAGGCTGCAGTCCACTGGGGAGGACCCCTGTGTCCTTGAGCTTGGATTGGTGTGGGTCTGCCACCAGCACTCTTGGAGCTCGGGAACCCTCAACTTTGCAACACTGTGCCTTTCCCTGCTCCTGGCACACACGGGCGGGCGGCTCAGGCTGCCTGCCCCATGGAACAGGACTGCAGCGTGCTGCGGTGCCGTGTGTTACGCTATAAGCTATGGACTAGGCACAGGGATGTGGCACGGGCCACCCACCCCTGCGGAATGGGACCACAGTGTGCTGGGACACCGTGGGACTATAACCCGCGTGTTATAAACCTTCCCCACCACGTAACCTCTGCAATATTCATAAGGGATCCAACTGTGGCGTCCTCGGGGAGTGAGAGGCACCACCCCCCTGCCCCACAGGGAATGACAGCGCCCCCCCTTGGCGAAGCAGAGGTACTGCATGTGGGTCAGCTGGGAAGCTCCGTGAGTAACTGAGTAATACTCACGGAGAAACGATCAGTGTCTGTGAATAAGCGAATCCGGAAGCACAAATACATGAGGTATGACTATTACTGTGCCTTTCTCAAGTCCTCTGATGATTTTGTTTTGGCTGAATTATTTTTATGTCTAAGGAGAGAAACAGGCACATACATGCGTTTGATACTGCCTTTGGTAGTGATGAGGTTGTGGGGTGTTGCACTCAGCTAACTGAAGACGCTTAAAGTAGATCAGGAGAAGTGTTTACTTCAGGCTCATCTTCCCTGTGCAGACCTGCCCTCTGTCTCTTCTAGCTTTGTCTCCATTTCAGAGCATCTGGTTCATCTGCAGCCTTGCTGTGTGTATTGCTGTGAGAGCAGAAGCTCAGCACATCCTGCCTCTGCTAGCTGCTTCTGCAGGGAAATGCCCCCTTGTGAAGGACTGCCAGTTTGGGTAGAGACTGTCCTCTGCTCTTCTTTCAGCACTTGCGCGCCAAGAATAGAGGCAATTTATGGATCAGCACGAATTACTCCCTTCTCTGATGCAAAAGGTGCATCCAAGAAAATACTGGAACAGAAGTGCTGGCAGGGAGGGTCTTTATGAAAAGCAGGGAAGTGATCTCTGTGCCCCTCACTTGGGCCTGTGTAGTTCAGTTAAAACATTTTAATTTGAAAAACATAGAGGGCAGTCCAGAGAACGGCGTGCCACTGTGTGTAACAGTATCTGCCCACAGCTGCCATAAATCTTGAGAGGTAATTACCTTCCTTAAGGATTATTTGGCTCATTCTCTCTAGAAATTATGTCAGATAAGCGTTTTTAGAGACCATAATACCAGTTTTCCGTGCAAAATTGCTAGTGAATGGGAAGGGCTGTCTTCAGGTCAGTTCCATCACAAGTCATTGCATATATGTCGCTTTTTAAATGTGGACATGATTTTAAAATTTTAATATTATTTGGCTTTTAGTTGCTTATAAATGTATGAATTTTAATTAATGGTTCATAACGGTAAGCTTTATTTCTTTCTCTAAGTACCTTTGGACACCAGCTGCCTAATTTATGACTCCTGCAGATTGTGGCAGATTTTGCCCACAGTCCTTTGGGATGGTGGTGTCCTCTGCCTTCTGCCCTGGCCCCTGGTCAGCTTTGCAATGTTTTTACACCATCAGACTGAGTCGAAGTGCTCCTGCTTTCAGTTCATTTTGTCAGGAGTGGTTTAGCAAAGTGATGGGCCCTAGTAATAGTAATCTGTTAAGCTTATGGGAGTTTAACTGAGCTGCTTTTTAAGTTTTAGGCTGGGATGTGTCTTGCACGCAGAAATTTTGCTGATGCTGAGCTATAGAAAGTGATGGAGGGCATTCCTATATTCTTTCAAGGAGGCTTTGCACTAACTCAGCAGTGAATTACTATATAGGTAGTGGCATGTTACAACCTCCCTGAGGTCTTCTGAGTCCCGAGGTAGTAATAGCTCATTAAAATGGTAGTTAATGAGTATAAAAGGATCATTATGCGACTCTCCTACAGGACAGGTAGGGCTAAATCCTAACTAGTTCAGTAGAAAGTATTCTAAATAACGAAGGAAAGAATTTGATGAATCCTGCTGGTAGTTTTTTATAAACCCAGCTATTTAAGGCAATGCCTTTGAAAAAACACTCATAGAACACTCATACATTTTGAGTAAATTAATACAGATTCATTAAATGTATTTTGGAGCTTTCAGAGGTATTAATATCCCATATAATCTCAAAGTTGCCTTAACAGAGTATGCAATGAAGCACCTTTGGTTAAAAATATGCAGCATTTTGCCACTTGTGATCAGTTGGGTTTGAAGTTAAAAAAAAAAAGTGGAACAATTTTACTTTGTTGGAGGAGGAGAGTGACATTCCCCTAATATGACTTTGTTTGTGAAAACAGAACAACCTCACACATGAGATGATATTGTTTATGCCTTCCATTTAACTGGATATTTTCTGGAGGAAGGTAGGAAGAGTTTATCCAAGCTGAACAATGTGGGTTTTGTACCAGTGAGATGAAAAACTTACTGATCTCAGTAAATGTTTCATGTCTTCTTTCAGGCTCCAGAAGGACAAACAAACGAAAGCAGGCTCAGGTACAACTCGTCTGCAGTTCAAGCTCAGTGGAGAGGGCTATTTCTAAGTGTCCTTTAGCTAAGAAAATAACATTGCTTCTACAAAACAAGCCCTTCAGAAATATTATAGTATGGCACAGAAGCTAGGTAGGCCATAGGAAAAGGAGGATGGAAGCAGATGCAAAATACATTAAACGAAAAATATAAAAATATATTGTAAACAGATATGTTTATAATTTTGAGAGAAGTGCTACTGCTTTCTGTCTTAAATGAAGAAATTATAAGAACTGTGGGTGGATATGGTTTACTACAGTGGCTCAACCATATTCTCATTTGATGGGTTTTGTTGCAGGAATTAAGTCTGTATTTAAAGTCAACCAAATGAATTTTTAATGAAAGAGATTAATTAAACAAAAACTCAGTTGTATTTGTAGAAGTTTTTGCCTACTTTCCTTGTTCAATTTAGTCCTTATTTTCATCTGACATTGTCAAGGCACCTTCCTGATTCTACCTATTCTGCATTACCATCTTTCAAGGTTAAAACTGGAGAAATTTTTCTCAACTCAAAATTGTGGCGTCTTATTAGTGATTGCCAAACTTTGTAGTTTAGAGCAACTACTTTGTAATATGAAAAGTAAGCCTAGTGCCCAGTGGTCCAGGTCCTGGAGAGGGATGGGACCTTTGCCATGGGACTTCCTGGCAAAGAAGTGTTCCCTGCTGCCCCTTCATACTTGCCACTCCTTTCGAAGCCCTTTGAGGTTTTGTGAAAGTTTCATTGCCTCTTTCTTCTGGCACAAGCATCTGGCATCTTCAGTGTGACAAGAATACTGTCTTTCAGCCAGGACCTTTTAAACTAGATAAACAGCTGCAGTAAATCCAGTAGGAATATTTTCAATTCATCATCAAAAGGATATTTAAATTCTCAAATACAGGACTGTTAGTGACCTGCTTTGATAGAGCTGGTTAAATCTAAGTCATGCCTGATAAAGGTAGGAAGACCTGCTTATAAAGGAGACTTCATCAGTCTGTTCCAGTGATACGCTAGTGATGCTTTGAATTTTCCTGGTATCTAACTTGAGTCTTCCTGTACTGCTCTCTGGTAGTGCTTAGCCCTGATAGATCAGACAAGGCAATGATTCAGGTTTTTCTTTCAAGCTACCTTTTACATATTTGAAGATGTTATGTCCTTGTGCCAGCTGCCTTTTCTTTAGGCTTAAGTCACTCTTGTTCTTTTGGTTTCTCTGAACAAGTCACTCTTTTTTTTCCTTCTAGACCTCCTGTTAGTAAGATTTTGTTTATCATCTGAACAGGCCTGTAGGTCTCTTTAATCACTTTGTTTGAACTGGACGCAATCTGCTGAGGTCTCACAATTGCTGAGTGACACGGCGCGGCTGCTCGCTGCCATCGTGCTCGTGTCACGGCCGGGTGCTGCACAGAAAGGCAGCATCATGCCACTGACTCATGCTCAGCTTGTGATTTACTGATTGTTTCTGCCTAAGTGCTTTTTTCTAGCCTGTGTTGGTGTAGTTGATGAATTCTGTCCAGATGTAGACCATTAGTCTTTCACTCAGGAAATAGTGTCATACATTTTTAGAGCAATTCTCCATTTTGTCCAGATCTTTTAGAATTTAGTTCTCTTTGCATTTTGTAGGTTTTCCGGGTTAGTGTTAGCTACCAGATTAATCACAATTCTATAATTCAGCTTCCTGGTTAAAATACTGAGTGTGGACTTGGGAAATAAAATCCCATTTGATACATTTTTGTCATTTTTGACAGAACCTTTAACTATTGAAGGTATGATTTATTTTCTTTCCCTTTGGTGTTGCACCTGCAAGAGAAACTTTATGATACCTATGTTTTTGTCACTTGTTTGAAAAAAAGGTTCTAAAACATTACTTAAATCAACATACAAAAATGATCTCACTCTGTTCTTTCCAAGCTGATTTAATTGTGTTCTTAAAATGCTTTATGAAGTTAAGCAACCAGTACAAATCCATATCAATTAGAGCATTGTATAAGTATTAAGGACTGCTGGGAAGGGAAGCTTGTTTACACCTGTTTTTAAATTAGTGTGTGTATATGTATAACATTGCATACTATGGATGTCTGAGGGTGTATGAGCGTTTAACTTGGTGTCTTTCACTGCTGATAGGGCTGAAGAAGTTGCTAATAAACAGTTTATTCTGGAAGTTGATGCCTGTAGAGATTATTCACCGTGTAAAGGTTGTGTTGATGCATAAGATAATGGGTAGGTTTTTGAAAACTTCTGTGTTGGGGGTAATTGTGCTCTGTTGGCTTCTAATTTGCCTTATAATATTTTCAGTCAGACATCCTATATCCTGTCTCTCCAATGCCCTTCCCTCCTTTTTTGGACATCAGAAGGGAGGGTTATAAACACTTTTCAAAAACATGAAAAGTTTTAGCAACTAAAGACGTAGTCACTGAAGTAGCAGAAACCATTCAGGTAACACAGGAATTCAGTAATTAGTACCTCAGGTGATTATGGGGAGTTTATTTATTTATTTATGCCTTTGGTTTTCGTTAAGACCTCTGTCTGTGGTCATCAGGAATCTCACTCCAAAAATTACATTTGAACAGAGATCTAGGAAACATTTATGAAGATGTCTTGATGTGTCAGTGTATGGGTCAGTCATGTTAGTTCTGGTGGAAGAGTGGAATAAGAGCAGGAATAGCACGAGGAGGAAGAGGTAAAGGTCTGCTCTTGATGTAGCCCTGCTGATTTTCTAATTTTGTTCAGTTCTTTACCCTTTGAAAAGGATTTGGAAACATTCTAAAGCTAGCAGTCAAAGAGCAGCATATTTTTGGCATTACATTGTGGGAAAGGTCAGCACTTGTCGGATCCAACCCCCCCAAAATCTTTGCTGCCATGTACTGGTGCTCCACAGAGGGGAGTGTGGCATGTGCTGCTGTCGGTGGGTGTAGTGTCACCTCTCATGTGAATCCATGGGCTGGGATCTGGGAGCAGAGACATCAAGCAAGACATACACTGCAGGAGACACCACATTCTGCTTTCCCAGCCAGCTGGGACTGTAAAAGCAGTGGTCTTTCTTTGTAGCAGTTTAGTTCCTGTGAACGAGTTGCAGGATCAGGAGTTTTATAGGTAATATTTTTATCTGAGGGCTGTGAACTGGAAATCTTTGATGCAATAGGCAGACATTTCAGATAACTCCCTTGAAACAACTTTCTTATGCCTATAATGTAATACACAGAGGTATATATAAATATATACAAATATCTATATTATAAAAAATGTATAACACGTGTGAATATGTAAACAATAAATGACATATAGGAAGTAGAATAAAAGTAAATATGTATGTAATCGTGTTCCTGGAAAAATGTGTGAAATAAATAAAGAATATCTCCTCATTCCTTCTTTTGAACTACTAGAGTAGAAAGAAATACAATCAACCTTCTTCCACTTTGTGCGCCCCCTATTGTGTTTCACATCTTAGCGGCGTGATTTATCAGCGATTAAGGAGGCCCCTTTTTGCAACTGCGCATGCGCGACCTGACTCGCATGAATATTCGAAGCAGGCAGTCATGAATATGCAGATTTCACACCCCCCTCGTGGCTGCCCACGCTGCAGCTGGGCTCAGGGCAGCCGCCCGCAGTGTGGTGGAGCTGAGCTGAGTGTGCACCGCTCCTGCTTCCTGTGGCTCGGCACCATGTCAGGAGGGTGCGTGCAGTTATGAAAGATTTACACACTCTCAGGTTAGACGTGGTGTCCAAGACTTTCTCAGGGTGGTCGTCTACCCTGAGTATGGAGAGACCAGGTCTACCCACCCAGAGAGACACTGGGACAGCGTCACAGGCAGCTCCCCCGTACCCATGTCCCCGACCGAGTGGAGAAGGGGTTTTTCCCAGCGTGGGGTGGTTGAAGGCACCGGGAAGCGCCGACGCAGACACTGACACACAGCAGGGCAGTGCCAAAACTGCCCAGCACCCTCACACTGCNTTTCAGATAACTCCCTTGAAACAACTTTCTTATGCCTATAATGTAATACACAGAGGTATATATAAATATATACAAATATCTATATTATAAAAAATGTATAACACGTGTGAATATGTAAACAATAAATGACATATAGGAAGTAGAATAAAAGTAAATATGTATGTAATCGTGTTCCTGGAAAAATGTGTGAAATAAATAAAGAATATCTCCTCATTCCTTCTTTTGAACTACTAGAGTAGAAAGAAATACAATCAACCTTCTTCCACTTTGTGCGCCCCCTATTGTGTTTCACATCTTAGCGGCGTGATTTATCAGCGATTAAGGAGGCCCCTTTTTGCAACTGCGCATGCGCGACCTGACTCGCATGAATATTCGAAGCAGGCAGTCATGAATATGCAGATTTCACACCCCCCTCGTGGCTGCCCACGCTGCAGCTGGGCTCAGGGCAGCCGCCCGCAGTGTGGTGGAGCTGAGCTGAGTGTGCACCGCTCCTGCTTCCTGTGGCTCGGCACCATGTCAGGAGGGTGCGTGCAGTTATGAAAGATTTACACACTCTCAGGTTAGACGTGGTGTCCAAGACTTTCTCAGGGTGGTCGTCTACCCTGAGTATGGAGAGACCAGGTCTACCCACCCAGAGAGACACTGGGACAGCGTCACAGGCAGCTCCCCCGTACCCATGTCCCCGACCGAGTGGAGAAGGGGTTTTTCCCAGCGTGGGGTGGTTGAAGGCACCGGGAAGCGCCGACGCAGACACTGACACACAGCAGGGCAGTGCCAAAACTGCCCAGCACCCTCACACTGCTCTCTGGTGCTGATTTGCATATTAATGAGCTGCCATTCTACATGGAGGGAGGGCTTTGCGGGTAGGGGGCAAGACTCGCGGTACCGTGGTATAGGAGACCCGACTGTAATAATAAACATTAAATATATAGAAAGGAATAATAAATAATAGAAAGGAATAATAAATGGAAGTAAAATATAACAGTAGGCACGATTTTGAATTAGTTAGTATTGGCTTGAGTAATGTCCTCAGTTGTTGTTTGATGGCTTCTATCCATTGTGAATTTGAAGAGTAATTCTGAAAATGCTGAGAGTTGGTGAGTGTTCTTTGCATCTCAGAGACCAAGCTTATGTTAAAACATAACTGAAGGTTGCCCATGACAGTGTTCTCTTGGGCAATCTAATTTTCCCAAAGTAATCTGTTTCTGGAAAAAAATGTGAAAGGCTGAAATAATTTCAACAGAAGAAAAAATGATGTATAAATATTATTGTTCAAATTGGTCAAGAAAACCTAAGTCCATATAATTGCACTCATATGCCGAGGAGAACGCCTTTTTCGGTTTCTCAAGCATGAGGCAGCAGAATTTTCATTCATTTGGCATTTTAGGCTGAAAACAGAAGCTTCTTTCATTTGACACACTCCCCTGGAAACAAACATGTCAGGGAAGGGATTGTGCCAGTTATCAGAAGCTCACAGGAATACATTGTACTGGTTTGTATTCATTTTCATTTCATGAAATGCTTTAAAACTTAGCAACATAAGGAAGCATTAAAACACCTTTTTAGCATTATTTTTGGTTCCTATGTATTTCCCTGCTGTGCTGTTATTCCGTTTAAATCAATGGAATGTTGTGAGACACATGGCTGGGTTTGCAGCAGAGCAGATCTCTCCTCCTGCCTTTGTGTGCTTGGAGCATTCATCTGTAGACAAGCAGCAAATTTGACTTTAATTCATTTTACATCCTTGGGAAAGATAAGTGTCTTAGAAAGAAGTTTGATTAGATAAGGGGTGATTGAACCAAGGTTATGCACCGAGAAATTTAAGCCAAAACTCATCTGTTTGCTATGAAAGTGCACAGATAATGCTTGGTCTTCTGGGAGACACTTGTTTTCCTTTCTAGAGTTATATTCTTCAGGATTGCCAGCAGGTCTTTCCCACCTCTGGAATTTTCTACAAGATTCTATTTCCCTCATAAATGATTTTCTAAGTACAGACTTGGCAAACTCAGGTATACTTCTTGGAACTAATCTAGTCATGGGAGCTTAAATTAGGACCAGGTTGAAGTGAATATGTGTGAAACAAATCCAGGAGGGGTATTGGAGAGGTGTGTCAGCCTGTGCTGGACTAAACATTTCCATCCTAAGAATTACCCAGAGGAGAGTTCTGCAGCAAGAGCACCCACTGATCTGTCCCCATGTCAGAATGAGTCATGAAGGAGGGGCTCACATGGTGTTCCTTGGTGCTGCTGAAGCAATGAGGACAGTGGATATTTAATTGTTGACCTACAGTCATGTTAGTTTGTTTTTTCTCTGACACAAAACCAAACAGGTAGAAAGTAGCAGTGTTGACACAATATTTAATAGACAGTGGTGGCTTATATCTAGTTATCTGCCTCTGTTTGTTGGGAGTTTTGTGGGACAGCATGTGCATCCTGCAATTTCAAATCACAGAAGAAAAATGTGATGGTGAATTTACAAAGCTTACTTTCTGATTATTTTTCTGTATTATTCTTCTTTTACTTGTATGCCTGATGGGTATCAGAAGGAAAGTAGTGGTTCTTCTTTGACACAAAAGTATTGAATGAATGAAATATTTTTATTGGATAAACCATTTAACTTTTATAATTTGGGAAGGCTAAAAAAGCTCTACCTGCACTGAAGTTACTCACAGGTTCACTCCTGAAATACAGTCAGCTGATGCTCTGTACAATTGTCACTTTTTGCCATACAACTTTAGAAAGATGGCTGTGAAAAATTCTCCTCAGCCATTCAGCAGCACTGCAATGAAATAGATACACTGATGCCTTTCTCCTTTCACCCATTAACTAGTGATTGGACCAACTGCAAGTGAATAGAAACATATTTCTATCTGCATTCTCGTTTCCTGGACCACGTGCCTTCCCATTGCTAATAAAGATACTGCCACCTATTTGACGACCTTGGCAGGCATATTTAAAACCCAAGATGAATTGAGCACATTTACTGCGTTAGAAGCAGTTGCTAAATTGTAAGTAACTAAGTCTTGTTGTATAACTGCATTGCACTCAAGGGAACAATTTAGGTTTTGAATTGTGTATGTTGGTAAGTGAAAACTATGTAGACATTGATTATTTTTTCCCCTTGACCTAATCACTGTTTGCCTATGGCAATATCTGATATGTGTTCACCAAGAATTGTCTTGGGACCACAATGAGGCTTTTTTTTTTTTTAGCTTCATTAGTAATCATAGTTACATTAGGAGTAGAAGGCAATGGAGTAATACACTTGTACTGTGTACTACTGCAGTTATTCTATTTACTGAAAAAAGATGGAAGCAAACTCTGTAGTGGGAGCCTAAGTTTGTGTAGACAGGGGAGGAGAGTAATGTGTATCTTTGTGCATTTTCAGAAAGAATTAATTTTAAAAGAATGAAAGGCAAAAGGCCATTCAGGTGTTTTTATTTATTTTTTGATGGGAAAAAATATTTTCTGTCTTTCTACTTAAGTATTTGTAGGGTAATGATAGAACTTTTCCTGGTAATATGTACTAGAGAATATGAAAGTCAAGCTGGGTAAAATAAAATTTAGTAATGTGTTTTTTATTGTCTGAATTAAACAAGCTGCCAAAAGTATGTCATAAATAGTGAGAAGAACGTTTCATCTTCCCCCTCCCCTTTGAATCTGACTTTTGTCATCCTTTAGTCAAAAATCTAAAGTCCAACAGAGAATCCTAAGAGGTGTGTTTAACTCTTGACGTTCTCTTCATTCCTTCAAATGTTAGCTTTGTTTGTGTGCCAGAATGCTTGTTTGTAGTCTAAGGGATTATGTAAAAAAACCTAGAAAATGGAACTTTTAAACTTCACAGTATTCACAGTATAGGTAAGGCTGGAAAGGACCTCAAAGGTCATCTAGTCCAGCCTATAGTCCAGCTAAACCTGGCGTGTTCATCCAGATCATATCACTCAACACCTTGACCATCTTCCCCTTGAACGCCTCCAGAATTGGTGACTCAACCACCTCTGTGGGCAACCCATTCCAAATCCGGATCACTCTTTCAGTGAAAAACTTTTTCCTGTTATCAAGTCTGAGCTTTCCCTGCTGCAGCTTAAGACTATGACCTCTCGTCCTGTCCCCAGAGACCAAGGAGAAAAGACCAGCCCCCGCCTGACTACAACCTCCTTTTAAATAGTTATAGTCATCGATAAGGTGTTTAGCCTCTTTTGTAGGCTAAACAGACTCAGCTCCTTCAGTCTCTCCTCATAGGGCTTATCTTCCAGCCCTTTTACCATCCTGGTTGCCCTTCTCTGAACTCGTTCCAGCACCTTGACATCTTTCCTGTACAGANCCCAGGAGTATATCATGGGAGACTGTGTCAAATGCTTTACTAAAATCCAGATACACCACATCCACAGCCTTCCTCTCATCCACCAGGCGAGTTACTTGATCATAAAAAGAGATCATGTTGGTCAAGCAAGACCTACGCCTTCTAAACCCATGTTGGCTGGGCCTGATCTCTTGTCCATCCTGCAGATGTTGCATGATAGTGCTCAGCACTATCTGTTCCATAACTTTACCTGGAACTGAGGTGAGGCTAACAGGTCTGTAGTTTCCTGGATCATCCTTCTACCTAGAGGTCTTGCAAGATATGGATATGCTGATTGTTCAATAAAGAGTTGAGAATTTAAAAATTCCCACATGAATACTTGCATATCTTCATGCATAAGAGGCCTAAATATAGACTTGCAGTTTGGTATTTCTGAGAACTAATTCTAGCAGAAAACAGATGTTCAACCCTGGAAGTGTGATGGGACAATATTGCTTTGGAAGGACAGTTACTGAGAAATAGGGTGGAGCTGGAGATGTTTGTATCCACACGAGAAAGAAAGTGTGAAAGGCTCAAGTGCCTTAATAGGTGGCAAAACCTACATACCTGAAGCCGTGTTGGAGAAATCAGTAAATGCACTTGCTGTCCAACATTGCCAGCTACTCCTGCTGTTAACTGAGGTGCCTTATACAGATTTCACTTTGCCTTCTCTAGATGTAACTGAGATCAAAATTTCTGAATTGTGAACTAAGCCATCCAACAGGTTGCCTGAGCCTTTTCTTTAAAACAAACAAAACCTTAGTGTGGTCTTGTCTTCCTCTAGTCTTTGGAGTTCTTCCCAAGTATGTAAAATAATGTTTTGGCCTGCTGAAAACATTGACTCAACTCTGGGTTTGGTTGCTCAGCCTTTATGGAAATATTACTGAAGGCTGTAAGTGCAGAAGACCCTTTCCACAAGATTTATTACAAAGAGTTGGGGCTCATTTTGCTTGGAAGTCTTTCCTGCCTGGAAGAGGCATTTTTTGGCAGAGACAGTTTGGATGTTTTTTCCTGATGCATTCCAGAGTTACTCTCCCTACTATGAGAAGAAAGTAGGTTTTTGCAGATGTGTTTGGAGGACCTCACAGTGGCGGGACTGGGGATGATAACAACCCTGAAAAGAACAGGGAGTGTGTCTTTCCCCAGGCCCAGTTTTTGACACTGTTAGCTTTAGTGTTACTTAGTTTTAGTGTTCTCGCCTTTGGAAATAAATTTTCCTAAATCATTCCGCTCCTGGCAGTTTGGGGGTACCTGTGTGTTATCTTTCTTCACAGTGGCCAACAGAGCCAGTGTAGTTATAAATGGCTGTCTCTTAGAACAAGTGGTTTCAGTGTGGGGATGTTTATTGCTTAATCATTCTGTTTAGGTTGTTTAGAATCATACACTGCTGGGAAGTTCTATGGTGATGAGAGGCTCTTCTCCAAAACCAACCACTTTTGTTCAGGGCAGGTCCTAGAGGATCTGGAGCCTTGCCTGGAGATGCCTAACATTACCTGTAGGTAGCATTAATTAGCAAAATGTTTGGAACATCCAAGATTCCCCAGGGTTGTGTTTGGCAGTATTGAGAGGAATTGGTTAGCAGGCAGACTTGCTGCTTTAGAAACTTGTATGTGCCAGTTGTCATGAAGTCTTTTACAGTAACATCCCATATTTCGTTATCTGTTGATATTATTGTACACTCTTCAGCCTTTTAGGGGCTTAATTACAATAAGCTGATATGTTGATAAAGATGTGTAGCTAAAACTACGGCCAGTAAACTATTTCCTGTCTTTTATTTGCTGTAGTGATGTTTAAATAATCATATTTTGTTTGAAGACAAACCCACCTTGTTTATGAAGTGGCTGACTGGTTTGGTAGATGAGGGCAAACAAAACAATCTCCATATTATTTCTGGTAACTAAGCTGAACAATCTGGTTTTGTAAAATTATATATTTTTGTTTCAAATTCTGGAGGTGGAGCAACATAAATATTTAAGCAACTTGATTATTTCAGAGTTGTCTTGGGATCTCTTGCTTTGATTAAGCATTAAGCATATAAACTACCTTTTGTCCTGATCTTTTACATCAATAATCCTGCTGTTCCCAAATAAAACTAAAGTTTAAATTCTTCAGATACAACTGAAAATACTGTAACTTTTTCTTGCTTGTTTGTTGTTTGAAGTAATTGGCAGAGTACTGTGGGACAACTCTTTAATATGCTTTTATCAAAGTTAGAACTTTTAATCGTGAGTGCTTCAGAAATAATACCAAGCACACCTGAGTGTGTGGTAGAGAAGGAATAAACTGTTGTTTATCCCAAATATGTGATCTGGAGGTACTCATTTGTTGAGGTTATCGTGGTTTCAGTCCCTAATTTTTACAAGGTATTTTTACATCAGATTTTCACATTTATTTAATATAATTCTATTAAGTCTGTGTCTCAAGAATTTCATGTTTCTTTGAGCTTAGAATAGATGTTTAGTCATTGTCTCTTCCTTCCTCTTAACTGAAAGTTATAAATAAACCTGTGAAACAATGGCAATATGAAACAATTCTTTGACAGTAATCAAGCTGAAAGCAAGCTGGTACTTCAACAGGAATTCTGTTTTGGTGTGCACTTGCCTTAGAATTAGCATTGAAAATGGAAAAATTATAAAAGGTGTATCTGGTCTTTTCAGGAGAAATCTTCCTTTGAGTGATACAAACACCTTCCTCTGGCAGACAAGAGACTTCAGACGTTCCGGTCTTGTATTAGGAAACAATCCCAACTTCCTTAAAATATAATTTCAAAGTTGAGTTTTCTCAAATTCTCTGTTTCCCCCTGCTTTTATCCTTCCTCTCGTTCAGTCTTTCTCTGGGCCCTGAGCTTGTATCCAGAACTGTAACAACCTCATGTTATAAAACTGAAAGTTTTAAAAGGAAAAGAATGATTTGTAATAAAAAACCTGACAGACTAATTACAGTATTGCATTAATTATTGTCTTGTTTCAGCTCTGTCCCACAGCTAATTCAGATCTGGGTTTCAGTGCTTTTTAATCCTTATTGACACTGTAATTTTGAGGGAGACACCATACTTAGGAGCAATATATGTAAAATCAAGAAATAAAAATTGTCAGATAAACAGCTGATTTCTAAAATGTTGCCTCAGACATGTTAGTAATAAAGTGCAAGTAGTTGTGTTTAAATGTGATCCTTTCTGGATCTTCTGATGAATGCAGAATATGTACAACTCTTGATACCTTTGTTTCAGGATATCTTTATAGCATGTACTCAATAGCAGAAATCTGCATTTGTGCATCTAAGATGGGACATCATTTTGCATTTTGAATTTTATTTTTTCTCCCCAAATATGTGTAGTTCTTATAATGGCTAAGGTATAGATTGATGTCAGTGCGACAGTATAGCTACAAGACTGCAATTTGAAGCTACTTTAGAAAAATACAATTCTTTAGACATGGTGAAGCTGAAGTTGAATGGAAGTCCTATTAGGAGTGAATTGCGTGTAAATATTAATAAGGGAAGAGTTCCTAGCAAGTCCTGAGTTTGGGAAATTGAGCATGATAATTTGCTGAAATTATGTCTGTCTTGAAGATATGCAGATGCAATAATTTCAGTTTTCGTTTGAACTTTTAAATGGTGCAGAAGGTGCCCGGGTTAGGTTTTAAGAAAGAAAGTGTTTGGAAGTATATTGGCAAATGTCGTTTTAATGGATGTATGGTAATGAAAGGAGTTAAACTGAAAGATGGATTGGACTGAATAACTGTTAAGTCATTTAGGCTGGGCTGGCTGCAGGTTGGGTTGTTAGATGTCTCAAATTAGGCTTCCTTAGTTCCTGCACCTGGTTGACTGTGTTCAGATCTGAAGCAGTTCAGGGAATCAGTTTCTGACAATGTGCTTTGTTTTCCCTTTTCAGGATGCTTCATCTGCAGACATTCGGAAAGCGTATCGAAAGCTTTCGCTGGTTTTACACCCAGACAAGAATAGAGACGAAAATGCAGAAACACAGTTTAGGCAAGTAAGTGCAATGTGTGGCAGTTAAAGTTTTAGGGAAAATAGACGCAGAATTTTTTATGATGATGTTGTTTTGGGAAGAAAATGGTATACCTTTGAAATGAATGAAACATTGAATTGCACTTTCTCTGTTATAGCTAGACTAAAAACAAGTACATTTTTTTGAATTAACTTGTGGAATAATTTGGTATTCCACAAGTTATATGTAACTATGTAAGTTATATATAACTATATAAACTGTGTATTCAAAATAATTTGAACATAATACTTATGTTCTTAGGAGGAAAATATGTTTTATGCTTTCAAAAGCAGTGGGAAAAAATTCTCGACACAAGTCCTAGATAGGCATAATTTAATGTAGATAATTCATTCTAGCTATTTAACTTTTACCTTTGAATCTTTATATAGTGAAACAACATGACTTTGTAATTAGCTCTACCTTTAAAATGATGACTAAATACAGCTTACTTAATTTCAGTAAAATCTTTAGGGTGAAACAAGTGATACCTATTTTTAAGCTGTCACTGAAACAAGATATGGTTTGACAGATGTGAGGGGGAGAAAAAAAGTCTTGTGTAGGATTTGCTTGTTTGTGTCTGATGACACTTTGTATATGAATATGTCCCTGTTTCTTTTGCCTGCTGGGTTTGCTTCTCAGTCTTGTAGTGAAAAGTGGAACTGGCAAAGGTCACTCATTGGCAAATGTAAATATGATACTACTATCCAAACTTTATAAACTCAATCATAATGTGAAATCTTTTGTGTGTTTTTCTTTTTTGTTTGTTTGTTTCAGTTGGTGGCAATCTATGAGGTTTTAAAGGATGAAGAAAGGAGGCAGAGGTGAGTTAAATTGCACTGGTTCTTACATAGAGCATTTATACCAGTGCTATATTCAAGTCCTGTTTGACTTAATTGTAGCACTTCAGATGATTTTTTGGGCATGATTTCAGTTTGTAATTCTTAGGTAGATGTTTAATTAAAGACTGTACGTGGNGCTTTTGGGTTGGAGTTTTAGTAAATCATCTTTCAGCTTACAAGTCTTTAAACGGAATTTTATGAGACATTTCTTGAAGGGATTTTAGCTTTGTAGATGTCTTGGCAGGAGTCCAGGGTTTACAGTACAGATTACCTACTTTTTGATAATCCCCTCTTCAAGTGTCATGAAAATGTACTTCATGGAAGCACTTTTGGATATTTGGGTTTTTTTCTTTCTTATTTCATCTCTCTAAAGAGAATTTAATTGTGAAGTAACACTCAAGACAAGTTTAAAAAAAAAAAATGCTAGTTAAGTGATTTCAGACCACTTAGTGAGTTATCCCCTAAACCTTCCCAACTTTTTGTTTATAACATTATTTGCATGCACTTTGGAATATTACCTTTCTGGAACTTAGTTCCATCATGGAACTTGTAGGAATTTCCTTGCAGCTGTAGTAGAAGCTTCTTGCATGCAACTGTGATGGAGTGGCTTGTAAAAATGATGGTTTAAACCTTGCATACATTACCCATGTGACTAACATACCCAACTACTGTTAATTAGTGCAGCAGTGATTACAAATGAGAAGTTAAAGCAGCAGTAGATTGCTCTAGCTTAGATTGATTTAATTGTCAGTTACTTGTTTTGTACATAGACAACATCGTATTTTTTGTGCACAGTGTGCTTGTATGGTTGCTACTGATTCCATAGAGGAATAATTATAAAAGTTGTAGATTAAATAGTGTTTACCTTCAGAGAATTTTTGGGAAATAATATTGAATTCAGAAATAACATGTTGAGCAGAACTATATGATCCCATTTCTCAGAAA
>WEKX01004097.1:72587-191776 GCA_013390025.1 Pitta sordida | reverse complement strand
GTATTTGAAAAGGCTTTAAAAACTAGCTGTAATATCAAGCAATTTTTAAAAACACTCAACAATTACATCAGTTTTTTTCTCAGTTTTGTCAATTGTAATTGCTTATTTTATTAAAAACTCTGGTTAAAAATTAACTGGCCATTGGTTCACCTGTCAGTACAGTCCAGTCTTGCTGTGTCAGTACAAGGTTTGTTGAATGACATTTAGGGATTNTAGTTAAGTGATTTCAGACCACTTAGTGAGTTATCCCCTAAACCTTCCCAACTTTTTGTTTATAACATTATTTGCATGCACTTTGGAATATTACCTTTCTGGAACTTAGTTCCATCATGGAACTTGTAGGAATTTCCTTGCAGCTGTAGTAGAAGCTTCTTGCATGCAACTGTGATGGAGTGGCTTGTAAAAATGATGGTTTAAACCTTGCATACATTACCCATGTGACTAACATACCCAACTACTGTTAATTAGTGCAGCAGTGATTACAAATGAGAAGTTAAAGCAGCAGTAGATTGCTCTAGCTTAGATTGATTTAATTGTCAGTTACTTGTTTTGTACATAGACAACATCGTATTTTTTGTGCACAGTGTGCTTGTATGGTTGCTACTGATTCCATAGAGGAATAATTATAAAAGTTGTAGATTAAATAGTGTTTACCTTCAGAGAATTTTTGGGAAATAATATTGAATTCAGAAATAACATGTTGAGCAGAACTATATGATCCCATTTCTCAGAAAACTTTTATTGATCAGGTTTATTGTACAGTTAATGATAAACTCTGTTGAGCTTGTCAGTGTGTCCTGTAAGCGGTAGTTGGAGCACGTCTCCAATACTACTCTTGAGAAGCTTCGCCCCCTGGAATATTGTTCCTGTTGTAAGGTGACTCGAGGGTTTCTTGCAACTATGCAGGAAAGGAAAGTGAGGACTTGTTGCTTTTTGGAATCTTTCTACTTTCGTGTTGATCTTTGGCGCTGCATTGTGTGAGGTGATGGACCAAGTGGAAGAGGCTCAAAGTTTACTGTCACGCCCACGCACTGGGGAAACCTGTGCTGTACCTTTTGTCTCTCAGGGCTGATTAACTCGATTTATGCTCATTCCGGAGACACTGTAGCAAGGCTTTCTGCCAGATTTATTTTTTTTTTTTGTGACCCGAAAACCTGATGATGAGGGTGAGATGGAAATTAGTTCCATTTCTTACAAATTAGTTGGTGAGGAATTCTGACAGTTGAGCTGAGAATCCCTTGACAACTACTCACCTAAAAGGTTTGGGAAATAGGTTTACACCACTGAGAGAAGAACAAGCTGCAGGCTTCTACTTCTGTGCAGGGAAGTCTGTACCTGCCTCATACTGTTCATCTCAGAAGTGGTGTGTGCACAGAGACTGGAAACAGCGAAGGCAGGAATGATGACCTACCCCTTAGGAGAGAGTGATTAACTCATTTTGAAACAATAAACCCCCTTCTCTGTGTCTTGGTGAATGTCAGAGGTGTTAATTGTTTGTGTGGGTACAGAAACAGTGTTCTAAAAAGGCAGATCGGTTGGCCAACTACATGGAATTATTTTTCTAATTTTTACTTATAAGATGACAGAAGTCTTTCTCAAAGTCTTATACATAGTTCCTTTACTGACAGTTGTAGTACAGGGATTTAAAATGTGGTTTGCTTTTTAGAGAGCGTTATATAGTCGCTTGTGAAGAGCACTAATATCATTAGTTACATGTTAGTACTTTTGTCATACACACTGAGTGATACCTAATCAAACATTCAAGTATTCTAACAATTAAACATACCTGCAGCATTGTTTAATGTAGCACTGTTTAACATTCATTTAAACATCCAAACAGCAGAACAAAAATTTTTGTTGTGTGTGCACGTTGTGTATTTCACTAGAATGTCAAATTCTCCGGAAAAGTTTAGAGTACGTAGAGATAGGTGCATTTATTGTTAAATCAATTTATTAGCATTTGAGTATTTTAATGTATGAAAAAATACAGTCTTATGCACTTCTGTTAATTGTAATTAGGCAAAAATCTTAGATTTTAATTTCATTGTTCGTTACCATTTTAAGGAGCTTTTTTTTTACCTACCAGGCCTGACCTCTGTAACAATGTGAGCTTGATTACAGGAAGCATTTGCAAAGGAATCAAGATACACTTGTTTAGAGTAAGAAAGGTGTTTATCTTAGTTCTCATTATAATTAAATATCTGTATTCAGAGGTATAAATTGTACTGGCTGATGTTGCACTGAATGTCTTTGACAGCTTGAGGAAAAAAGGCCCCCCAAAATAAAAAGGCCCAGTGAAATCTTCCTGTAGTTCAGAATAGATCTCATTAATTCCAGGTTATGGTATATAAACCATATCAGATCTCTGAAATTATTTGAAGTATGAAAAGCTGTGGTTCTCTTAAAGGGAAAAGTAAATTATAATTATATGGAAATAGATGATACTGTAATATGTTACTACAGTTAATGGTATTTTCCTTGCAATGTAATTGGTTCACAAAGAGCTTTAAAAACTATTTCATTAAACTTTACAGAAGAAAGAAATTTTAATAATCTTGCAATTTGTTACTTGTTAGTACGAGACTAACAAGTCTTATATAGAATCCTGAATTTTAAAATAAATGCTCAACGTACTTCTAAGTGGGAATTTGGTTTTGACTTTTTGTTTCTGTACTGGTGCTTTGAGGTTTTTGTATCTTGTTGACCACTACATTTTGGAGACAATTGGTAGGTCTATTCATATGTTGAAAATTTGCTTTATTCTATCTGCATATGTTTGAGGAAAAAATATTGCAGATATATATTTTTTTTCAGCTTGTTTTGTTTTTTTTCCTTATATGGATTCACAATCAACATAGGTTGCCAAAAGAGTGCTTTGTAATTAAATTTTGAATGTGGTTCTTGATGCACACAGATTAACTGTCTTTCATAGTTAATCTAAGTTTCTACAAAGCAATCTTTTAATGAGAAACTTGCTTTTAATTAAACCACATTCTAGATTTGAAAATCGAAATTCAAAAATTATGGGAAGCTCATGAATTTCAGTAGGATCATTTTCCAGTCGAAAACCTAAAAATCATTGATATCTTTATTTTTCAAATACAGAGCTTAATGACTATTGAAAGCAGTGATTTATCTTTTAACAGTATATATTCTAAAAAGTGGGTTATAATAGAGGCTATCTTCCCTTAAAATGGCCAGTCGTGTGAGCCATAATGCTCATTGATAGGAAAATCAATAGGGCATTGATTCGGAGACTTAATCCCTGGAGACTGTTGTTCAGGGCCGGGCACAGCCCAGTAAATACGGAGGGCTGGTTAAAGCCCTTCATGCGGGAGCCTCTGCTCTCGTCGTTTAGTTTTTCTTAACAGATAATTTATGATGGGACATGGTTGCTAAACATTAGTTTGAAATCTTGGTTTCCATATTACTGTATTATTACCATCAGCATGTTTGGAGCTTGTTTAATCAGTAACCACCTTTTCAGTACATCAGTTAACAGCCCTTCGTGTGTAAGAAAAACAGCTGGTAATAAATTTATAGTAATGCAAAAAACCACCCCCTTGCTTCTACGTGTATTTCTCTGAAGCTTTCAAAAGGTCATCTTATCTGAAACCTTGTTATCAACGTAATTTGTTTTAAAAACGGTTTTGTTTCTGTTATCCCTAAAATCTTTTGTAAATGCATATTTTATTTAAACGGTGGAACTTCTACTTACTTCTTAAACAAAGGTAAAGTAAAGTTTTAGTTTTGGAATAACAGCCTCGTAAATTTTTCTGAGCACAGTTTGCTTTAAGGCATCAGTAGCTAATTCATTCTGACTTACTGGGAAAGGAAATAAGTTACGAGTTCAAATATTAAAAAAATGTGTATTTATCTTAGTATTCTCATAGTTCTCACGGAAGACAGAATTTTGTAATATGAATTTTATTTCTGGTAGCATTCAGAGCACAGAAGAATCCTGAGGTGTTAAATCTTTTGCATAGAAATAATGGTGACAACTTGAACAAATGTTTTATCAGAAGTCAGCTTTTCTAGATATGTGCTAAATTAAAGCATATTTTTAAATTGAAAACCACTGCCTCTTTTTTCTGCTTAAAAAATGAATTTGCTTGTGGAATTTTTCTTAGTACATCTCCGAGGTATCAATTTAATAACTATCAAAGTAGCTAGTGCAGTTGTTGCATTTAAATTGATTTACATGTCAAGACTGGCAGTTTAGCAGCTGCGCTATTATTCCTGGATTGGTCAATTTACTTGAGAAAAACCTACTACTGAGTTCTACTGACCTGCATGACAATATAGGTCCTATTTCTATTCCTGTAATTAGGCCTGCGACTAACTCAGAATATTTTTAATTAAAATATTTTGGTCAATGTGTTGCACCAAATTAGGCCTTTCAGTGCAGATTTAATTCTGGAAACGGTGTGATTAGAATTTGTAATGAGTCGTGCTCACTTTAAGATTAACAGGTTGTGTATCCTTAAAACGTAGGTTTTTGAGTTTACTGTAGAGATTTTTGTTGGAAACTCTACTTTGAAAAGTTAATTTTAAAGATCTGATATCTATGTCTGTGGTTTATTTCTTTTAAAATTTGATACACTGTAAATAAAAGATCCCGGATATACGATGATATTTCAAGACGTTTGTGTAAAGAAAAACAGACAAATTGTCATAAAATGTTTTCTGTACTAAAATGTTAGTAAAATTAAACAGTTTAAAAATAAGTCTATTTTGGAGACAGCTTTTCAAATAGAAAATAAAAAAGTAGTGAACTTTGTTTTCAAACGTCAGCATTAAGCCTCTAATTTAAACTCTTACTTACTCAGAATGGATGTTAAGTCCGGCAGGTTTTTATCTAATGGATATCGTGCTACTAAGGGACAAAAAAAGCAGATAGCTCTCTCCTCCCACCAGCACTTGTGCTTTTAATTTGTGAAAGGAAAAAGGATTTCTGGTGTTTGAGACATTTGTTCCTTGCTACCAATTTAGTAGTTAATGAGTCGTTATTTACTCCCATCATGGAGACCTGGCCGCTGATTACTGGGCAGGTAGAGTACATCTCCATTTCTGGAAGCCTCTTATTTAAGAAGCAGCTGAACTTGGATGGGCTTGAGGGGTGGGAGAGAGAGGGGAGAGTTGCAGGAGCATCTGAATGACTTTCTTTCCCTGCCACAAAAGGTGAGGTCCATTTCACTGGCATTTGGCTCTGGCTTCTGTTACCCAAACGTAGCTGCTGATAAAACAAGACATTGCTATCTCTCTTTCAAAAAGAAATTCCTAAATGATCTTTTGTGTGTGTATTCTTCAAGGGCTTTGTGGAGTATCTTTTGTTTTATAGTTGGCTGGCTGGGCTTATTTAATTTCTAGCTCTCCATGAAAGCCTGTTGTGTTTGCTACTGTAGGTATGATGATATTCTGATCAATGGACTCCCAGATTGGCGACAGCCTGTGTTCTACTACAGGCGGGTGAGAAAAATGAGCAATGCTGAGCTGGCATTACTCTTGTTCATTATACTCACAGTGGGTCATTATGCTGTGGTTTGGTCAATCTACCTGGAAAAACAGCTGGTAAGTATTGGTAATAAATCAAACTTGCTTCAATTATTAGTATTGAATTTTCTTCAGAAGTTTGTGTGTTATAGAGATCTCTACCACTTCCCTGGGTTTGAATTTGAAGTTTTCATATTTGAAAAGGATTATAATTAAAATGATGATAATTACTGAATGAGATATTCAACATCTCAGAAACAGTAATCTAAAAACTACTTTACTTAAATTTTCTAGAATTGGTAATAAATAGCAAGAGAGATTACTTTGGTTTTTAACTGGAGGGAAGAAGAGGAAAAAACCCTCTTCTATTATTTGTTGATACAGAATAATATGCTGCTGTACTCATGTCTATGGCTCTCCTAAATGGTGTTTAAAAATAATCAGGTTTTATTCATTTAGAAGTCATACTTGCTTTGCCTTGCGTCTTAGCCAAATGGGTTTTTGTTTGGGGTTTCCATTAGCGGTGGGAATCCGTAAGCATT
Organism: Pitta sordida; assembly: GCA_013390025.1. Lineage (NCBI taxonomy): Eukaryota > Metazoa > Chordata > Aves > Passeriformes > Pittidae > Pitta > Pitta sordida. Next base: position 185,741 of record WEKX01004097.1, on the reverse strand, counting down.
ATGAAGCACATTATTTTTTCCTAATTTTACTTTTTGTCATATGAAAGTCTATTGCTCTAGTAGACTAAGGAAAAAAACTCAGCATAACTTAAAAAATATTCATTCATTTGCATCTATTTACTTTTTTTATTTTCCACTGCATTATTGAAGTTGATGAATGAGAAAGGAGGCAAGTTGAATGCTTTCTCCTCTTAGAAAACTTTGATTGCTATGGAGATACACATGAGTGACAGAACTGGACTTCATGTGTTGTTAAAGCCTGGATGCCATGGCAACAGTTATTGTTAAGATAGATCATTTTACTTAATCATGTAGGACCCTGGGTACATTTGCATAAATGCTACTCTACTGTTTACCCTTCACAGAAGAGTCCCAGTAACATTTGTGGTTTACATGCTAATGATAACCTGTAACCGTAGTTCTTTCTGCATCAAGGATGAACTGCTGAGCAGAAAAAAGAGGGAGAAGAAGAAAAAAGCAGGAGTCAGGAGTGCAGATGAAGCCAAACTCGCTGCTCCAGACAAAAATGAAAGGTGGGAAGGAACTTTTTTGTTTTCGACATTTTGAAACATTTTATCAGCTACTAATTTCATTCTGTCATTTTCTCTTTGAAGCATTTTGTTAGAAAAGTCACTGTATTTTAGTAACAGCCATTGCTGATATAATGTGTGCAAGTGTAGATGTGTTTTCAGGTTTTGATTTGCAAATAAACATGGAGTATTTTTTCAGCAGATCAACAGAAAGATTAAAGCTGTCTTGTGGTGTCTGTCTTATCAAAAGGTATTATTTCCAAAAGTTGATTTTAGAAGGTTTTAAAACTTTTTCTGTCTTTCAAGGTTTTGCCTTTGATTACAAGTAACAAATCTCAATTTATTTGAGCTTTAGTTTTTTACTATACAAAGTAAGTAATTTTTATGGGGTTTTAATCCTTGTCTGATTAAATGCTTTTTATCTGATTAACTTAAAAACGAGCATGTTGCTAAAGGCTTCTAACACACTGTTTGTCAAGGAACACATAGGGAAATAGTGACTTTCAGGACACTCCAAAAGATACCACCATTTCTTCTATTGATTCATAAAGAGAAATAAAGGGTTTAAATAGTTCACACAGCAGGGGCATGAGCTGGATCAATGCTGGAGGAGCTCAGAGACCATTCTGCCTGTCGTCTTTCCTGATGACATCAGTGAGTAATGCTCCAGTGAACTGCAAATGACTTTAATTTTTATATATTGTTTTGTTTATGCTACAGTCTTCATATCTGGTTGTCAGCACTTGTGAACACTTGGTTGAAGCTTGAGTGAGGGTGGGGATTTTTTGTTGTTTGTTTGGAGTTTTTTAATGATTATGTAGCTTATGAATTTATGTTAAGAAAAAAGCCCTTTTAGGAGATCAAAATACGGCAATGATTAGAAGTTAACTTACATTTTGAAAATTTCATTCAAAATATGTATCATTAATATTGTGCAGTGCAGTTAGACATTTCTATGGGAGTTGACAAGTGCTAATCATCTTAAAAGATAATGGGAAATTTCTGGCTTCGAGATTGTGTGGCAATAATGAAAAACCTATGATTTTATTTGACTGCAGAGTTCTGGACAAACCACAGTGGCATGACTTACTCCCATGCAAGCTGGGAATATGGTTCTGTCTCACCGTGAAAGCTTTACCTCAGCTATTTCAGGTAATAGTAATAATTTTAAATTGTATTACTTCATTTTTCTTGATGGTGTGATTATCCATAATCAGATGTGTAGCACTTGTTCTTAATTAATTTTTGGCTCCATGCACCACGTAGAGATGTGTGTGTATGTGTATATATATAAAGATTGCTCTTTGGAGGCAAATTTAATACCATAAATTCATGGGAATATGAATGTATTTTAAATGGATATTAATCTTAACATGCTGGGGAAGCAGTTTCTGTTAGGCAAAACTGCAAGAATAAGTGATGGGAGAGGAGTGATATATATCCATCTAATTAGGAATAGCAATGATTTTTAAGTGACATTAACGAAAGTACTTTTCTCTCAAATTGGCAACTCTATACTTGCAGAGCAATTTTTAATCTGTGTTTTAAATTTGGGGTAATATTGAAATTGATTTTTCTGATTGAGTGAGTTTCCCTTCTTTAATTCACTGGATAATGATACAAATTGATACCTGGGATTATTTAGACAAAGTAGCAAAGGTGTCATTGTAAATTATGAACATCAGTGTGACAGACTTTCTCACAATTGTGGTTTTTACTCTAATATGGTAAACTATAAAATTCAGCTGTTACTTAACCTGTGTAAGTATTGTCAAGTCAGTTATCAGAGTAACTTTTTAAATATCACCTGCTCTTTCTTTTCATTTCCCTTTAATACTTGGTTTTAATACTTTTGTCACTGCTGATATGGATCAGGGAATGCAAGGTGAATTTTACTTTGGATTACAGAAATATTGAGCATTAATTTAAAAGTATAAGTAGTATAAATGGCATCGGTGTTTGGGTTTTGTCTGTGTTCAAGGTGTAAAAAGCCTATAATTCAGAATTCCTACTCTGTTAGCAAAAGCCATGTAAAAGTTACAAATGGAATAAAGTCTGGTCTTTTAGCATCCATTTTTATAAAGCCTTTAACTTTTCCTCCAAATTGATGCAGAAGTTAATATTTCTTCCTCTTTTAAAAATTTCATCAGAACCGTGTGGCTGTTTTATTAAAGAACCCTTTATTTTTGCAAGTTCTAAAGCAAATTGATTATTACTAATCAACCGTTGTGTCCAAATTAAGCTTTGGTTCATCACTGAGATCAGTCAGATAGAAAATAATTAAGGTCAGTAAACTCTGTTGCTGCATTTTTGGAACGTTATTCATAATTCTAGTACTTTCCCCTTCGCCTTAATTGCAAAATATTAAAAAGTTACAGAATACAGTAAGAGTCATGAATAATTTTAATAAGGACTTGTTATGGGCTTGTTATAATTTTCCTGATAATAAGGCAGACTGTTATGTCAGTATAACATGTTTCAGATTTGATGTTCCAAAAGCAGCTCCTATGTCAGAATAGGCAGAAAAGATGAATTCAACAAAAGTGGTTTGTGCTTTGTAGAGCTCAACCCTTGCTTAGATTCCTAATCCATTAAATTAATGGTAGTGGAAAAAAAAGCTGCCCAGTAACTCCTTGGAAAATTGGAGACCAGCAAGCAGGGATCTGCAGGGTTAGATGATGGTGTAGTGAAATTCAGAGCAGCAAGGCTTTGATGCAAGGAGGAAGCAGAGGTGAGGGTTCTAGAATAAATTGCCCCGTATATAGATGACAATGCTGCTTAACTTGCAGGGTTTGGTTCATTGTTGTTTAATGTGACCTGCTAACTGTGTAAGTTGAAGTGCAATAAAACATACATAGTCTTCAATGTTAAGTTTATTCAGGACTTCGGGTGACTGAAATAAATTAATGTAGATTATTAACAATAATTAGAGTATTACCTCTTTGAAAAGCGTAACAGCAGCTGTCACCTCATGTTGGAGCTGTTTTCTGAAATGACACTTGAAAAGGTAAATTGTAGCTACCTGCACAGAGAGATTTTCTTTGAGTTATATTTAACATTTTGGCAAGTTCTGCCTTAATTGCAATGACAAGCAAATAGCAAAAAGTTATCTGTACTTGTAAGATTATACCCTGATACAGAAATCCTGTTTTGAATAGAAACGCTTTTCTCTTGAGTAGTACACTAAGATTGAGATTTCAGAGTGCTTCATGTTTTTATGTCACCAGAATCACTAGGGCACTTTTTCTAGAAGGTGAAGGATCCTACAGATACTAATTAGTGTTATATGTCCGTGTTACACATGCAAAGTATTTAAGAAGGGGTTGCAGGGGTTGGCACCAGGATTTTAGTTGTTTTTTACTTTAATCTAAATGATGTCTTCAGTCATTTAAGAGTCAACAAATTGTTTTCAAAACTGTCATCCCCCTGCAACTAATACAATTGTGGATGAACTTCTAAAAATGCATTCATGTTTACATGAACCCTGCTTGAGACAGGATAGGGCAAGAGTTAGTAATTATTTTAATTGTATGTTTCTTCTGCCATCGAGTTCTTCAAAGCCTTGCCTCTGAAACAGCTGAACTGTTTCCTCAAATTAAAGAAACAAAACCACCTGCCTGTGTACACAAGTTCTTCCTTGGAGGAAAAGCCCCCAAAACAAACCAAACAGGAAATAAATCCAAGAGTAACAACAGCAAATAAAACCCCAACAAGACAAAAAACACAAGAGGTCTAGTTTTCATCAGTTCTCATATTGAATTCCTTTTATCTAGCATCTTTCTCTCCTCCCATTAGTTAATGTGAATATTCTACTTAAAACAGCTCTGTCTGAGGATTCAGGTTGCTGAGCTTCTGCCCATGCCTGGCTCTCATTTATCCAATTGAGTGTCTTTCTCCTACTTCCCTTCCTCCTTTAAAATGTCAGATTTCAGAAGGAGGCACTTAAAATAATTAAGGTGGGCCTTCACTGAAGAAAAATGCTTTGTTTGCATGCCCTTGCGATGGCCTGTGCCATTTTATTGTAGCCTGCATTTTATGTCAAGAAACTGGAAGAAAAATTGGTGAAAGGAGGATGAGAGAAACTAAGAAAATGAGTGGGTTTTTTTGACTGTTGACAATTGTATTTTGAGAGCCTTACATAGGTTTTTATTTCCACGCATTTAGTTTAGTTAAATTTAGGGGTGAAAACACATCTCGGAGCTTGTTTGAAGAAGTGAAGGGAGAATACATGAGATGCATGATAAATCAAATATCTATGCTGTGAGAGAAATGTTAGGTGGCATGTAAATTACACTGACTATTGCCAAATTTAATTCTTATAGTCTAAGAAAAAAGATAGAAAAAGAATGCAGATTGTTTATAAGGTCATTTATAGTTAATTCTTTCATGAGAATGACCTGGAAGAAGGCTTTGTATTTTAAAAAATGCATAAAAGAAGAAGAGAAAAGGGAAATCCCCACAAAACCTCAACTGAAATGCCTAATTGGAACTGAAATGCCTTCTTAGAAAGAAATAAATAGCTACATGTAGTGTACAAGAATTTCAGTTCCAATGGTGTATGCAGTACGGAACAGACAGTTGTGTTAAGTGGACTTTTCTTTTGTGGGGAACTGTCGTAAGTAAATTGTAGTTTAGTCCAAAAACAGTTAACTGGATTTTTTTTGTCCTTTGGATGTGCAGGCATACAGCTTTTAAAAAGTGATCTTTTAGAAAAAAAATGTTCATTTTTCTTCGCAAACTATTTCCTTCAGAAAACAGAAGACAACAATGTTTCTTGGTATTCCGGTCAACTACTTTTCCTCCATGTTGATGCGGTGAAGTTTAGCGGTGAATGTCTTTATTTTTACACCAACTAAATTCTGAGCCCTTGTCCTGAGGGTAATGAAGCAGAAAGCATTTTTGTTTGTTTCAGGCAGAATTGGATTCTTGTTAAGAAAATCAAGTGTGCTTCCTCTGTCTCCTGTCCTGTAGGTGTAGTGCACACACCCTCACAGGGAGCTGTTGGGAGAACTTACGGTGTCTTGCCAGTTAAGAGAGGACAGTTTGAGCTCAATATGTACTTGCACTGGGTGTAACCTGGTGAGATTATCAACAAAGCTTTCAATTACAATCGAAATTTGTGTTTATAAAGACCTTTGTGTAGCGCAAAGTGAATTAAAATGAAAAGGCCAGTAATTTATTTTTATGTAGACTACCAGATGGTGATTACTGTAGCTGATTTAGTAGCCTGGAATAGATTCAAACAAGTGACCCAGAGGTGTTTAATTTCTTGGCATTTTTTCCTCACGTTTTCTTTTAATCTGTGATCACAATTCAACACCTGTTTTAGAGATGGTTCAGCTTTGGCCTTAAACGGATTGGCCAATATGTCATTAAACTCAAGAGGCTTTGCCAGCAGGGCATCTCCTTTGGCAGGTTAGCTTTTAAGCAAGATTTGATTAGATCAGCAAGTGTATTTGTGAGTTGTTTTTGTCTTCACGTATGATTTTATATAAAATTGTGTGAGATTAAAACAAAATTTATTACATTTAATAATGTATGCCTTAAAACCGGATTTTTTTAAAAAAGGGATTTATTCAAGTCAGTAAGGTTAACTGTCTCTTTATTCCCCAGCTATACAGGGTTTTGTTGTGTTCCAATTACTGTACAGCACCAATGTTGATATAATTTGTGGGGAGCAAGCAATTGCAGGGTGCGTGGCACGAGTGATTGCCCATTTGCTCTGTTTCTTGCTATTTCGCAGCTGTTGGGAGAACCAAAGTAGGGATAAAGCTCTTGACCCTGAGGTCAATTACAAGCTTAGAGGCAGGTCAGAGGAGAGGGGATGGTAAAACAAGTATTCTGGGTGTATGCAAGTGAGCAAAAATAATTTGTGTTCAACAGGGTACTGTTGAGACGCTGGAGACAAAACATGCAGCCTAGTAAAAGTTTTAAGTAAACGTAAGGCAGCAAAGAAATTTGCTTTTACTTGCCTGCTGTGCTGTGGCAGCTTTTTCAGCTCACCTCCTGTGGGTCTGCCTGTCCTGCCACACGTGGCAGAGGAGCTGCTCGTGTGTGCCACGCTGGCTCTCGGTTAATGGAGCTGCTCTGTTGTGGGATGAGGCTTCATGGGCTGTGAAATGGGTCCCAGAGAAGCCTTGGAGCACTGGCCTCTCCCTCCCCCCTCTGGCTGCCTTTATCCCACCGCTGGGCACGTGGAATTCCAAGCAGATCCTTCAGTGGCACAGCCAGCTGCTGCTCACCTGGTGCTCCCCAGCCTTGGGAACCACAGCTGCCCAGGGGCTGTGCTCAGCCACACCTCGTATTATTGCAAAGTCAAAGCATGACTTTCTGATTCTAAAGAAGAAATGAATGTAATTCCTGTTTATTTTCTAGATTGCCTTTGGGCAAAGATGTAAAAATGCCAGAGAAATACAAATCATAATGTTCAACTCCTTTTTAAAATGTTATTTCTTACCATAACACATTGAAATCACTCATTGAGAAACCCGTCCAAAGGGTATTTTTGCTGTGGTATAATGGCTGACATATTTATTGCATAGAAATAGCAAATTGAAGGTCAACTGTTGCAGTGAATTTAATTTCACTCTTTTTTCTCTCTTTTTAATATAAATTGTGTAGTAACACTCCAGTCAAAAAAGCAAAATATTGGTTCAGAAACTCTGTGGAAGTATTTATCTCTAAGTCTATAGACTGATTTCATAAAGATCAGTCCAAGTAAAACTATCTTGATATACTGATTTTAAGTATGCTAGGGGAAAAGTTTTCAGTTAGCTGTGAATCCTGAGGGGTTGCATTTTGTTTGTGTCAGTCCCTTACCCAGAGAACTAAAATGTGGAGCTGATTCTGTATGGGAAACACAGCAAGTTGTTTCCAATGTTTGCCTTCTTTCTCTTAGTGTCCTGTATTTCTAACATAGACCAGAAAACCAGGAAGATTAACTGGAGGGAAGAACCCCCAAAACCAAAACCACAAAGCAAACAAACCAACAAAAACCTCGTCACCCTCCCCAGAAGTGAAGGAGAGACCAAAATGAGTCTTACTCAGGACTGAAGTTTTAGTTCTACAATTAGCACAGTTTGAATAAATGCTGTATTTGTTGGTATAAAAGCAACAAACAAACAAAAAACCACCCAAAACCCCAACTGAAACACCAAACCCCAAGACTAACAAAGAGAAAAAAACATTGGAAGACCAGTATCAGAAATTCTTGTATTTCTGCATAACTCAAGCTCAACTTGGTCAAGTCAATCTCAGATCTATTAACATGAGATGATGTTGATATAAAGAGAGAAACTGTATTTTCAAGAATTTTTCAGTATTCCTTATTTTTATTTGTGATTATAATATTGAAAATATGTTAAGTGTTTTTATTGTTATTCCACAACACTTTCTGAATTTTTTTATCAAATATGAGAGTAATCAGGAATTTCCTGAATATAATATAATACAATATATTATATTAGAATATATTTAAATATATTATTATATATATAATTCAGATATATTTATTTAAATATATCAGATATATTAAATATATCTGATATATTAATTTAAATTCAGAAATACTAGGAGCAGAACTTTGCATTTGCAATGCATTCCTTTTTCATTCTGCTCATTTTGGGAAAGTCTGTATTTATAATCAGAGTATAATAAACCAGCATGTATCAGTCCCCTTCTTTATTCTTTTTGCTTAGCTAATTGCATATTACGGCTTGGATGGTGAGAAGCAATGTGTTTTTGAAAACTTCTTAAACTCCTCCAAATGGGAACAAATATTTCTGATTAGGTCGGGTGGAGCTTTTAGTTAGAGTAGTTCTGAGCATTTTGCATCTTTTTGTCTCTTTGCATCTTTCCTTCCTCAGAAGCACAAAAGCATTTCTTATGTTTATTGCCTTTTGAAGGTGAAGCAGACAGCAGGTATGAAATTTTCATGTTGCACGTATTTTGGGCTGGAAGATCGTAACTGAATGTTGGGGAAGGAGCCTTAGATTGGAAGGGATTGTGTTTATATTGCCAGTGCCTTTAGGGCCCTAAAATATTTATATTGAGACAAAAATGACTGCTTAGATTTATCACTTTGGAAAAGTAAAAAATCTGAACATAAATTTGTTTTGAAATTCTTATGCTACCTATGCTGAATTATGATTGAAAACAAATATTCTTGTTTAAACTGATTGAAAGCTAGTGAGGAATAAATTGAAGTGGTCTTACTTATGTTAAGGCAGAAGATTTCTTCAAAGAACTTCCTATTTTAAACAGTTTTCCAGTGTTTTTTCATTTTTACCTGTAAGGTCTAATACCCATAAAATTTGTCTGTCACTAAAATCTTTACTTAGGTATGCCTTTTAATTTCTCTTTACAACCTGTGGAGCCATTTCTCAAGCTTTTGTGCGAAGGATTTGATTTTCAAAATTTAAAAATCCATTTTGAAATAAAGCTTTCTGTCGTTTCTTTTTTCCTTGCTTTTCCTTGTTTGTGTACATTTGTGTGTTCTTCAAAATGTGCCGTCTGCCCTTTTTTTGTTATTATGGTACCAGCCATAATAAACTTACTGATAAGATAAAAGACTGATGTTGCCTTTCTTACCTGCATATTGCTCCATTTGTAGTGATAATCCATGTTATATCTATAAAGCAGCAATGCTACCAAGTTTCATTTATGTGCTTCTGACTAGTTTTCTTTGTTGTTCAGCTATTGTGTCTCATTTTCATCTGAGCCACATTTCCAATTGTTCTGTGATTGACGTGCTAGAGAGATTGACAGTTACCCCCTAGTGCCTGCTGTCTGGAGATCCCACAAGCAATAATGGATTTTACACCAGAATTTAGCATCAAATATTGGCTTTCAGTGTGAAATGGGTTAAATTTAAATTCCAGTTAATTGTAGCCATTTTGAAATTGTAGCCTTAAACAAAAGCATTTTTTGCTTATCAGTATGTCTGAGTCCTGTGTGTGTCACACAACCCAAATGTCTGAAACTTGGAGCAGAAGTGAACCACTGCATTTGTGGCTGTTCCCATTTCTTAATGATGCAAATAGTCCAGGCCTGGAAAAGTAAAATATATAAAGGAAGTTTCCATCTGTGGTAGGGAATTCATATTTCAAGTAGGCCAAAAAGAGAATGAGTACCAATTTTGTAAGTCAGTGTTCTACCATAGAAACCAAATGTGTTTCCTCAATCCCTCATCTCTGCTGTAATGCCAGTCCTCCTGTACCAACACATTTTTTTAGCCACAAATCTACTAAAGCCACCAAAAAAACCCTCTTCCCCATCCCCAAAACTGTAAGCAAGTGAGATGCTCTCTTCTGTTATATTCCTGCAGCAAAAAGTTGTATAAACTCTTTAAAATTACGTCTGTGTGCAGTGATTTCCTGCATACAACTGGCTAAGAAATGTAACTTCCCATTTCCTGTACCCAGTGGGAAGACAAATAGAGAGTAGGAAGAGGTATTGTGGAAGGAGGTGGAATCTTCCTGATGTTCTGTGGCAAGTTGTCAGAGTTGTTCTTCAAGCATGCTGCCTTGTATTGAGGACGTGTCTCCAAAACATTACAAAGTTCTGCTCAGAGCTGGGTCATTCCTCTCTTTGCTTCCCTGCCTCCCTCAAGTGTCATTCCAGGGGGAGATGGCAGTGTATCAGGAAGAACAACTGTTGTGTCACAGTATCTTTGCAGGAAGAAATGGTTTTGGATGATTTGGATGATTTCTCCCATTAGAGGCAGTGGTAATGACTGCTTAACTCAGTTTTTTTTCTTTTCAGGATTTATTAAGATGTCTTATTTCATGTTAATGATACCAGGGTTTTTATTTTTCGAATTTACAGGATTAGAGTTGAAATTATAAAAAATATTAAGTACTTTTAATATTCTGCATTAAAATTTAAATCATCCTTTATATGTAAAAAGTGGTATTGTTAGTGTAATAGCAAAAAGTTATTTCTTGCTATAAAGAACTACAGTTAGGTTTATCTAATATGGTGATTTTTATGTAATACAGTAGATATTCTTCATGCTTGGAAAAGATAAATACCAACTTGTATAATTTCCTTGGGTTTGGATGAGTATAGAAATCTCTTAAACTGGTAAGTGAGAGTAAGAACTTTCTGTGCTTCTTACGTCAGCAATCTGGTTGTTCAGCTTCTGTTGCATTATTATAAGCATTAATTGATCAGATTTTGGAAACATGTACCTTATTATGGTATTTGTGACAGGACTTTTAATTATATATATACATTTGCTATATAGATTTCAGATTAGAATTTAATCATTGGAGAAAAAACCTAATATATATAATTTTCAACACTTTAATGGCAATGTAGACGTTGGCTTAAAAAAGGAAAGGGACAAGCTGGAACTTGCAGTTAATGTTACCTTAATGAGTTCACACGGAGGTGACTGCTGCCTGGCAGTTGCCTCTGTCCCCGCACACACTGCTCTCATTAAAAACTTTTCCCTCTCCTTTGAACTTCCAGATTGCTGATGTGAGCAGAGTGGGGCACACGGCCTCTTTGGAAGCTGTAGGTAGTTTCTCTAACTTTTGCTTTTCAGGTTGTCAGTGAGCATTGTAGTCTATAATATCAACTCTTGAACCTTTAATACACAAATTCTACATTCTAAGCAACTGCTTTCTAGACTGAAAATTGCTGTAACTCAAGGAAACAAATATATCTTAAATTTTTTGCAAGGTTGATTGAGAATTAAAACAAAGCCATTGCAGTAACTTGTTTGTATAAGGATGCTAATGCCGTTGCAACGTTTTCTTAAAGGATGCCAGACAATTATATGTAGAATATAAAGAAACAAAAATGAAGGCGAAAGAAGATGCCCTGGCTAAGGCTGAACTTGAAACACTTCAGAGTGAGTTTTTACCCCTGTCTTAATAAACAAAGATATGATATGATTTACCTTCTACACTGGGTGTATATGATCAAACGTTTTTATAATCTTATTCATGTATTCTATACTGCACTTAAATTTAAGTACGCTTTTAATTTTGTGGCTAATTTTGCAGTAGATTGCTGGTTTGTTCCTATATAAGCATTAAACTCGGGTGATAGATGTATCATAGTAAAATGAGCATACCTTACTAGAAATGTTGCTTTACAGGAGGGGAAAATCACAAATGTATAGGTCTTGAAGTATGCATTTTCAAAAGTGACATCTTGGGTTTTCAGGATTCCTGTATTCTTTGTCTGTAAATATTTTTTTTAAATATTGTGTTTAATAATTCTTTTGTGCATATTGATTTTGTGATAGAAGGTGAACGTAATTTGAATTTCCAAAAGCATGAATGCAGACTTCAGAGAGGATTCATGCTATTGTTGAATTAAATGATTTAAAGTCTTTACACTCTTATAAAAGACCAGAGAAGGCAATTAACATTTCTCTTAATAAGATATTTAGAATAATTATAGATGACTTTTCCTTTTCTTCTTTCAGTTATTTGCTTTTGACAATGATTAAACTAATCCTCTTCTGAAGACAATTTAAAAAGTTTTTTGTCTGTGTTTGTATCTGCATGCTTGCTTTATTTACTGTACTTACGTGCATGCTTTTAAGATCCTTTATTCTGAGAAGTGCATTGAGTGCCCTGTGATAATTTACTCGATTGGAGCATGCATAAACACTTAAAATGCAGTTGCATTATTTATATTTACAAAATAGCTTAATTTTGTAAAATCAGCAAAGAGGTCCAGTTTCAGTGATAATTCCCAATTTATCTGTAGCTGAATCCATTTTGGGGAAAAAGGATGACATTCAGGCCCTCAGTGAGCATTGTGGACCAAGGCCAAAGCTAGCAAAACAATGCATTTCATGCCCTTATGTTTGAGATGTGTCCTACCACAAAATGGGTCCTTGAAAAGGGTCTTGACTTGGAATATTAAAAACTTGTTAAATTGTCAGATAACAATGTATTGTCGTTGTTCCAAACAGCTGGCATGCATTTCTTGTTGAAACCTGTGAACTACTGTTTGAAAAGGACTGGTTTCTGAAAACAGGAGTGCAAATGAAAGTATAAAGTCATTGACATTGTAGTGTGCGCACTACAGTGTCACTGAAAGGCCACGTGTGAAGTTTTCAGTATTTCCCCTCTGCCAGGTGTGACCTGAGGGTCACTTTTTTTGTTACCTCCAGTAGCTGTGCCCACACGTGAGAGGTGTGAGGTTGGCACTCTTCCCCCTCCCGGTCACCCCTGACCTCTCGCAGAAGCACCAGCCTGTCCCCATGTCACACTGCCAGGTGCAGCCTGGCCTGACTCCCGTGTCTGCCGGGTGACCTGGTGTCACTCGTGGGAGCGGGGCCAGTCCTCTCCAGTGTCACTGGCTGGCATCCTGCCCTCCCTGGCTGGCCTTGCTGGCAGGGAACAAGAAGGATTGAGAGTCACCACCTGTAATTAGCAGGGTTTGAAATTTGGCAGGGAATTACTTAGTCAGCCTGAGCAGTGCTATAGCTGGGCAGCAGAATGAGCTGTCAGTTACCTTTTTAAAAAAACAAATAAGACTCCCAAGAGAGGAACAAGAAATGCATCCATGTTACTTTAGGCAAAAAAAAAAAATTATATAATTTTTTCCTGAAGCTTGTGTGCAAAGCATCTGTTAAATTTGCTGATTTCATTATGTTCCTCTGCATTGTCACTTCCCAATTAGCATAGAAAGGTTGTAAATCACCAATGTGCATTTTGTTTCCCCCCCATTCTTCTTAATTTTAGAGACCATCCCTGGGATGCGAGTTCATAATAACAGTTCCATCTATCTAATTGAGTAATCGTGTCTCATGCTGATTAGCAATGGCTGGTTTACAGTGCTTGTTTTTTCATGGCCTAATTGCTAGTTTGCCCCCATGTCTGCTTTCCTGCTAAAACTGGGCAGGGTTCTGTAGGTGGCTTGAACTGAAACCAGAGAAGGGTCCTGGGGGAGGAAAATACAATTTGCAAAATAGGAACAAGAGGAAAGTATTGAGATGTCATTAAAGTGCTATATTTGGTAAGGAGTGTGAAAAAAGAATTTCTTGATAAGTCAATATGATGCACAGTTTTGATTTATTTTTGTGGCACTTTTGCAATGCTTTTATCACTTTACAATCCATTAAAAATGGTCATTACTACCTTAATAAAATACAGCAACTTTACCTTACAAAAATGTAGCACCTTGCAGTATAACCATGGGTTTCTCAGAAGTATGGTTTTGTGTGGAATTATGGATAACTGTGTGGTTTAGGGACAAAAATAGGAATTATTTGCCTTATATTTTCTGATGCATTTTTCACATTTAAGTATAAGACCACAAAATTTATTTTAAAATGAAAATGCTGTATTTAATGAACTTGCTTTCAATTTTTCTCTCTTACAGTGTAACACATGTCTGATTCCTGTATCAGGGAATGATTCTTTAACAATGGGTAGCCCTGTTCTTCGTAGTCACAGGGTGTAAAATAGAGTATGTATTAGCTGAACTGAATAGTCATTAAACTAAGATGACTTAGGGATACAGTGTCAGGACAGATTACTCTGACAGTTTTTAAATTTAAATTGCAAGGTTTGCGTTGTTATCAGGGCAAATTCTAGCAGCTCTCAAGCTCTTTTTGCATGGAGTACTTCTTTCAACCACGTCCATTTTAGGGGGAAACTCATCTATTTTTCTTTATTTATACTTAGCCTTGGCAGTTCTCTTACTTTCTTTTCATAGTTTCTTTTCCCAGATCTTCAACATGAAGACTTGCATTTGTTTTTAAAATATGCCTGTTTAAAGAAACGGTGCCTGCTAGATATGGCAGGTGAGCTCTTCACTGGCATCCCAGTTACCAAATATATTTTCACTGTATATCCAGAATTCTTGCCCTGATGTACACAGCATCTGGAATAATATGTGGCAAGAAACTTGTTTCTAGTTGTAAACCATGTTGAGTGGTTTGTAGTTTTGGGGACTTTTTCCTTACCATTCCCATTATTCAAGCTTTAACTGGAGTACAATTATGAGCCCTATGACTGCATGACTAGGGCTGCTTTTCTGTGTTGGGCCTTTATGATGTGGTTGTGTCTGTCCATGGGGCCTTACAGCAAAGCACTCTGACGGCACTCTGACCCCAGTGCCTGCCACCAAATATCCAGAGCTGTGGTGAAACCTTTTGTGCGGGTGATCAGGTTGAGTTAGGCTTGGTTGTTCTCCCTTTCCAGACGCTTAGAATACAGCGTGCTGCTTGAGTAGCTTTTTGTATTGTTTCATGAAACCTAGGATAGGAGACATCATTAGATCATGTAGTATAATGTGTTTATTTCAGACCCTTATGGGCAAAAATCAGTAAAAAATACTGATTCTCTTGAGTTGTCTTTTTTGATGTACCAGTGATACACTTTAGCTTTGCACTTCTTGTTATACAAGATACGATATTGATCAGAAAACCTTGGAATGCCTTCTGTTCTTCATGGGCTTTTTAGACAATTAATTTTACTATTATATAGTTATATCTTAATTTCAGTATGGATTGCTCTAGTTGTAGCTCTCAGTTATTCACTATTATTTGTCTGTGCCTGAAAAAAGTTTTATTTATCTGCAGGTTTTCTTAATATAAAGCATTTCTTTAACCCTTAATTTCTGTGGATTTTCTGTACTTACTTTGTTTTTCAATGTAGCTGTAAGTATTGGGTGCTGGGTTTGTATGTAGAGTTGTAAAGTCTGTCATCTTCTGATTGTAAGATCATGTTTCTTCTGTGATGATTGTTCTGTTTACAGAATCACAGATTACCTTAGTTCCCATTGCTCATTCCGGGTTGCTTACCCACCGCTGCTCTGGGCCCTCAGATCAAGGATTCCTTGCACACAGTCCTCGGGAGTGAAGATATGGCATAAGCTCCTTAACTGTGTATTTTTCAAAAATACTTTAGGTTGGTCTCAGACTACCAGCCAGTCCATGTTCCCACTTCTTCCTGTGCTTTCTCTTCACCCTAAACCATTCTGACCAAACTGATGGAATCTAGTACTATGCTGAAGGTGACTTTCCTTTTACTTCCTGATAATTGACAAATATCTTGGATAATTGTATTTAGTATTAATCCCTGCCAAAATGCAGTGTTGACATGTCTGCTCAGTAATGATTTGCTGACAGGCAGGTTCAGAGGAAATTAATTCATGCAATACATGCTTTTTTGGTTGATGTGGGTGTGAATGTTCTGATCACTTAATTGTTACCTCTGAAGCCTAATTATGGAAAACTATGTATCATCTGTTTCAGTGATTGAGTTGGACTCGATGATCCTTGTGGGTCCCTTCCAACTCAGAATATTCTGTGAATCTGGGGTTGTTCTGGCAGGCCTGCTGAAAGAATTTTGAACTTGCAAGCTCGTATGCTTTTCCCAAATGTTTCATCTAGGCTTGCATGATCCCTCTGCCCATAAAACTTTATTAGATTTTATGGAGAATGCTCCACTAAGATGCATTGGAAGAGGCATGCATGTGTCAGTATATGTTTGTTGGAAGACAGTTAGCTCTCAAATATTGGAACCTTGTCTCTAATTAGTGTTTTGAGAAAATTGGAAGTTTTGGGAGGAGTAGATCCTCAGAGAAGAAGGTGAAAGGCATCAAAACCTACTGTTTGTGAGAAGCCTTTTGTACCTGAGGATGCAGTCAGCTCTGAGCATGTCTGTAGTCAGTTTGCTCAACACTAAACTAGCTTGTAGGTCCCAGTACAGCAGAGGAGTGTCTCTGGCTCTTACTCATGATGCATTCATACAATCCTATTGACTTTATTATGAGTACAGAAATGTGTACTTTTAAAAAAAATTGTTTGCCCCATATTTGCATTGATGTTGTGCATAGTTTGATCTGTTTTTTCAACAGACTGTCAAAACCTTAGTAAAACATTTTTCCAAACTTTTGGGTTCCGTGTGTTCTGACTGTATTGCTGTACATGTATTGCTGTACATGCAAGTGAATTTTTCTCTCTCTTGTTTAAAACAAATTTTAATGTTCTATATGCTTTGATTGTCTTTCATAGTTACAGAGATAAGTGAACAGTGTTGAAAAAAGAGATCTCAGTTGTTTGCTGTCTACCTGTGTGTGTGGTCATATTTCTTACTTATCAATGCATGAGGTATCAGGCATTCTGTCCCTTTGATTTTCAAGACATCACTGTCTTTTTTGATGATATTTTCTGTAAATTCTTGTTCATGCTTAAAGCTTAGAAACCTTGCAAAGAGAGGGAGCTGCAACTTGATGTGTCATACTTTCTTTGCAGAAGTTCAGCACTTGTTTTTGATTTATTTCTTTCTGTATGAAGCAGTTGTTTCTTTCTGTGTGAAATTCTCTGAATTCTTTGCATTTACATCAACCAGTATGTAAAATCAGTAAATGTTTTTCTGCAGACTTAGAAATACAGGACCTCTGATACTTGTTATGGAAAGAACACTGCTGTTTTATTACATGGCACTTGATCCTAAAAGGCTAACTTCTTCCTTTTCTGATCGCTGATATATTTTAAAGCAAAGAACCATTGGCCAGATACTATTCTGCCACTGGTAAAATTAATGTAGTAGCAAGGTAGAAGAACTCACAAGGAAGGTCAAAGTATCTGATTATGTGCAAGTAATTCATAAGACTTCCAAACCTAGATCATGGATTCAAAAAATTTTAAAATATATCGTTTGTACAGGAATAGTATTGGGGGCCTTTAGAAACATAAAGTTACGTACTTCAGGAGAGTTGTCTGTGTGTTACCTGGGCATCCCAGTGACAGATGTGTCTGTATGCCCTTGTGACATAGGGGGGCATGGCTCTGTATTGTGTATAGTTGCTAAATACACAGTCAAATTTATTCTTCTGGTAAATACCTTGATAATTCTAAAGGAAAAACTCATAAAAAGTTAGTATCATTGCAGTATGAAGCCAGTAAATTATAAAATTTCTTCTGCTGCAGAAGGACTAGAACTCTGTAAAGTCATGAATCGTAAAATACATGGAGCAGTAAGTAGCTACCAAACAATTTCCGTTGTGTTCATGATCCTGGATTCCATTTACTTTCTGCTGTTGCCTGGTGTTTTTATTCTGTTAAGTAAACTAGAAAAGTTACTACACTGTTATTTGGCAATTAAAGTACATGACGTTCCCAGAAAATAATATTGAGCTTGAAGTCAGGCCCTGTTTTTACCAAGGTTGTTTTCTGTCTCCTGCAGTAGTTGTATCAGCAGCAGTAACTCTGGTGGTAGTCAAGGTTTCCTGGATATTGGTGTCCCCGTGGGTCATAGTGGCCTGACTGGGTCTCCAGCAGACAGAGAGCAGGCTGTCACAAAACTGAGAGGAACCTAGGGAATCTTTCTCTGAATGCTTTTCCTGCATTTCACTTGGGTTTATGTGTAACAGTATTAGAACAATATTTGAGACTGGAGGAGAAAATTGCATTTTAGAAGCTTGTTCTGTTATATTGGAGGGGCTAAACCCAGCACCTTTAGAAGATGGCTCTAAGTATTAAGGGAACACTGGTGTTTCAACACTCTGAATCACAGCTGCAGTTGTCACTACTGTCAGCATAGTCTAACACATCCTGACTTTAGATCGTGGTGGTGGCAGCTGCACCAACTTCCTGGCTGGCTCTCAAGCCCTAGCAGATACAGGATTCAGCTGTCTAGGCATCACCTGCTATTTGGAAAACCTGATCATATTCTCTTCAGGGGAAAGCACCACGTCAGGTCAGCAGCGTCTTCTGGACTGCCAGTTGAATTGCTGATAATGAGGGAGGTTTTCTTCCTATGTATTTCCTGTGGACTTCTGTTGTTTGGGTGAAATAGTTCCAGTGATGTTTTGCTTTGTCCATCTTGACCTGAAAAAGCAACAGTATTTGACTGTCTTAAGTTCAGACCTCATACCTCTGAATACAACTTCCAAACTACTTCTCTCTCAAATCCTTTATGATGTTACCATTAAACCACTTTGTGTGCTTTCCTGTTCTAGAAAGTGGCTTTGAAGATTCTGAGATTAAACTGTTCTCAAAAAGGTTATTTGGGAGCCCTGTGTCAAAGGGGCTATAACTTCAATTTAAAAAAAAAAATAATTCAATATGACAACCATTGTGGTATTTAAGGGATATACTGAGCTCCTTCATCTTTTTGTATATGCATGGAAGACAGTAGAGATAAGGGGATTGTAATTCTGGTTGAGTGCTTGTTTGAGGTTGTACAGCCATCTTCTCTAGGTGGGCTTTCTCATTCCTTTGATAGTCAACAAACAGCAGGGTGTCTTATCTATGTCAGGTCTTCCTCTGGCACTTAACTGCCAAAGAAAGCCCAGATACTGTCTTGGTACCTCATTTTAAGCTGGGGTGCAGTGTCTTCTGGAAATACTCTTACTGAATTACATCCAAAACTACAGAAGGAGCCTCGATGACCTGTTTGCAGGCTACACTCTTCATTTTTAAATGTTGGTTAGAAGTATTCAGGCTTTAATTATTTGCATATTTTGAGAGGGAAAATTAATAAACAGTAGGTGATGGAGTGCAGGAAACAGAGAAAGCCAACTTCCATTGTGTCTCCACTCCTAAGTAATTCCAAGTGAACACACAGTGTGCTTGATTATTCTGAAGGACTGAAATACAGTGGTGAAAACTGTCATTTAAATTAACTTGCTAGAATATTTTTGCCAGTATTGTGTGTTTGGGGTAAGTAGCTGGCGAGGCCACTGTTACTTATCTATGCAAATCTTTACTCTGACTCCAGAAGCTGTTACACATGGCAGTGTTGGAGTGAAATGAGGTAATATCAAATATATATAATTTGACCATAAAAATAATTGTTTGAAATAGACAAAAGGGGGTTTGCACCAGTGTTGTCTTTAATATCATCTGCAAAATGAGAAAAATGCTGGTGTTAATACTTCTGGGTTAGTTTTGGTTTTTCGGGAACATATGTCATTGTAGTTACTATGCATACCTATAGAGGGATGCTAAAAAAATCCAAATACAAGTTTTTACATAATGCTATTTTGTTTATTGAGTAATTTGACAAGCAAAGTTAGAGATTTTTCAAAAAAACAGGACTCTGAACAATATATAATGAAACTCTGAACAATGAAAATTGTAAAAGATCATGAGTCATTCTGTTAACTTTCAAGATCTGTATTAATTTGCTGTTCTTTTTGGACTTTTGAAAGGTGCTATGAAACACTTCTGTCTCCCTTTATTGTTTTCTTAAATGTTCAGTTCCTATGAGTTTGTCAAATCTGTGGAGTTTTTTCACTGTGCTCTTTCTGCACATGCACAGTTAGGAAAAGAAGTTCTGTATCAGACTGTGGGGAACAGCCCTCTGTCCTCTTCAGTACTTTTTTTCAGAAGGTTTCCATGAAAAACAGGCATTGCTCTTATAAAGTATTAGGGCGTGGTTGCAGAGACAGATAAGGTGATCTTACATCCCTCTGCTGCTGAGTGTGGTTCTTCTTTTCCTTGACACCACCTTTAAATTGCAGTACTTGAGTTTTGTCCTGTTTGTTTGAGTGTAAAGAGTAATTTTCTATTAGCTTAGTGAATGGAATTAGTTTGCTAAGTGTTTGGATGACTATTGAGGCGTAAGAGAAGACAGAGGAGCACAAAAACCTGCAGTGGAGAGTGGAAAGGTGGAGTCAGAGTAGAACTTCCTGCTTGTTTGCAGTGAGGTATTAGATCAGCTCTTTCAACTTGGGAGCATCTAGAGCATACTTTTAAAACAAAAGGAAAAAACAAGGAGTCCCACTGGGGATATCTGAGCGTTCAAGTTCTTTCTGCTCTTCATCTTCTTTCCTAAAGTTCTGTCAATTTTCCACCTTAAATGTTTTTTTAAAGTAATTTTATATAGCATGCATAGTTCATTGCTGAGGTTTAGGTTGCTGTTGTCCCTCCTTCCTATCTATCCCAAAAGTTTGCGGCTCCCATTTAATACCATTTGAAGGACAGTGAGAGCTGAGAACAGTGTGAGAAATGAGGTCCAACATTTAAATCTTCCTAAATGTCTAAGTGCTAAAACAGAGCTACGTATTTGTAGTTGCAGGAATCTGAGAATAGAGCAGCTATCCATCTACTCAAAAGGTTTTACTCAGCACAGTTGACCATAAAGTAGTACAAACCAGTTTAACCTCACCTTTCTACCTTTGCCAGTTTCTGTGGAGCTGGCTGGACTTTTGAAATCTTTTAACAGCTTTTGCCTCTACTAATCTTCATTAGCAGTAACACGAGCTAACTGTGATTGTGTGGAGCTCCTTTTCTGGCCCTTTAAGGCATAGTTCAGATAAAAGAGGGGCTAAGTGGGTGCATTGCTATTTACTTCTAATAAAAATAAAATCATTATGCAGAACTCTGATTTTCTTTTTAATAAATTTAAGCCCTTTCGTCAGTGGAAATTTTAATATAGGATTAAGAGTTGAGGAGCTAATCCTGAATTGCACATCTCTGCAATCGTAGTAGCATTACTATTTTTTCTTTTTTACTTGATGTAGAAGAGAAGAAGCCTAAAGTTAAGAAGCCAAAATTAGAATTCCCTGTGTACATGGCTCTGGAATCAAGTGCATATATTCCATCATATGATCACGGAGCTTCCATTGAAGAGATTGAGGAGCAAATGGATGATTGGCTGGGAGGCAGGAACAGAGCACAAAAAAAGAAAGTAAGTTCAAAATATTTAATGTTGTTTTGTATTTTAAATGTTGATTCATTTGCTTGCCTCTTAGGAAAATGGAATATTGTGTGTTTACCACCACAATATTTGTACCACTGATGTCTAGAGAAGTAGTAATTGTCTGGCAGAGACATAACAATAGAAATGATATCAATGTTCAATGTAATTTGTGTAATGATACTGGCAATGTTATAATAGGATGTCACTGATTAAACTGTGTGAATGCTCTCTGTGGTTTCTAATATAAATACTATTCTTGTTCACTAGACATTAGTAGAACATAATGCTGTCAAGTTATGAGGCTTGGTTCTTTCTCTTAACTGCAATTAATAACACATTGCTTGCAAGAATCAATTCTTCTCTGCTAAAAAAAAAGCAAAGGAGTAAAAGAAACCTTCACTTCTTAATATACATGTGTAGTATGTTTTGATTATGGAACTGCTTACGTACTTTGTGCATTACATCTGACTTATGGGAAAGTCCTAACAAGTTGATTTAGGCCTAATAATGTTCTTTCTACTCAGAGATAAGAATTCTTAGTGGCAGTTATTATAATTGTGTTCTGGTAAATTTTATTAAATCATACTGGCTTGCAAATGAATAGTTTTCATCTTGGAACTGAGATACACAGATGACAGAAGAAATGCTGTCAGTTGGTCTCCTGACTTGAAAATCTGCCTTTCTTGGAAGACAGATGAGAAGGTTGTTTTTGGAGTGGAGTTAGGGCAATACATTGACTTCAGTGTCATAATAGTGGAAAAAAGTTCCTGCTGTCACTTGTTTGATTCCTTTCTGCTGCAGATTTGCTTAGTCAGTTGTGAAAAATACCCCCTCTCATTTTTAACCAGACCCAAATTTTTTACTAAAGTAATTTGAATTTTGCTTAACCTGTCTAATCATCTACTACTGTTGGATTCCTAAGTTTCATGACTTCCCAGTTGTCAGTTTTCTCTTGTTTTTACTTTTGTTATTTTGTATGATTTAGTACATCTGCGTTATGTTTATTTTTATATTTCTGGAACAAATCAATTCTGCAAATATACTTAACTTTTGACTTGACACACGGAATCCTTAACACTGGGTCACATTTTCCTCTGCTTAGAAAAAGTAAGAGCTCGGGTTCTTCCTTCTGCAGCTGAGTTGTCTGGGAGAAAGGACATATGTACAGTCAAATTCAAGAAGTGCCTGTGGCTTAGTTAATTGTATCTCTGAACCAGCTTTGCTTACCAGGCAAATATTTGTGTTGGTTGCATGCTTGACTGTCTGGATCCTCAAATCCACCTTCTCCTCTGATGGAAATTGGGTCTGTATTTGGATTTCCATGAAAATGACAAAATTGATTAAGACGGGGCCTATTCCATTTGTGAAGTTGCACCTCACACACAGAGTATCTAGAAATTGTGTCTTCACAGACACTGCTAAGAGATCAAGTTGTAGATACCTCCTTTCAAATGTCCTCTACAAAACCATCTTGGTTTTTCTAAGGTTGCAGCTGGAAGTTCAGTATTGCATCTCATCACTTTGATTAATGAGTGTATTTTTTTAATTATATGCTGTTACAAACAGATTTAACATTTTAGGGACAAGTAGGCAAGTCATAAGTTTACTATCTGGGTAAGGCGTTTGACCTGAACAAACTGTGATGAGATGTACTTCCTTTTCTTGACAAACTAGTATGGTATCACAATGCAACGTTGACATTTAATACTGTAGTGGAGGGAAACAGATTCATATACTGTACAAAGAAATGGAGAATATACATTACTGACTCTAGTAGCCTGTAGGAGCCATTTGTACGTAGTATGAGTATGTCTGTGTCATACAATTTGTAATAAGCTCACTGGGAAAATGGTCATATCAGAAGTGAATTGTTCCTAACCTTCTGTCACCTTCTGTTTTAGAAATATGTATTTTCCTTCACGTCGCATCATAGATGTGAACTGGGTCAGCATCCCTCTTCTGCCTCTCACATGGATGTGAGATCAAATGGTGTGGAACATTCACCTCTCAATTCTGCTTGTCTTACAAAAAAATTACTCTTTCATATATCATTTTTGCCATTAAAATTTTTCTTGGGATTGTCGTTCTTCACTTACAAAGAAGTATGCTGGATTTTTTCCCCTGCCTTGTCTTTTGTGGTAGCTCAGGGCTGTGGACTATGTGCAGCCAACAAGCCTTGAGAACAGTTATCCATGTAGTGGTAGTAAGTTACTTTGTCATCCTTCCAGAAATAAGAAGTGGGGTTGCTGTCCCTGCTACTGGTATCCCAAGTGTACATGATTACAATTAATTTAATATTGTTCATTAACTGCTTTGCACTGCTGACATTTGTACTTTAGAGGTGCCTGTAATCCATGGACTAGTGTTTTGGATGTGCTGTAGCATGCAGAGTGCCAAGCTTGAGAAAAAAATTTAGATTATGTTCAGTTGTTAGGATGAAGTCTGTCTTTGTGATTTATTTTTTGATTACCATTTTGATCTCATTTTTGATGAGATTCAAGTATTAAAGTAGATAAGCAACAGGCTATAGAGAAGAAATCAGCTTCTTTCCTAGGCATCGTAAAATGGTCTGTCAAGGGCGGGAGAGAGGAATGTTTTCTGTATTTTTCACACGATTACATAGCTGGCTGAAAATGTGCTTATAGCACAGTAAAGTTATTCTTCTGTCCGAGTTTGAGAACACACTGAGTTTATGTCCATAAGGAGCTTGTCTTGCCATGTTGTTACTCTTTACTTAGAACTGAATATTAAAATAAACTGAGCTGTTGGAAGATACTCGGATAATATCAGTATTGGAGAACTGAGAGGTAATTTTTCTGCATTTCTGTAGCTGTGATCCATCCACTTTTAGGACTAAATTTAGAAAATCATATTTATGAGGGAAGGTTAACTAGATGGAGATTTAGAAAGGGGAAGCTGTAGAGGAAAAACTGGATGCATTGTTTTTCAAGTCCATTCCAGTGTTGTTTTAGGTAAAATTATAATAATTCATTATGACTTACTACCTTTCACAAATTCAGAGGGAAACAAATACTGAATTTGATTTGCAGCCAGGATGTTTAAATTCATATTTGAGAACACATGTAGGGGGAGGTGCATAAGTAGAGCATGTTACCTAGGTCATTTATGAAACCTTTCCAGCTATCCTCTTCTTAAACTCAGTCTATTGGAAATAGTGTGAGCTGACTCAATTGTATTTGAGAGCATGGAAATGAACTAATGGGATTCTTGAGGGTACTTTTTTCTATGTAGGAAATCATGTGCTTACCTGGGACTAAATTGCATATTCATATACAGTTGGGTCTCCTATACCACAGTACCGTGGGTCTTGCCCCCTACCCGTGAAGCCCTTCCTCCGCATAGAATTAATATGCAAATTTGCCCCGGATCCTCACACCGCCCTCCGGCGCTGTTTCAGCACTGCCTGCTGCGTGTCAGTGTTGGTGTTGGTGCTTCCTGGTGCCTGTGACCTCCACACACCGGGGAAAAACCCCTTTTCTGCTCGGCCGGGGACACGGGTATGGGGAGCCACCCGCGATGCTGTCCCACTGTCTTTTCAGGTGGGTAGACCTGGTTTCTCCATACCTGGGCTAGACATGGGACATGGGTGTGTGGTCTTGGACACCACATCTACCCCTAGAAAGTCTCGGACACCACGTCTAACCTGAGTGTGTAAATCTTTCATAACTACATGCAGCCACTTCGCTTTGGGCGGGGGCTGGCTTGCACTCGAGTGGAGCGGCATGGGGGTGGCATGTGCTTGAGCTGAGCTGAGCCACTATGAGAGCAACGCACGCTTGAGCTGAGCTGAGTCATTGTGGGAGTGGTGCGTGCCTGGCTTGGTTCTGCCGAAGCCAAAACGCTGTGGCTGCCTCAGGGCAGGTGCGACATGGCGTGGGGGTTGATTTGAATATTCACAACTGCCTGATTTGAATATTCACAACTGCCTAATTTGAATATTCAGACATGTCAGGTCGCACATGCGCAGTTGCGAAATGGGCCTCCTTAATTGCTGAAAAATCACACCGCTAAGATGTGAAGACACAATATGGGGGCATGAAGTGGAAGAAGGTTGACTGTAGTGCTGTTTATACTACAGTTATACCCCCTCCATCACGAGGAAAGGGACAGGCCAAGGTCATTGTGAAACACTAAACTTGCAAAGAAGTGCAGATCGTTAATATGCATGCAGGCCATGCCCATTGCTCCACCCCCCGGAACTCCGAAGCGCTGTGGACAATTTTCTGCTCCTTGCCGTAGTCCNATTTAGGCTGTGGGAGCGACCGCAGCAGCCCGGAGAAACCCACAGGGTTGCGGGGGTGGGGAGGTAGTGTTTCTTTAACATCCACCGGTCCCGTGAGAGAGGGGCTGCGCTGCCCGTACAGTCCCAGACAGAAGCCTCCTGGTGCAGCGATGGCTGTGCCCTCCCAGCACACAGCTTGCCTCACTTTCGTGAGGCAGTTTCCCCGTTCAGGGACCGGGGGCACGGTGCCGCCATTGTGAGCCCCCTCCCCGCAGGGCGGGGTGAGTCCCGCCCCACAGGCACCGCCCCTCAGCAGAGCAGAGTCAGCAGCGCATGCGTCAGGCAGCTGAGCTCGCAGACCGCTGAATCATAATTGCGAAAAAATTGCTTCGCAAATGGGCGGGGTCGTAAAGGAGAAGTCGTGATACAGAGGGGATTCACTGTATTCATACTAACTGCATGTAACTGTGAACCTGAGAGGAATTGCTGAAAGCTCCTTCTCATTATCATTCAACGAAATTCCTCAAAGCAAGTAGAGTTTATTTCTAAAATTATTTTTGTTTTTTTACTAAATGTTTGTGCTCTGTGTCTGAAAAGGAGAAGATCTGCAAGATCTTCTTTCAGGTTGTTGAGATAAGTTGTTTAATTTACTTAGCTTGAGTTCTGATTTTTTTTTTTTCTTTGTCCTTAAAAAGTGACCGGAAATGTGTTCTGAATATGCTTGTTACGAATTAAAGGAAATTTAGAGCGACTGGACTTCCTTCTAGGTGTATTATTTTGTGTACTGAATATGTTAAGCCACTATTGCATTACTTAGTGGCCATTTAACCCTTTGCTTTGCACTAGAGCAACATATTATGTGGAGCTGGAAGAAAAAAGTAACTTACTAGAGGACATATTTTGTTACATCTGGTCTTGTTCTGTCATTTCTGCAAATATTCCTGCAAGAATATATGTATTCACTGTTTTTGGAATCATTCTATTGATGAATCACTTCTCTCTCAATGGGATTTCTCTCATATTCTTTGATTTGATTTTATGTGATTTGTAACATATTGTTTTCATGAGAGTTCATTGTTTATGTGAATAATATTGTTGTTGCACAAAAATCTTGGCCCTTGAGAAATCAGTGAAAGATTTATTGTTGTCTTCAGTGGGACCAGGATTATAATTCCTTTTGGTTTATGAATTCCTCATCTTCTCCACTGGAATCTCGTCTTTGTTCCATATAATTATTTGACTCATTTGTCTCTGAAGATAGAGTTCCAAGTTATGTATCAATGAGGAGTGAATACTTTTGACCTTTTGATATTTGCTTTATCTGTAAATGGGAGATAAAGGTGGAGAAAGACAGTGCCTGATCCCTTCCAGCTGGACCAGATGTATGGATAGAAAACGATTTTTCTCATTGTTTTTGTTTTTCGTGTTATCCTGCAGCTCTTCTTGGCATTTGTATGGTTTTGGTATTGCAGAAGCACCTGGCTTGATTTTACTAAAGCAGGAGTAGTAAAAACTATTTTTGTGCAGAGAGCTTGGGAAGCTGAGATAACATACATCTTCTGCATCTGCTATACAGTCGAGTCTCATATACCACAGTACCGGGGGTTTTACCCCCTATATGCGAAGCCCACCTTCCGTGTTGATTGGCAGCTCGTTAATATGCAAATTTACCCCACACCCTCACACCGCCCCCCGGCACTCTAGTGCTGTTTTGGCACTGCCCTGCTGTGTGTCGGTGCTTCCTGGTGCCCGTGGCCACCCCACACCAGGAAAAACCCCTTTTCCACTCGGCTGGGGACACAGGTGCGCGGGACCCACCTGTGCCGCTGTCCCAGTGTCTCTCCAGGTTGGTAGATCTGGTCTCTCAATAGTCGGGGTAGATGAGTATGTCTCGCAGAGTCATTCAAGTAGGTCTCGGACACCACGTCTAACCTGAGAGTGTGTAAAACTTTCATAACTGCACGCAGCCACTGCGCTCCGAGCGGAGTGGGGCAGGTGCTGTTCGGAGCAGATCCGCCACAGCCGCTGTGCTCCCAGGGAAGTGGGACAGGGGGGCTGGGCACCGCTCAGAGCGGACCTGCCGCAGCCACTGCCCTCCAGGTGGAGCGGGATAGGGAGAGCTGGCACAAATCGCTGAAAAATCGTGCCGCTAAGATGTGAAGCCGCAATATGGGAAGCACGAGGTGGAAGAGGGCCAACTGTGTTTTTAACCCTTAAATTAGGATTACAGTGAATCCCTGGTGCATTGTGACCTTTGCATTACGACCCCGCCCATTTGCGAGGAGAATTTATCACAGTTTTGATTCAAGGACTTGCGAGTTTATCCGGCCAACACATGCGCAGTGCCTCTGCTCCGCCGAGGGGCGGTGCCAGAGCGCCCTGTGGGGTGGCGCCGGCCCAGCCCCACAGGGAGGGCCAGGAGTCACGCTGTCTCCTGTTACTCTAAGCGCAGCTGGGGAACTGACCCACCCCGGGCGCATGTTACTGTTTCCATGGCTACAGGTGGGGAAGGGAAGTGTCCCAGGCAAGTGGGGCTGGCCGTAACGGCCAGGGAGACATGCTCACTCTGCTGCCGCAGCTGAACTCCCCCGTGCAGTGTGGTGCTGCTGGGCCAGTGCGTGGCGCAGGGCCAGTGGTGCGGGCCGGGCGGTGTGCGGCAGGCATGAGCACTCGGGCTGGGGCGGGAGCAGCGACACGGGGTTTGGGCTGCAAACATGCACAGTCAGCAGCTGTGGAAATGGCAGTGCAGCCAAAGAGAAACCTAGGGATTGTCGCGGGGGCTCCCCAGGCAGAGAGGGCGCAGAAATGCTTCCCTTTCCTCCCCTATGCTGCGAAGGCCTGTGGGGAGGAGTCAGAGGCTCCCCAGCGCTCCTGATTGGCTGGGGGTGGCGCGAAGGGCGTGGCTTGCATGCATACTAATGACCTACACGTATTTGCGAGTTTGGCATTTCGCGAGACCTCTGACATGACCCGTTTCTCACAAATGTGAGTGTATAACTGTATTAAAAATACTGTGAAATAAAGGTATACATAAGCATTGTTTTTACAAAGTTTATTTGTAGATGCTGGAAACATGGTGCCACCATTTTTTCTTAGTTGTTGAACTCTGATCATCTGGTGTTGCATTCTTTTCTGGTTAAAATGCGGTTTGTGTTTTTATTTTCCTCAGCCTGGGCCATCAAAGCACAGTGTTTTAGAGATAGGATTTTGATAACTGAGTGAGCTTTTTAATCATGAAGATTTTACGTGAGAGCTGGCTGTGGAACAACAATATAAAATAACTTCAAATGTGCAAAAGAGTTCGCTCTGCTTTATAACATTAAAAGGGAAAATGACACACAAATGCTAGATTATTATTTTGTTAGTTTAAAATGTATAGATTTGACAATGAAATCTTAGTTATTTTATAATCTTGCACATTTCGTAATTGCCAACTAGCCTGCCACCTGCTCTCTTCTGCCTTGAATCTTGCCACATCTGTGCTGCTTTGAAATCTGAGTATGCTTTTGCTTTGGTAGCAAATAATGTGGTGCTTGTTCCAATCAGATGTCATATGATGGATTACCTGAATACAGTTTCCAGGCTTTTAAAAAATGTTAATTTCTTAAGCAAGCAGTTTGTATCTTAGCAGGATTAAGGTGCTGTGTAAACCAGATGTTTTAATAAATTGGTCTTTGAGAGGATGGTTTATTCTGTTTTAGTTTCCTGCCTGAGGCCATCTAGTTTTGAAATAACTTATTTTCTCCCTCTAACCAATCACACAAATACAGTATTTGAAAAGTCTGTCTGTATTCTGATGTTCTCTTATTCTTGGGACAAGTACAAGTAAGCAACTAGCAGTCTGATTCCTGCTAGTGTGCCTCCCTGGCTCAGAGGGATTGCTGTAGGTCCAGAAAGTAAATCACTCTGTGTGCCCATTGAATTTACAGTTCTATATTGAGACTGCCAGCTACCATACCTGTTAGTGTCAGTTATGAAGCTGTTCACTGGGAGCTAGTCTAAGCTCATAATACATTTTAACCTAAGCTCCAAATTCTCATCAAATGGTGATGACTTTGAGTCACTATTGATCTGGGCCATATTGAATTTAGTAACCCCGAGGTGAAAAGTCTCACTATTCTATTACCAAACTCTTAAAAATGTAGTGTCTCTGGAAAGATGCTTCATTTAAAAAAACAAAGGGGGGAAAAAAGAAAGGGCAAAAAGAAATCTGCATTAGAGTGTTAAGTCAGAAAAGCCCGGAGGAGTCCAGGCTTTCCTGTGGTTTATTATACAGTGAATCTCCAACTTTCGCGTGGCATCGGGTTTCCTCCCCTCCCGTGAAGCCCATGATATGCGAAGATAGAAAGCTTATGAATGTGCAATTAAGCCCCACCCATCACACCACCCACCTCTGCCCCAAAGCAGTGGTGTGTCAGCCCCACCCCTCTTGCCACAGTGCAAAGGGACGTGTTCAGGGGCTCTGGTGGATGACTGCTGCCTGTGGGGACGCTGCACTGGGAATACAAACACTGCACTTCGCCAGTCGCCCAAGCGCGCCAGCACTGGGACAAGCCCACCTGCCCTGCTCCCCACTGCTGGTGGACCACGGCAGGCCCGTGCCCTCAGCTCTGGAGCACTTCGCCACTGTGTTGGGGCTGGAGTGCTGGCTGGAGATCGACCGGGCAGGTGCCAGGCTTGGTCCCAGCGGAGGCGGGGCAGAGGGACCCCTACAGGATCACACAGAGCAGCACCATGACTGCTTTGGTGCCTGTTTGAGGCACTTTCTCAAACTCCTCTACTGCCACCTGGGCAAGTGATCGATCTGGCCAGAGAGACCTTTGCCTCCGGAGGCAGGAGGGGACAAAGCCTCCACCGTGATGGGCGGAGATGTTGTTTCCATCCTGAAGTCTGTGATCCCTCCCTGCTGCTGGTTGCTTACATCTGCAGACGTGGCTGCATGTGCGGTTGCTATGAGACCTGTTGAGCGACAGCTGGTATGCCCTATAGCGAGGTACCTGCAAGCTAAGTTTGGAGATGCTGGCACACAGGATACAGCTAAAGAATGTAGGCACTGCTACCTTTTTGGGGTGAAAACCAAACTGGAACTCAGCCCTAACCCTTAACCCTACCTAACCAGGCTTTGAGCACACCTGGCCAGGGTCGCATGTCCTGCTGGGGGCCAGCTCTCTGGGACCAGCCACCATCTGGGTACATCCCAGCACTGCTTTTGGCACTGGCCTCAGTCTTGAGCTGCCTGCGGGAGGGAGGGAGGCCTCCCCAGTTGCAGATGGAGTGGCGCGGCTTACGTCTTGTGGTAGCCACTGCACATAGAGCAGCGCTACCATGCCCACACCACTCACGGTTGCCGGGGCTGATAGGGCTTGTCCCATGGCCGGCACGCACAAGCAATCGGCAAAGTGTTTGTGTTTCTGATGCAGCACCCCATAGGCACTGGGAGCCTCCCAAGGGTGTGCAGTCATCTGCCAGAGCCCCTGGACACATCCCTTTCTGCTGCAGCAAATGGGGCGAGGTCAACACACTGCCGGAGCACTCTGTGGCTGAGGTGGGCGGTGCAATGGGTGTGGCTTATTTACATATTCATGAGGATCTTTACATATCCTATCTTCACAGCTTGCTCTGGACAGGCTCAGATGCAAATTATTGCAGAACCCCCTGCCATGATTAATTGAACCCGCAAAGAGCAAATCCTGTAAGAGCTGGGGGTTCACTGTGCTTTATGTCACTTGAAAATATTGTGGACTCGGCCTGAGTAATATATTAGGGTTTTCATGTTAAATGAAATTTACAGTTTATGTCCCATAGGCAATTTCTATAGTTGATGTATTTGCATTAGAATTACTACTGTTAATGAAAAGTATAATACATACTTTTAAAATTAACTGTTTAAGTCTACCTGTATAATGTACTTGCGTTCCTACCTGAGATCAGTGGCCAGGTATGGAACAATGTGTACCTTTTGCTTCTGTGCAGCAGAATGCTAGTGATAAACTATTACTATCAGTTAGAATGATAGAATCAATTAGACTGGAAAAGACCTCAAAGATCATTGAGTCCAACCACTAACCCAGAACCACCATATTCACCACCAAACCATGTGTGTAAGTGCCACATCCGCATGGCCTTTGGAATACTTTCAAGGAGAGTAATTCCACTGCTTCCCTGGGCAGCCTGTTCCAATGCCTGACAACCCTTTCACAGATTAATTTTTTATAATGCTCAATCTAAACCTGCCCAGGTGCAATTTGAGACCATTTGCTTGTCCTATTTCTTTCTACCTGGAAGAAGAGACGGACCTTCACCGCTCTACAACCTCCTACCTCAGGTAGTTGTACAGAGTGATAAGGTTATTCCTCAGCCTCTTTTTCTGTTGGCTAAACACCCCCCAGCTCCCTCAGCTGCTCTTGAGACAACCTGTGCTCCAGACCCTTCTCCACCTTCATTGCCCTTCTCTGGACGCATTCCAGCACCTCAATGTCCTTCTTGTATTGAGGGGTCTAAAACTGAACCCAGGATTGGAGGTACAGCCACAGTACAGTCGGCCGTGCAGTTATGAAAGAGTTACATGCTCTCAGATGTCCGGGACTATGGAGAGACCAGGTCTACCCACCCTGAGAGACACCAGGACAGTGGTACGGGCAGCTCCCCACACCTGTGTCCTTGGCTGAGCTGAAAAGGGGTTTTTCCCAGCGTGGGATGGCTGTGGGCACCGGGAAGGGCCGACACAAACACTGATACACAGCAACACAGTGCTGAAACAGCACCGGGGGGCTGCGTGAGGGTGTGGGGCAAATTTGCATATTAATGAGCTGCCATTCAACAGGGAAGTAGGGTCTGTGATATAGGAGACCCGACTGTAGTGCTGAGTACATGGGGACAATCACTGCCCTGGTCCTCGGGCCACACTATTGCTGATACAGGCCAGGATGCCACTGGCCTTTTTGGCCACCTGGGCACTCTGCTGGCTCATGTTCAGCTGCTGTCAACCAGCACCCCCAGGGCTTTTTCCACTGGGCAGCTTTCCAGCCACTCTTCCCCCCAGCCTGTAGAGCTGCCTGGAGTTGTTGTGACCCAAGGGCAGGATCCTGGTACTTGGCCTTGTTGAACCACCTACCATTGGTCTCTTCCTATTGATCCAGCCTGTCCAGATCCCTCTGCAGAGTCTTCCTGACCTCCAGCTTGAGCCCTGGGGAACACACTGGTGACCAAATGGGTGGAGCTCCATTTCCAGCCATCCAGACAGGTTTTTTCCCAGTTTAGAGCACACCCAGCCAAGCCATGAGCAGCCATTTTCTCCAGAAGATGCTGTGGGGAAGTGTCAAAGGCTTTACTAAATCCCAGGTACACACATGCACAGCTTTTCCCTCGTCTTCTAAGCAGATCACCCTGTCACAGAAGGAGATCAGATCAGTCAAACAGAACCTGCCTTTCACAAGCCCAAGCTGGCTGGACCTGATCCTTGGTTGTCCTGCACATGCTGTGTGGTGGCACTCAAGATGGTCTGCTCCTTGACCTTCCCTGGCACTGAGGGATAGTGTGGAGAAGACATTTTTTTTTTTACATACTGTGTTTTTGACACAGAAAGCAGAACTTGATATAACAAAACAGTAGCCAGACACCTTGGTTATTCTAAAATGTGTGATTACATGTGTGTGATTCTAGTCCTCTTCCTCTTTATTGGCCACCAGGTCAATCAAGAAAACAAAAGCAAACTAGAAAGATTTTTTTTTACTATTTCGTGACTCATAACAATGTTTTTGTTGGTTTTATGGCTAATATATTTTTCTTTTATGCAACTGTTGAACCAGAGCATTCTATTTCTAGAAAGTTAGTGTATCTAACATATTTCTCTCTAATTGATATACTTTTAATTTTATTTAGAAACAATAGATTTATGTACTCCTTGAATTATCTTGCGTTAAATGCAGACAATAACCTTCTTTTAAGCCTCTATAGACTGTACTTTGAGCTTGAATAGCTGTAAGGAGAGAATGAATGTGACCCTAAAAAAATATTTTTAATTATTGGGTTTTCCTTTGAGACAATGACCCACATATTTAAAGCTAGAATAAGTCTTGTCTGCATTTGAGCTGTGAATATCAAATCATTAGGGTCTGGATCTATTTTCATCTGCAATATTGGACATGTAATGCTTTTAGTCCTTGTCTTTTCTTAAGGCAGAATAAAGTTATAGGATAATAATGATGCTACACTCTTCAGGTAGCATATCAAGTTGGTATTTTCCAGGTTATGGCACATATATATGAAAGATCAAATTGTATGTACAAGCACAAATGAAGGAGTTAATTTCTCATAGCAATGGATTCAGAGAAAATAGTTTTTATGACTGGGACAAATGCTACAAGTAGTAAGCATTGAACCAAGTGTTACAGAGTTTTGCCTAAAATAGGTCAGAAATATATGAAGACTGTGAATAAAAGCTAACTGAACAACTATGTAAGTATGTGTAAATTATATATTTCCTTTTCTGCTTTTCTTTGACCCATTAGTTACATTGGATAGGTTAACAAGCATGGGAAACTTTATTTCTTTATCTTTTCTTGTATTTATAGAAAGTAATGGCATGTTTTTAGAAGATATAATTCAATAATATCCTACTTTCAAATATACCATGCTCAAGCAGGCTGGAACTTTTTTGGGTGGATAGGTGGTGTAATCTGTGCAAACAGGAGAGTCATCCTATGAACTTTTAAGAATACGTTAATATCAAAAAATGTCTAAATGATACAAAGAAATTATTTGATATGACAGCCAGAAAAAGAAAAAAGGAGTTTTGTAAATGGTATGTTTCACAGCACAGCCAAAATTCCGTCTAGCTTGCAAAGGAAACAAAGAGCCAAAATATGTATATATTTCCCTAAGGACATTTCCTAAAGATAGTAACAATATAAACACTTATGCACTCGTTAAAGACATAAATCAGCCATGCATATGTATTGAATTAAGGCAACACTGTTGACATTTGCCTGATATTTCCTGATTTTGATTGAGTTTTTAAACTTTCCTTCTAATTAGATATAGTGGCATAGGTTCTTGCCTTGTACAGGCAAGAAGAGTAATACACTTATTTCAACACTGTGCTATAGATGTTGTGTCAAATTCTGGCTTTCAGTAGTTTTCCGACTGAATCTGTGTTGCAGAAGAAGTGATTGATGTGACTTGCTGCTGTAATTCAGCCTGACCAGCTTCACACGTGTGCTTTCAATGTGTAGTCCTCAGTGTTTTGAGTCTGCCAGTTGAAAACTACCAAAGAGCTCAAGTTAATTGTGCAAAGTGCTAATCTGTGTGGACAAACATACACACAGGGCTTTTAAAATGCAGCTCTTTCTGAACTGGGCAACACTATAACCTAAATTTAGGCACCTGCCGGGGTCCAAGCTGGGGCTGTATAGTTTCTGTGACATTAACTTTTATAACTGAGGCTGGGCTTGTTAATTTACCTCAGGGTTCAAGTCTTTTTGCATTTCTGAGATTGATGTGGTAGTTGTTTATCACAGAAAAACATGGTGGTGCACATGAGAGAAACTTGATTCCTGTGAGAAAAAATAGGAAATCGATCTTTCCTGGTCAGTCCTTGAAGATCTGACTCTTGTCATTGGCCATTTCTCTTGTGTCCTGAAGATCACACCCATTTTACATAAATTTAAAGAAACTGTGCAGTGCCTGTGTAATTAATACTCCTCTTGCACTGGTTTTTTTTTTTCTTCTTATCCTGGGAAAGATATAGAAAAACATCCAATGGGATTGCTCTGATTTAGCTCAGTTGGGATCAGGGCATGGTCGAAATCCTAGTTTTCCTAGGTAGAGCTCCCTCATTGTCACTTCCCAAAATAAAGCCACTCCTGTGTCAACTACAAAAGGAAGAGTAGAGAAGCAGAAGGGAGTAGTTGCACATGCCAGCAGGAGCTGGAGGAAGATGGGAAAGCTGGTTAATCACTGTGGCCTTGCCCCACTTGCCTGCCCATCCAAGAAAAAGGATCAACAGTCCATGTACCCTCAATTTTGCTCACAAATGAGAGGCAAAGATGTTAAATATCCCTGAAATGAGATTTTCACCAGATCCACAATTAGGGATGAGAAAGAATTTGCAGCTTATGGCACTGACTTCTATAGTGCAATTCAGTGCTGCTCCTTTTGGCTTTTGAATATGAATTTGAAAAGTGCAAACTGTTCAGAATAGTTACTTTGCTTGGTATGATTTTTGCTCTCCTTAATTTGGAGAATGAAATTAGCTTCCGATAAATTTAGTTTTAATTCATAACTGTAAATCAATAGTGATGTTTCTGTATCCTATTTTCCAGACAAACCAATTAAAATCTGCTTAGATTGTTTCATACCTTCTTTCACAGTTCATAGTACTGCTGCTTTCCTTTTCTTGCTGAGGCCATGACTATAGTGAGGTTTGGTCAAATTTCTTTATAGAAATACCCTAGATTATAGTCTCTAGGCTAAACTCCAGCAGCTAAAAATAAACTGACAGTGTGAGACATGTTTGGCTTTTTTTTTGTTTCCCCCCAGAAAAGATAAATATGCAATCCTGCCCTGCCAAGGAGTGATTTAATACTACTGACATAAGCATTTTGCCTCTTGAGAATTTTCAGGGAATCTTGATCTAGTTATTAGCCATTTTCTGTATAGGTTTTGTCACGCAGGATGCAGTCTTGAAAAGATCACTTCTAGTCTTCAAACTCTCATTGATCATATTGATGATGGCATTTTCTATGATTTCCAAAAGGCAGAATTTCTTTAATACAGGGACCATCTTTGAGATACAAATTGTGAAGGAGGGGAGGGTCTTGCATTGTTTGTAGTTCAGTACTATGGAAAACCTGTGTTTTGCTGCAGCCCCAGACTTTGACCAAGTAACCCTGTATTTATAGCATGCATGTACTTCATGTGTTGTATAGCATCACATCTGGATCGGAACGGAATGGAACAGAACAGGTCTAGAAGGAAAGCATGTCAATAGAGAATATGGGTAGGAGGTTAGTAACTTTTAGTGTATGTGTATGTTTGGAATTTGTTTAACTGTACTGGCCTCAACTCAATATATACCAGTATCAGCAATATTTCACTGCCTTGGGCTTTTTTTTTTTATTGCCCTTGCTGGGAAAACTTGCCTGGTAATGAGAAAGTGACTAGAGGAAGAATGAAACTGACATCAGTGGTACATTTTCAAATGGCCACAAGTTATGAGGAGGAAAATCTGTGCATATGAGGAAAGGCTAACTTTGATTTTTAATTGGCCCAGACTTTGTGGTTATATTTCGGATTTTGACCAGCAGGTTCAATGTTTATATGTTCAACTAGTTTAATTAGTGTTGCCCTTATTTGCAATTACATGTATACTATTTCATAATAATTAACAATTTTGAAATTCAGGATTCTTTTGTCAGTGCTCTGCTTGAGGTTGTCATCACAGAGCTGTGTTTTATGAACGCATGAAAACTTCTCAGATTTCCACCCCCCCCTGCCCTGTCTTCATTATTACCTGACAACTTAGTCTGTTGGAAAACAGAACAGAAAATTGAGTTCAATATGGGCCATGTTCATGACATTTTCCAGGTAGCCCTTTTAGGGTCCTAAATGCATATATTGTTTCTGATTCTTGCAGGCATATTCTGCTGTGACACTAGATTTTTTCTTTCCTTTTGTTTTTTTTTCCTTCTTCAAAGCCAAAATTCACACTTGCCTTGAGCCATGTCAAAACATCTGTTAGGTTGTCAGCTAGATACCATTCTCTATTTTTGTTTGCTACCAAAATGAACTTTATATTGAAACCAAATATCTACATTTTGGTGCCGTGCGCAGCCCAATTTTATCATCTTTAGGCATCTTGTCCCTTTAGAGAAGGGTGCTTAATTTTTCCCTTGGGTTTTAGCGTAGTGATAGACCTGACTTGATGAGTTATGTTTAGAATAATACTGTATCCACAGTATGTCTGTGCATTTTGGGGATGCAAACTACCTCCTGCATTTGACTTAAGAGATCGAATATCTGGGCTGGTTTAGAACAGTAGAGCAAGATAGCACTGCTAGTGAAAGAATTTAGCCACTTGGTGTGGAAGGAATGATGTTATTTAGACATTATCTGTGGTAGCGAAATGTTTCTGAGGGAGACAGTTGAAACATATTTTGTAGGAAGGGAAGGGACACAAAACCCCCCTGATTCTGAATAAGCTATTTCAGGGAAACAAAGGTAGGAGAAGCAGTTTGCCAACAGCAGACCACTGTGAAAAACCTCCACAAAACCCAGACAAATCCAAAAGTTAGTGAGATAATATCTCTATCTTAAAATGAAGTGTGCCAGGAAGCATGACAGAAAAGCTGGCAGAAGGAGAGAAAAAAGGACAGCACTGCATACCCGTAACATGCCATGTGGTAATACTGAAGTGGAGAAAATAAAAATATATATCTGATGCTGTTAAATATTTCACACTCACTTAGTCTACTTAATATTTCATGAGACAAATAGTAACTTTGCAAGGAAAAACACTAATAAAGCATGTCTTTGGGCTTATATACTCCTGTGAATTTGACATGACTAAAGATTTTTAATGTATTAAGTAATTATGAAAAATGTTGCCACCTGCAATCTATTGAGCACTTACTTCCCTATGCACTTCTTGACTGAAGTTTATGGAAGTTATAAAATTCTCCTGAAGAATGCATTCACCTATGTACTGCAGAAGATTTGCAATTTCATGTTCTCTATCAAACAGAAATACTTCTCGAACTGCATTTAAGAATCCAAGTAGAGTGGTGTTTTAAAAGAGAATTAAATTAAAAACATTCCCTTTCTTTGGGAATTTGTCTCCACATTAATGTATCACAGGCCAAACTTAATTGCCTGTTCAACCTATAGTTTATTTGATCTGCATGCCTGAGTGTCCTACAATCAAATTTACAGAAGAGCTTCTTACTTTTTTCTGCATTAAAACAATTGCATTGAAGCAGCTAACAATTAAAAAAA
Source organism: Pitta sordida (assembly GCA_013390025.1). Taxonomy (NCBI): domain Eukaryota; kingdom Metazoa; phylum Chordata; class Aves; order Passeriformes; family Pittidae; genus Pitta; species Pitta sordida. The sequence goes on along the minus strand of WEKX01004097.1, from coordinate 147,348 downwards.
TAAATGAGTTAACACTTTCTGCTAAGTGCTACCATTTAAGTTGTAATATGCAATTAAAAACTACATTTTAATTTCTGTTCAATTACATTGACTTAAATAGTAATTTTAGTGTTACATTTATGAACCATTTAATTGACATTTTTCCTCTGGCATGTGTGATACAAAAGTAGATTCGATTTTGAGAATGTGGCAAGAAATAACCTTTTACCCCCCACGGTTTGCTGTAATGACAAACAGAAAAAGAAAGAATTACCTGGGTTTTGTGTAAATATGACAGAACCATTTAATTCCAAAAGCCATAAAAATATGTCACAATTCAAATTATTTTTTCATGTTTTTGAAAACTGTCTACTTCATAGGAGGACTACTCAGATTGCTTTATGGTAATGTAGGTGGTATTTGAAACATCCCTGCATATATTTGGTCATGTTAATAGCTATAGGTTAAAGAAAGCTTTGTATTAAGTCTAGAATCAAAGTCTGGGTAGAACCTGAGGTGTGAAAACATATTGTAGAGCAGTGGCCTTTTTCAGGTGTGTATTGCTAGAGAGAAATGCTGAACCCAAGCCCCCCAGGTCCTTTTAGCACTGAAAATCACGTTGAAGCATCCTCTAACATCCAGACTAAACTTACAGCAGATGAATACCTGGGTGCTTGTGTCCCACTCCTGTTCTGCTCATGTAACCGGCTCCAGGGGTCTGAACAGGGTCAGAAACCAATTCGGGACTAAGCAAAACACAACCTGACCTGAAAAGTTTTCTGATTTTCTCAGGCGAGATTCTGTGTCTCTGGAAGGACCTTATTTCATCCATTTGGTAATGTCTTTTGCATTTTTGATCTCTGAATAACATTAAAAGTTTGTAGTCACCCTTCTACCAGTAAACCTGGCTCTTTTTTATATCACTTGTAGTTGATGTGCTTCTAACTTATGTATAAATTGAGAGTGTCATGCAGTTTATTTAATGCATCGCAAGTCTGTTACCAGATTCATAACATTCTTAAGATGTGCTGATCTTTGCAAAGAACCAGAATTTTAAAATACCTTTTTTTTGTTTCCTGGCATTAAGTCCAGTTTCGTGAAAAATTTGTATCTTCGGGCTGGAGTGAACCTTTGGACATCCAGTTGTGTTTCCTTCTGTTAAACAAGTTCAGGTATTGCAGTGATCTTTATCTCAGTTAGGTGCTGAATATATCTTTTGTTGGTGGGGACACAGCAGCTTTCCTACCAAGAAAAGGGTTCTTAGTATTGTTTAATTAGACTGTTGCCAGAGAGGTCATCATGGCACAGTGCCGTGGTTAGGAAGGGTACTCTCCAATTTGGTGTTCTCACTGAAACACCAAAACCATGCACAGCTTCATCACAGGCTCCCCTCCACTTTCCCTTGCCCTGTGGTGGGATGGAGAGGAGAATAGGAGGCACAAAAGGCAAATGATTCCCTTGAAACCATTGCTCCACCCCCGACCCCCGCTGTGGAAACGCCTTTGGAAGACCTGACCACTCCGGGAGGTCTAAGCGGTCTAGGCCCTTCCACAGTCCCTAGAAAATGATGTGATGTGATCTAGAATAACCCCTGGGACCTGACCATGCTCCCTCTTGCCTGCTGCAAAAATTAGCCCTGTCCTGGTCAGAACCAGGACAAACAGAGATGTTATTTGGGGTGTTCCTTTTTTTCCAAAACCTGGAAANCCCTAATATCTAGGTCATGCCACCAAGTACATCATCCAACCTTTTCTTAAAGACCTCTAGGGATGGTGACTCCACCACCTCTTTGGGCAGCCCATTCCACTGTGAGATCACCCTCTCTGTGAAAAAGTTCCTTCTAATGTCCAGTCTAAATCTCCCCTGACGCAGTTTAAGATGATGTGATTAAAATGATGTGATGTGATCTAGAATAACCCCTGGGACCTGGCCATGCTCCCTCTTGCCTGCTGCAAAAATTAGTCCTGTCATGGTCAGAACCAGGACAAACAGAGATGTTATTTGGGGTGTTCCTGCTTAGCATTGCCTTCCTCTGCAGGTTATTGATGAAGAACTGGAGCACTTTCAAAGACGGAATTAAAAAACTGCTCTTGGCTCTGAATTCTTGAAGTAGAATAAATAATGAGTAGGAAAGGAGAGGAAAAAGCAGCTCTGAATGTCTTTTTGTAATTTGGAGATTTACATGAAAAAATATGTAAAATAGACATTAAAAAAATCTGTAGATATTACTGAAGGGTTGGAAATATCTCTGGATACTCGGGGAGTGACTTTCTGGGAGGAAGACATGGACAGGCCAATTGTTAGAAGTGAAGGCCAGAAATGTTGGTCTGAATGTAGTATAGTAGCAATCGTGTTGTGAGTACATAACACATCTTGTACTTCATTGTTAAGTCATTGTTTGCCACCTTTCCTGTCAGATGACTGATTATTACTGTTTTTCGAGCATCTGCAACTTTCTGAATATAGTCATAACTTAAAAAAATTGTCTTACTGCTTCATGTAGCTGTTTCTTAACTTGATTTATATTTAATTCACCTCCTTCTCCCATGATTTTTGTCTGTCTGTTCGAACATGAATTTTTCAGTCTTAAGGTGTGGCTTATTTTAAGTCCAGGAATAGCTTGGCAGCACCATGTAATATTGCTGAAGGTGTTGGAGGAGAATCTATTACTCATTCAGGCTTCATACTGAGGTTAAGTAAGAGATACATATAGATATATTTATACAGAGGCACAATTTAGTAATGAGCAAGCTGACTAGTCATTCCTTTTGGACCTCCATTAGCTGTGAAAATGTACTTGTAAATAAATATTTTAGTTGATGCTTCTGAACAGATACCAACTGGTTTTGTTTTCCCAAAAACATTGTGGGCCTGTGATATTGACATTGTATAGTTATGGCCGTATTTGCATTTTGGTTTTTGATGTGCTTAAGCTCTCAAAGTAAACTTGGATTTGTTTGGGATTTTTTTAATGCTTGCAAATCATCTGTTGACATGCAGTTAGGATGAGTTAACATACTGCTTGAAGGTAAAAAAATTATCAGTATTGTGAGAAATCAATATCAAGCCTGTGGAAGAATCTCAAATATAACCATTTTATTGGAATTAAAGTATTCTTGTCTCAGACTAAAAAGTGAAGGTACCTGCTTTGGGGAGCGAGGGTGGTGAAGAACTTCAGAAAGGGAAAGGCTTATGCAAATCCAGAAGAAGGTAAGCTCAAGAACAAAACATCACTTCCCCCTGCCCCTTTCCCCCAGTGATACAGAGGAGGGGACACTGCCAAGGATTTTGTTGGAATATTGAATAATAAAAATATAAAGCAGTTTCAAGAAGATCCTAGAGTCAAAAGTCCTTTTCACCCATATTTGCTACAAAGTTCCCCAAGTTTTTTACACCATGTATTGAAACAAGTGAGGAGGGAGTGTTTTAGATTGAAGCATTCATTTGAGGATGATAAATAATAAATTGCTTGGAACAATGGTCTTCAGCATTCATTGACCTAAAAAACTTTAATATCAAATCCATTTAATACTGCTGTTAATATTTTAGCAATTACTTATATGAGCCTTGAAATGCAAGATAGAAGTAGGATACCAATTTCTGAGCTTCCCTGAGGATTCTGGGAAGTACAGACTTGTTAGCATGAATTCCATACTGGGTAGTTTTTTTAGTTATGAAATGAATGGTACTATTAGAAGCAACGATTTACAAATAATAGTAAGTCAGTGTGAATTTGAAGAGAAGTTATGCCTAGCTATTAGAGCTTTACTTGGATTTTATGAAGCTTTTGACAGGTTCTGTCAGCAACACTTCTTATAGAAACAAAGTCACGTTAAGATGGAAGGGAAAATCTTTAGAGTAATGGTGTCAAGAACAGGAAACAGATACATTTTTGTTATTGCAAATTATCACTAGAGGAGTTTCATATATATCTGCAAGGAACTGCTCAGTACTGGAAATGGTTTGTGGTGCAGTGAATTGCAAGGGATAACAGAATTATTCAGGGCAGCACTAATTGAAATGTCTGTGAAATTCCTATTCTTGAACAAGTGAGGTCTAGAAAGATCTCTGAGGAGTCTCATCTTTTCCTGTGGAGTCTCCTACTGCAGAAAAATTGTTCTTACCTGTGTGTTTTGAAAGTAAAGAAATCATGTGGCTTACTGATGGGGGGGTGAGGATTGGCTTTTTTTGGTGGCTTTTTCGCCTTCTCCCTTCTGTCTAGAGCTGTAGAGCAGGGGAGAAATAAATTGGGCAGAGAAATTAAAAGGCAGCAGGATATGGGAAGAAGTGAAAAACAACGTGTGTAGAAAGCCAACTTATGATGTTGATTAAGAGCAAAAATGAAATTAGGAGAGTGGACAACTTCACCGTTGGCTTTGTAACAGAAATGGATTTCAACTTCATGTTTAGGAAATCCCTAATCTGGGTTGGGGGCAGCTGTGAGGGAAAGAATCTCTCTGTTTTAAAACATTCACTGCTGCACGAGGTGAAAACCTGATACTGAGGCAGATGAAATTTTGTGCTTCTCTTCATAGGTACTCATTCTACTCTGAGAGCTGTTGTCTACTTATGTATATTGTTTAATAGTTTAATGCTTTTAATGCCAAAGGCATTCCTATCTGAGGAGTTGTATAAACAAATTATTATGGTTAGGTTATTATTTTGACAGGTTTGTAAGAGAAGACAATTACTTGTATCTTCGTATTTCCATGTAGTTGTTTTGAAAAATTCTAAAATTAATGTTCTTTTAAACCTGTGTAATATATGGTATAAGATTAAGTTATTCAATTCACTGGGACCAGAGGATATGCACCCAAGAGTTCAAAGAAAATTTAAGGATTAAATAATTCAGTAACTGTTTATTTTTCTTGGTACCTGAGGGCTGAAATGGCAAATGTTGCATTCTGTATATTTATTAAGTTGTCAGTGGAATTCAGAGACCTTTACAGGCCTGTACATCTAACATCTATTCAGAGAAACTTAACAAAAAACTGATCTAAAGAGTAGAATTCATGAGCAACATGTAAATATGACCTGCATGGAGTCCTGAACATTTCTTCTACCATGGGAAGTCCTACCTTAAACCCCCTGGGCCTCATAGGAAAATTGATGAATATGCAGAGGGAGGGTGATCTGATTGGTAAAGTCTGCTTGATTTTCCAGATGGATTTAATGAGGCTTGTAGATTTTTAGGGAAAGAAAACAGTTATGGGATAAGAGGAAGGCTATTTCCCAGATAACCAGTTAATTAATAGACGGGAAATGGAGGGTAGAAATAAATACCTCTTTAGATAGAGCGAGGTTAGCAGTGGAGTTCAGCTGAATTTCTGCCAGGAATTGGGCAGTTCAATCTATTCATATGGTAAAGATGATACTATGATAAAAAGACAAATCTTGTGGTGAGTTTATCAAAGAGTGGAAGAGTGAAGATGAGAATGGACACTGAAGAACTGCAAAGTTATCTTACGATTTTGACTGCTTGGGCAATAAAATGGCAGAAAAACATCCCAGTGTATTAATGCAAAGATTGATAGATGACTGTCCTAACTTCATGAACAAGATGATGAGCTTTGGGCTAACCTTGATCCTTGAGGAGTTACCAGTGCTGGCTTCAATGAAAACATCAGCTCAGGATCATTCCAAAAACTAATGAAATGTTAGAAATGGTTAAGAAAATAATAGAGAGTGAAAAAGAAGAATTCTTGTTCCACTGCTTTGTACAGTCTGATATGTCATTCCAAAAAGTTTGGTTACTATGAGATTGCAGGTGATTTAGAGGCATCATGGACACTATTATGCATAACATGGCTTTTACATGAGAAACCAGCTGAGTAGATGAGCAGAAGAGACAACTTAGAGGGGACTTCTGTTGAACAAACTTGTAAGTGGTGTGGAAGTCAGTAGGTGTAGACTATTTGGAGGTGATTTGCTCAAAGCCAAGAGCCAGGTTCAAAACACAAAATAATCTGGTTCCTTGTGTAATGAGTAGCAGATGTGTGCAACTCCTCATGAACATGAAGTTGCAAGTCCAGAAAGTTTACATAGTTTCACAGGAGACTGGGAAAAAACCTGAAAGATTCATTTAGATGGATAAATCTAGACAGGTAAAAGCCTTGAGAAATTGCTTGAGCTGAAAATAATTGGAGTCTGAGAAAATATTAGGGGAAGCACAGGTAACCTGTATGCTTGCTTCCATCTTACTCTTGTATATGTGTATGGTCCCTGTATTTTCTTGTTATGGCAAAATTTTCTGCTGGTGCACTCCCCGAGTACAAATGATGAGCTTACTGTCCTGGTTTGAGCTCTGAAAGAGCTCAGCTGTCTTTGTTTTTGAACAGTACTAGTGGAAGTTGTATTTGAGTAAGAGGTTTGAAGGACCAAAAGGTTATTTGAACATGTGGCTTTGGATATAAGTTCTGAATATTAATACCCTTTGGCAGATCCTTAGAGCTTCACAAGAGATCTTTAGAAGTGTAGCAGAGCCTTTGTGTTTAGCAACAGCTGGATCACAATGCCAAACGTGTAGACTTGATAAAACAAGTCTGACTTCAGACTTCTTACAGGTAAAGCAAGAAATTGTGAGGATACAGAAGAACATTGTAATAAAAATAAGACATTTTGAGCAAGAAATTGCGACATGAAAACTCTTGCGTTCTCTTCCTTAGTTACTGGAAAACACCACCATCTAGTAGGTTACACGTTTCCCAATTTGCAAAATCGTCAAAGATTTTACTAGAATCCTTGGTCTAAAAATATTTGCACGGGTGTTTTTAAATAGACGCTGCCTCATGTTTTATTTGTGAGATCATAGACTAGATGTGCTCAGATCAGTGAATCACCACAATCACGAAGTCTTAGCTAGATTGAAAAGTTAGCCAGACTTACATACAACAGTGATTTTAATTGAATCGACAGTATTTTGATGACAGGAAGAAATGGTCTGAAACTAAAATTTAATGTAAAAAAATTAAGTTACCTCATATTATCAAGGACTGTAAATGACTCTCAAAGTTTCCTTATAAACTCTCAAATAGCAGCCACTTTCCTATTTTGTCAATAAAAGCATATATAGTTTATACTTACTGATGTTAACAGGTATAAATGAGTCAGACTTTTCTTGGCATGGAATGCTTTGTTGTCTAAAAATTTGCTTTTAATGTAATAGCTCACATTTAAAAAATCCTAATAGCGTAAAACTGTCATGCTGAAAGAGTTGGGATGGAGTTGCTAAGTTCAGATGCACAGGTAAGAGTGATGCTAAACAGTAAACCACATACATATTTCTTTCCTGTAGAAAGGTGCATAGTGGTTTGCATGAAGTAAACCTTCGCTGTTGCCACCTACATACAGTAAACCATGTTAAAAGATTATTACTTATGGGAATGCTATGAAATTTTTATATGTACGCTTGTAGCTTATTTTAATTTTAAAGACTGTACACCATAACTCTTTACTTTTAATTTTGTATTCAGTATGGGGAGTTAATCCCAGAATGGTGCCTTTTGATGCAAAATCTGAATGCTTGTGTAGTAACAACAGCTGTCCCCTCACCATGTGGTGTCTTCCCTTGCTTTACTGTAGAGATGAATTTTGGCCCAGTGTTTCAGTAATATTGGACACACATGGTTTTAGGTGACAAAGCAGTATGTTTATGCATTCATTTGACTCTCTCAGTTAGAGTTGGCTACAGATTAGAACAGGGAGAATACATTCACACCATGACCACCCTCATAGCTGCTTGTAGTAGTTGGATCACAGTAGGCGCTGTTGCATCTAAAGACACAATTAACTGTTGCTGAGGAATTGCAAATTCACAAAAGCTCTTTTACAGCTTTTTGCTGTTGAGAGTGGATTTTCTAAAAGCTTTTTGAAAGATTCTCCAAATTTATAAATGTTTTAGATCTTCACGTTCTAAAGTTATTGTCAGCTTGAAATAAGATTAAGAAGTTGATATTTTAATGTAGCTATTGAATTCTTGTGCTGTGAATTAGCTGTGTAATTAACTGCAGATCTGCAGAATGATTGTAGTTTTGTGTGTTATTTAGGAAGATAACCTTAAGAGTTCTGTAAGATTTATAAATGGGTAGTAAAATCGTGAGAACAAATCAAAGCTTACCAAAAATGTCTGAAAACAAAACTTACCAGAAAGCTTCCAACATATGTATATCACTGAAAAGATCATTTTGATTTCCATGTGTAATTGCTTAGCTATGCTTTGGATACGGTAAGAGAGGATAGCGATGAATGTACTTTAAAAAAAACGAAGAAAAAGAAAAAATCAACCCTGCCAAGTTTTAGTACAAATTAAATAAAAAATTACACTAAACTCCATATTAAGGCTAATTATGAGCATGAAGTTCGACTAATTTTTAAACAAAAGGCTTTTAACCAAAACTCTTAGAAGAAGAATTAATTATTTAAATTACAGTGATAAAATTTTTATAAGTAGAAGATTAAGCACTGCAAATCTTTTTCTTAGGAGTAATATAAAATATCTATATGGATTATAATAAATGTATGGAGTATATGAACTTGTTTAAAATAGTAACAATAATAAGGTTGTTGTGCAGTGTGGAGATTTTCTGTGTATTTATCATTTCTTCTGTAGGCCAGAGTGTAATTGTATAATGTATGTAATGTATGTGTGAGATCTCTCACATACACACACATCATTTAAACATCTTGTGTTTGAAACATCATTGATAATTCATTTTATTCTTGTATTAAAAACTATGAATGTTTGAGGCTTTCAGCATTGAATAAAGGACTACATGGATCCAAACCAGGACGATTGATAAAATCCTTGCTACTATTGGCTATTATTTACTGTCTTTTAAGTGGCAGGTTGTATTTATGCCAATTTATCTGCTTCAGGGAACACTCTTGATAGCAGAACAAAGTGAATAAAAGTAGTTTGCTTTGCAAATGAATGCAAATGGTGAAGCCTTTCGGGAAGCCCTTTAACAGGAGCAATGCACTTTGATTATGAGTGAAGCTGCCATTTGGACATGGTGAAAAGAGCACGCTTGAACCATTGATTGGGGAAGACAGTAAAAAGTCAGGAAGGGCCCCGTTAAGCTCGCGGTGCGGCAGGCGGATGTCAGTGTGGTTAGAGCACAGTGGGAGAATGACAGGCAGGATTAGTGTCAGGGAGAGGCTTTGCTGTAGTTGTGGAGATGGTCCCTGGGGTCACTCACCTCTGACTGTTGTTCTGTGCTGATGGCTCTGTAATGCAAACCGCTTGATATGTGCCTGTTCATTATCGGAAATAGTGATTAGAAGAGGTATGTCATAAAGAATTCCTTAAAAATAAATAAAATGGCACACTACTGCTGGTAACAAAGATTGGGCTGTGCGGTCGGTGCCAAAGATGCCACAAATGTCAAAGACGGTTACTGGGTCTTGCCTTCTGAGGCAAGTGCGATTTCATGCCTTAAACTGCTCTAATTGTGTGTTCCTTGCTTTGTTCACTTTTATTTGGCCGTTATGAGGACAGTTGTTGTTAACAGACTGGCATGTAGTTAGAGCAAAACATTTTTATATCTTTTGGTTGTTTGGTGGTAGAAGCATCCGGTTTGGTTTTGTGGCATAACTGCATTTTAGGGAGCGGGGGAGGGGTGTTTTTAATAGTCTTCATGGAATATTAGATTCAACAGATTTCATTCCTGTATCATGCCAGAGTACTAGAACACTGGATGATAACAGTGACAAAAAGCTAAAATGACTGTTCAGTTTTATTTAGGGGCTTTTTTTAATACGTAAAAATGGATATTCTTTATCTTTGCTGAAAAAGTATTATGCATGGAATTAACTGTTTAAAACTTTACATCTTAAACTGTGATTTAATCATAGAATCATGGAATCATTTAAGTTGAAAAAGACATTTAAGATCATTGAGTCCAAGTGTTTACCCAGCACTGCCAAGTCCACCACTAAATCATGTGCCACATGCAGATGTCTTTTAAATACCTCAGGAATGGTGATTCTACCACTTGCCTGGGCAGCCTGTTCCAGTTCTTGGAAGCCCATTTGATGAAGATACTCTTCCTAATATCCAACGTAAACCTCCCCTGGTGCAACATGAGGTCATTTCCTCTAGTCCTGTGTCTTGTTATCTGGAATCCAAGGCTGACCCCCACCTATCTCAGGTAGTTGTAGAGAGCTGTATTTTATCTCAGCTTCCTTTACTCCAGGCTGAGCAACCCCAACTCCCTCAGACACTCCTCATCAGACTTGTGCTCCAGACACTTGTTTATCCTTCACACTTCATTATCCTTCTCTGGACACACTCCAGCACCTCAGGGCCCTTCTTGTAGTGAGGGGCACAAAACTCATCACAGAATTGGAGGTACAGCCACAGTAGTGCTGAGTATAGAGGGACAGTCACTGCCCTGGTCCTGCTGGCCACACTATTGCTGATACAGGCCAGTATACCACTGGCCTTCTTGGCCACCTGGGCACTCTGCTGGGTCATGCTCAGCTGCTGTCAAGCAGCACCCCCAGGGCTTTTTCCACTGGGCAGCTTTCCAGCCACTCTTCCCCCCAGCCTGTAGAGCTGCATGTGGATATGAACCACCTACCATTGGTCTCTTCCCACTGACCCCTCTGCAGAGCCTTCCTCCTGTCTAGATCAACACTCCCACCCAATTTGGCGTGTCTGAAAATTGAGGGTGCCTTTATCACCCCGTCCAGGTCATTGATAAAGATACTGAACAGGACTGGCCCCAGCACTGAGCCCTGGGGGACACGCTGGTGACCAACTGGATGGAGTTCCATTCCTGAACACTCTCTGGGCCCGGCCATCCAGACAGGTTTTTACCCAGTTTAGAGCACACCCAGCCAAGCCATGAGCAGCCAGTTTCTCCAGATGATGCTGTGGGAAACAGTGTCAAAGGCTTTACTAAATCCCAGGTAGACGCATCCACAGCTTTTCCTTCATTCTCTAAGCAGGTCACCCTGTCACAGAAGGAGATCAGGTCAGTCAAGCAGGACCTGCCTTTCACAAGCCCAAGCTGGCTGGGCCTGATCCCTGGTTGTCCTGCACATGCTGTGTGATGGCACTCAAGATGATTTGCTCCATGACCTTCCCTGGCACTGAGGTCAGACTGACAGGCCTGTAGTTCCCAAAATCATCCTTCCAGTCCTTCTTGTAGATGGGCATCACATTTGCCAGCCTCTAGTCACCTGGGATTTCTGCAGTGAGCCAGGGCTGCTGGTAAATGGTTGAAAGGGGCTCAGTGAGCATTTCCTCCAGCTCCCTCAGCACCTTTGGGTCGATCCCATCCAGCCCTATGGATTTGTGTCTGTCTGAGTGGTGCAGCAGGTCACTGACCATTTTCACTTGGATTATGGAGGCTTCATTGCACGCTGTGATTGTCTTCCAGCTCAGGGGATGGGTACATGGAGACCAACTGGTCTTACCATTAAAGACTGAGGCAAAGGAGACAGTAAGTACCTCAGCCTTTTCCACATCCTGTGTCACTGTGTTTCTACCTGATTCTAGTAAAGGATGGAGATCCTCCTTAGCCCTCCTTTTGTTAGTAATGTGTTTGTAGAGACATTTTTTGTTGTCCTATGTGACACTAGTCAGATTAAGGTCCTCTTGAGTTTGGGCCCTTTCATTTTTTCCTTTCATGACCCCATAATCTTCAATAAAAATATTGTTGTTTATTATTTTCACTGCATTTTATAGAGTTATGTACATTGTATTAAAGTTAATAGAAATTCAATGTGTTAGTCTACATAATACACAAAATATATTTTTTGAGTGTTCAGGATTTTTAATATTTTACTGTTGTTCTGTGTTTATGCATTTTCAACAACAGCATGGGGGGGAANAGGACTGGCCCCAGCACTGAGCCCTGGGGGACACGCTGGTGACCAACTGGATGGAGTTCCATTCCTGAACACTCTCTGGGCCCGGCCATCCAGACAGGTTTTTACCCAGTTTAGAGCACACCCAGCCAAGCCATGAGCAGCCAGTTTCTCCAGATGATGCTGTGGGAAACAGTGTCAAAGGCTTTACTAAATCCCAGGTAGACGCATCCACAGCTTTTCCTTCATTCTCTAAGCAGGTCACCCTGTCACAGAAGGAGATCAGGTCAGTCAAGCAGGACCTGCCTTTCACAAGCCCAAGCTGGCTGGGCCTGATCCTTGGTTGTCCTGCACATGCTGTGTGATGGCACTCAAGATGATCTGCTCCATGACCTTCCCTGGCACTCTGAGGTCAGACTGACAGGCCTGTAGTTCCCAAAATCATCCTTCCAGTCCTTCTTGTAGATGGGCATCACATTTGCCAGCCTCCAGTCACCTGGGATTTCTGCAGTGAGCCAGGGCTGCTGGTAAATGGTTGAAAGGGGCTCAGTGAGCATTTCCTCCAGCTCCCTCAGCACCTTTGGGTCGATCCCATCCAGCCCTATGGATTTGTGTCTGTCTGAGTGGTGCAGCAGGTCACTGACCATTTTCACTTGGATTATGGAGGCTTCATTGCACGCTGTGATTGTCTTCCAGCTCAGGGGATGGGTACATGGAGACCAACTGGTCTTACCATTAAAGACTGAGGCAAAGGAGACAGTAAGTACCTCAGCCTTTTCCACATCCTGTGTCACTGTGTTTCTACCTGATTCTAGTAAAGGATGGAGATCCTCCTTAGCCCTCCTTTTGTTAGTAATGTGTTTGTAGAGACATTTTTTGTTGTCCTATGTGACACTAGTCAGATTAAGGTCCTCTTGAGTTTGGGCCCTTTCATTTTTTCCTTTCATGACCCCATAATCTTCAATAAAAATATTGTTGTTTATTATTTTCACTGCATTTTATAGAGTTATGTACATTGTATTAAAGTTAATAGAAATTCAATGTGTTAGTCTACATAATACACAAAATATATTTTTTGAGTGTTCAGGATTTTTAATATTTTACTGTTGTTCTGTGTTTATGCATTTTCAACAACAGCATGGGGGGGAAGCTACTCAGATGTTTCTTTTTTTTTTTACATTATTAGGTTAATTTGTTTAAAGATACTTTTTTCAGTATATTACCTGCAAATATTTGTCCAGTATCCCAGTGTGGTGAACGTTTTGCAAATGTTTTACAGGCACCTGAATGGACAGAGGAGGACCTGAGCCAGCTGACAAGAAGTATGGTTAAGTTCCCAGGGGGGACCCCCGGTCGATGGGAAAAGATTGCTCACGAATTGGGTCGATCAGTGGCAGATGTGAGTTCACTCAGATTTGCATTGTGTAGAGGATGACAAACCAGAACAAGACAGGCAGTGTAGAAAGCAGACGTATATGGGGGCAGACATTGTCTTTTGAGAGAAGCTACAATCCTTTTAGGACCTGGAAGTGAACCATTAACTAACTATGCAAAAAGCAGATGTCAGCCAGTCTTTCCCTCCACAATTAACAGCTGTAACTGATCAGCTGGATGGGGGATTCTGGTGCTTACAAACTTCAGCTACTGCAACCCAATAACAGAAAAACAATGTGCTGCAGGTTTTGTAGCGACTTCCTTTCACTGCAAGTGAATGTTTATGTGGCTTGGTTAAAGATTACACTTCTGTTTCAAGCCAGTCCTTAAAAAATGCATATGAGCTCATGCTGTTTATACAGGTGGTTTCCATGAGATATCTTTACAATTTTTAAAACAAGTAATACACGTGATACTATTTCAGTGCCTTTTTCAGGATTATGGCATGCTTAATAATTACATAACGTAAAATGATTAATGTCCTTGTTAATTCATATTTTATAGTATTGTACCAGATATCAAAGCAAGCTTGTACTTACAGATTTTAAGTGTTATGATCTTAAAACCCTTAGGGGCTATGCTGTAAAAGACTTTTCCTTTTCAAGCAATAGATCACTAGAACATGATGTAGTGTCTGCTGAGGACCATTTGAAAGCCCTTTCAGCTGACCCTATTTTATAGGCTCTGTAGGGGTTAATGAGAATAATGTTTAAATCTGTTAATGTGCATTTTGAGCTTAGATGTTCTTTATTTATTATATTTCAGGAATATTCTTAAATAATGGGAAGCAAAGCCACTGGCTAGAGGGACATGTAACCCCTTATAACCTTCTGGGAAATTTGTGTACTTCAATTTTTTTTCCCCCTTGTTGATATAATCACAAAAAGATATTTTTAGGAGTCACTTTTAAAGTTCTAATGCATCTATACAATTCTGTTACATATACTAAAAAGTAAGCCATTTGCATTCTAATTTTAGGACAACACATTATTTGCAACAAGGTGTATGTAAGTGAGAAGTTACTAATCTGCTAATCAAATGAAATTAAGATTTTTAAGATTATTTCTGTTTAGTCTTTTTTATTATATTTCTTGAGTATTCATGCTACTGAACTGGAGTGATTTTATTAAAAGGTGCAACATTTTGCTGAGCAGATGTTAACAGAAAAAATATTTTACATGGGTTGGTGGTGTACAGTGTGGGAAAGATCTTTTGAGATGGCTTTGGAAAATCTGTTTAATTTTAATTAAGGTAATAGAGACACGTGGAATGGTTCCATGTATGCCCATCACAAAACTCGCATTTTCTTAGCATTGCCATTTGCAGCCATGGTCTGCTTTGTTCCTTGAAGTTGGTGTAAAAATATTCTTTATTAAGAATCCTTTGCATAATATGTTTGGCCACCATACTTGCAAACATCCAGCACTGGAAAGGAAAAACAAAGCTCATGTAGCTTCTTGCATCAGGGGGGAGGGCTTCAGCAAGATGCTCGTTTGTTTCAGTGAATTGGGAAGAGCAATGAAAGAAAGGTGACTGTTGTAAGTGTTGTTTTCTTGTATGAAAAAAAGGGATTTTCAAGGATTTTTATGTGTGGAGAAAGGTCTGAGTGCAATCCTCTTTACTTCCAGTGACCTCCAATTAATGTGCTCTCCACACAAGTTTTTACTTCTCTAAAAATTTGCAGTTGCTGATAATTCAAGGTCAGCTTTCCCAACACAAACTACTTCCTGGAGTTTCTGCTGCTTTTATCATCACATTGCACAGAGGTGCAGCCATTAGGTATTAAGAGGAAACACTTAAACAAAAGCCTCATGGAAACTTCTTCAGTTCTCAGATTGTTACTGCATCTGCACTAGAAATGTTGGAACCGGGAACTACTTCAGATACATCAATTCAGCTGTTGAACAAGATATACATCTTACCCTTTTTATTTGTTGAAGGTGACACAGAATGGCATCTAAATTTACAGCAAGGATTCTTATTACCATAGTTGGCATCACCACAGTTGAGTAAGAAATGTTACATTAAAGCTGCAGGAAACATTTCTGAGTTTAACTTTGTGCACAGTAAAAGAGGTGTTTGCAAGCACAGGTAGCGCTTGCAACATCAGATAAGTTTGCAACACCAGGTAGGTTTGGGTGTACGAGGAGCTGTTTTGAAATAACTTGTGTAGCACAGTTTGGGAATCCCTTGCTGACAGCTGATGTGACAGGACTCAAGCCAGAGGGAGTTTGAGGTGTGTATTACCTTGCAAATGCACTACATCTTAGGAAAGAAAAACATTTAAGGGTAAATTGGATTCATTTTTCCAACTTTTTCTAATACAGGGAATACTTCTTAAAGACTTGAGGTCACTTTCTGCTTGATTCTTCTTATGTAAAGCATCAAGAGCAGTAAGGCTTTGTTTTCCTTTCATAGGAAAACCAAGGCCTAAGAAGGTAGGGCTTGCTTCCATCTAATATTAAGCATTCAAACCCTTTTTAACACTAGATTAGCTAAATGGGTGTTAATAAAATCCAGTCCAAAATAATGTCTCCATTGTTGCTTCCATCTCAAAGCTTTCTTCTTCATTAACAAATGAGCTGAAACCATGCATATATCCTAGAAGAGTGAAATTCACTCCCTCTAACCACCTGAAGAAATTAGATTTTAATTTGTCTTAAACTCCTCCTTTTTCTAAAGAAGTGAATTCATCCCTCAAACTACATTCATTTCCACTGGCAATTTTTAAGCAGTGTGAAGCAACTTGAGGAGAGTGTTCTTGGCTTTTTTGAACTTTTCAACTTCAGGATGTTTTAACTCACTGCATCCTTAGTTTGTGTCTAGTTTTCGGTATTCCACTTAAACATGCCGTTTGATAGAGAGAATCCAGATGGGAATAATGAGAATAATAGGTTCCTAAAATGCTGCTTACAGGGGAAGATTGTGAAGGAGTTCATGTTGCTGAAGTGAAAAAATATGTAAGTATTCAACTACATAAAAAGAAAAGTGTAATGAAGAAGGATCTTGTGCACTGTATTACTTCTAGAGGGCAAGAAGTAGTTACTTAAGGTTTTATCAGAGGCTGCAGAATTAGACACTGGGGGCCAAAGAGTAAAAATGGAGATGAGAAAGCAGTGGAATAAGCTGCTGTGGAGTCTCCATATTTGCAGGTCTTTACAAACAGGTTACACAAACATCTGCAAGAAGCATCAGTGTGGTGGTTGTGCCTGAGGTTAGGGCCTTCCCTTCACATGGTCTGTGATTACACTAGCAAGTGCAAGCGATTTGGGAGGAAAGGGGGAGGAAACAAAACCTTCCCTACAATTGGAAACATGTGTGAACTCATTTTTAAAAATGTAAAATTAAAGCCAGATAGTCATCAGTCAGTTAGTAATCATTGCATGTAACTTAGCTTGACTTCTTAAATTCAGTAATTCTTAATGAAGTGTTCCTTCAGGTTTTGTCTTTTCTTCTACTATCCAAATTAGCCTTTTGTAGACATTTAAGTTTGTTAATTGTTATTTTCCAAAATACAGCCCAAATAAAGATTACTGTTAAGGCCCATTATGTGAATATGCCTCCTAGATCCCCTGTCCAAACCAGTGCGTCCACACGATGCAAGCTGCTGGGAAAGTGCCTGCCAAAATCCAGTAATAGACGAATGTCCATGCTGTAGTGCCCCTGAGCTAATTCAGCTCTCCTGTTTCTATTTATGCTGCCTCATGTGATACCAGCACAAATATCTTTGCAGCATGTTCCTGTGATTCTGGACTCAGAGAGGGTAAGCTTGCGACTGTGGTACAGACAAACTGTCAGAAGAGTTATTACTAGAACTTCTGGCATGTTAAATATAGGATTTGTTTATCTTGTCTCTCTTCAGGAAGACATCTTTTAACAGCCAATGCTTAATCAACCCAAAATAGATGAGGTTGTGCTCGTTTTATCAGTATGTTTAATTATTTAAATTATTTCAATTGCTAATTGTCATTTTAATATGTGCATATTGGGAATTTAGCAACCTTTTCCCATAAAAACGGTTTTCAGCTGGCTTAGTGCAGTGAAATCTTACTGCTTTCACATCTGAAAGCTTCTACAGACTTTTTAGTCATTTTTATTGCAATTGGCTGGTGCTATAAATTAGGTTTTCAAGTATTTTGATTATGAAAGGGAAATGGAGTTCAGTTAACTCTAATCAGGATTCCTGCCTGCTGACCTGGTTACCTGTACCACTGCTCTCTGTCATCCTTCAAACATCTGTTCTTTGACCCATTTTCCTCGCTGAATTTGTTGCTCCAGGGTTTGTTCTTATTCCTGTCCTCCAATACTTAAGGAAATAATTGACCTTTTAAAACAAAAAAGTTGTTTGGATTTCCTAAGCATTGGGAACACTACATTATAGTGTATAAATAATGAGTAGAGTTGCAGTACTACTATTTCTGCAAAAATGGTTTGATTTGACAAATGCTAAGCCTTATGAAGATGTATAATAATGATTGTCAGCTTTTGCTGAATTCAGAAATTGAGAAGAAGCACTTAGATGTGAAATTATGGAAGTATATTGTACTCGACAATATCAACCTTTATAGATAAAAAGTTTTTTAAAATATTTGCTGAAAGGCATAAATTAATTTCAGTAACTACAAAGGACGTTCAAATTGTAAAAATAACAGAGGAAGTAAAAGCTGTCTGGCATCCCAAACAGACTTTAATGTGATTATTAGGTACAGGTTTTTTAAATTAAAGGCCACGAGATCTCAGATTTCATACTCGTGAAGTAATATCATTCACTTGTCTTACAGGATTTAAGCTGATTCTGCTTGCTTCTGCAGTCACTAATCTCATGCATTTGTGTTGCAAAAACAGACTGATTGGGATTTGCTGCTTGTATAGAAGAACACTGAGGTAGACAGCAAAACAATAGCCAGGTGGCAGACGTTCTGAATTACCATGAAACCTGAAAGCATAAGGTTTGGGGGTGTGGGTGCTTATTTTGTGATATTCTCTTCTATGCCCAAGTAACGGTGTCAGCCTTTAGGTCTGGCTGTGTGAGTTCACACTCATTATACTTTAAATGCCATCGTAAAATAGATGCCTTATTTTTGACAAATGCAGGCTCATTGCTTTGCCAACAAGAAAACATCTATATGAGAAATGGTCCATATGTAAGAGCTTATGAATTTATTAGGTCTTTTGCTTCTGGAGATTAACTGTTTTCCTAAGACAGCTTTACATTTCATTTTGTGCACTATGTCTGTGGTAACTCAGTTATGGTGCAATCCAATTGTGGATATTCTGAAACATTCCCCCTTAACAGTTTGCATATATTTATGTAATCAATAGTTCTTCCAGTTGCTTAGTGAAGTATAAATACCTAGCTGTGGATTGAGGTCCAAGAGAGGTTATGAATATCCAAGATAGGATTTAGATCAGATGTGGGTCATGGAGATCCCTCAATTTGAGAGTGAAGTCTTTGAAACACCTGTCTAATCCCACAAACACAGCAGAATCTCTCAGTGGAATGGTCTGCCCAGGGAGGTGGTGGAGTCGCCATCCCTGGAGATGTTTAAGAGAAGACTCGATGAGGAGCTCAGTGACATGGTCTAGATGTTGGGAGGCTTGGATGGATGGAGCGTGGTGCCCATGGTTCCACACTTGTGGGCCTGATCCCTGGGTGGGCGTTCACTTGGGAGTTGGACTAGATGATCCTGTGGGTCCCTTCCAACTCAGAATAACCTGTGAGCTTGTGAATGTCTCTGTTGATACTTGGCGGGAGGAAAAGATGGTTGCTGTTCACAATACTCTCAGTACAGTTTTATTCTGTGCACTCCTACAGTTGCCCCTGCTGGTTTTGCAGAATTGGGCAGCAAATAAGTGGCTTGTGAGGGTGTCACGCCAGTGATTCTGCAACCTTTTAGAGTGGCTTGAATTAGTGTAATGTCCCACATAGCCCCTGGCAAGCTGGGTTTGAACTCCATTGCAGAATTCAAATCTTCTGACTCTCAAGAAAGGCATTTGCACCATCAGTAACAAAATAAGATGTCCAAGTGGTTGTTGCATTTGAGCCAAGCTCCTCTTACATGAGTGCCCATAGTATGGAGCTAAAGACTCTCATGGATTTTAACTGTCAGAAAAGATCACACTATGAAGTCTCCAACATCATCACAATTCTAGTTGCTGATTTCCTCCTCTTGTGCCCTGAAAGAAGGAGCAATTCTCCTTTAAATTAACTGTTTGGGCACTTAAACAGGAGAGAGTTCTTTATCTGGTGTGCCTTTTTTGCAGGCCACATCTTAAACTGCCTCATAATTAAACTCACAGTTGTTTCGGGTATTTCCGCTGAGGTAGATACCTCTTACCCATCTGCTGTGGCAAAGACCAGAATCACACATGGCTTCAGAGTCCATAGGCGTAAGAAACTGTCTTGTTTATGGCTGCAACTGGTGCTTCTAAGCAAATCCAGTTTAATTCATCACACGTTTCCTAGGTATAAAGCACATTATCCTTAAAATACTCATTTGTTGTGTTGGCATCAGATTCAACCTATAATTTACACAGTGGATGATAAAGAGTAGTTACGTTACCTACTTTTGGAAAGGTTGGTAACGATCTACTAAACAAACTCTTTCAAGCAGTGCCTAAACAAAGGCACATCTGATTTGAAATGCTTTCTTTTAAGAGGTCTGGTAAGTTGCAAAGAGGGAGCTTGCAAAAATGGAGAATGATTTGGCTTGATGCTTCAGGATTTGAAGTTTCACCAGTCTGTTAAGTGGAAGACAATTTTAGCAGCCCTTCTCGTGTTTGTAAGACAAGGCAGTTTATAAAGCAAAAAATTTTGAGTCACATAGAAGTAAAGGAATGGGTCATTATTGTTGTCTGACTTTTGTCAAACATTGCTTTATACAGTTGTGGCTGCTATGAAAAAAGCTGTTTAGAACTAGATTGGAAGAACAATTCAGTACAGCAAGTAGTGTTTTGGTTGTAAGGGGAGAATTTTAAATTTGGTGATTTATACTATGCAGTTCTGGAAGGTTAGATCTGTAAAATCCTACTACTTTGACAAAGCCAGAAAGTCATTAAAATTTTTCTGTATCTGGCTTTCCTTTATAAGAAAAAGAAGATTGTAACTTAAATCAGCCTCAAAGATTCAAGAAATTCCTCATTTATTCATAGTAGCCCCAGTTACTCACAGACTGTCTCCACATTATTTTTTCCATAATTCCATGGATCCTGGAATTTTTCCATGATTTAACTAGATGGAGAGCCTGCAGGAAGATAACTGGATGAACAGGACACTGCTACTGGGACAGCAAATTTCTGATAGTTGATTCTGAGAAGCCACAGCAGCTTTAGTAAATACTTCCTGAGACTTTCTGCTCAGGAAGATGCTAAGAATAATAAAAAATGTTATCAGAACCTCCAGTTTTCAGTAGCACAATAACACGTCATCCTTTGCACAAAGTTTATATACATTTGGAAAGCCGAGTGGCACGGATTATTTCTTCCTCTACAAATCACGTTATTTTCTCAAAATATTGTCAGAACCCAAGAGGTTTTTATTTCTGTGATTATCTGCTGCAGTCCTAATCAAAATGTTATCCTAGAGAAGGAAAGTGGGTTGTTGTCCACAGAAGACTTTCAGGACACAGCAGCAGGGTGAAGGCTGGTGCCTTCAGTGGAGCTGCCCTGCAGAGTTGGGCTGGTCATGGCACTGGAGTGATGAGCTGGTGGCTGCTGCTGTGAGAATGGGCACTTGCTCTTCATCGTCTGCCAAAGGGCTTTCTCTGTTTGGCATCAGATCCCTGTACCTGACTTTACAGGGCTTCCCTTTAGGTCTGGCACATCTCTCTGCTTTTTTTATTCCTGCCTTCCCTACAGGGGGAAAAGTACCCTCTCATTCATGTCCCAGCAAAGTTTGCTTTTGCCTGTGCATCTGAGTCTTTTAAGCTGATTGTGAATTTTTTTTCCTCCTGTTTATCTCTGAAGCAATAATTGTTCCATCTGAAAGAGGTGGCAGGTGTCCAGGGTAATAAGAGATTGAACATCTGGATGGTCATGATGAAGAATGTTCTTACTGCTAGGTGTCTTGTTGAGTAGCAGCTAGTCTTTGTGATCTGGACTAATTGTCGGCAGTACAGGAGGAAACCAGCTCTGTCTGGCTTTCATCACAGAAAATCATCTCACTAATCCCACTTGCTTTCGATGGAATCTTTTTATAGCTGAAGAGCTATTGAAACTGAGTTCAGAAGGGAGTTCTCAGAAGCAAACTGTTCCTGTGGTTTCTTTCTCTAGGTCGCATAGTAAGATGGTTTGATTTCTACTTCAGCAGTTCGATTGCTTGCGTGCAGGTTTGGGGTTTTTTGTCATCTTTATCTGTCTAAGGAAATGTGATTACCTGACTGTATTTGTGACTCCTGTTATCCCCCATGGGCTGCCATACTTACAGTTGATTCCTATAAAATAATGCAGCGTGTCTGTTCAGCAGTACCGATACTTGCAGGAGTATGAGATCTGCTCTCTTCTGTTTTAAATCAATTTCACAGTCCTCATGCTTATTATTTAAGGTGTCCCCAGACCCAGGAGTTCTTAATGGGGGGTAGCTAATACTCTGGTGAAACCTGTTGTCAGTATCAGTAAAGACTGTTAGCACAAGTTTTCACAGTCAAGGTAAAACTCACAATGTAATATACATGAAAGCTGTAATTTTAAAGCATTATTCAGGAACAAACAGCAATAATAACTAGAAGGGGAATTCTACAACTGCTTCATACTTTGAATAACAGAATTTCTAAATATGTTATCTGTTGACTAATGAAAAAGCTGTAATATCATGTAAGCAAATTATTATAAGCGTCCACACAGAGAAAGCAGTGGAGCAACTTACATTGCATAACTTAGTGAAGTTTTTAAACATTGGTTAAGAACTAGCAAGTAAATATCACCCATGGAGAGGAAATTTAAATTGATATTAAGGATGTCAGAAGGCCTGGAGGAACTGGCAGCAGAAGAGTCTGCAGATTTCAGTGGCAAGAAAAATGATTAAACTCAAACAGAGCAAACTGAAATACAATTTCATATATTCCATAGGTTGGATTCCTAATAATCTTGAGTAGTTTAATACTGACGTGTTAACGATTCCCTTTGTCAACATCTTTAACCACAGTGACAGCTGAAGCTGTTGGACAAACAGATCTGAAGTCTAAATAAGTGACCTGAACTCTCAGTGAAAAGAGCTGGAGTAAACACAGACTGTACATGGCACCTGGAAAAGGACTTGCAATCATCCATATGGAGAAAAAAGCTGGCAAAAAACCCAAACAAAGAGACAAATAGTCTTCCTCTGTAACCTGTGAATGAGGATAGAAAAGCTGTGAGGAGCCTGATGAGGTGTCAGATTTATGTCAACTGAAGGTCTTGTTTGAAATTGTAGTTTTTCAGTATCTAAACCATATACACAGTTGATTTTTCCAGCTTACCTGGTGAATGTTCAAATTGAAAGTCCATCAAAATGTGAACAGATATAAAGCCTTCAAAAGATAAAGTCTTGGAAATCTGTACTAGATGTGATAAATGGAGTGATTTACTGCAGAGTTTACATCTGGGTTCCCCAAGTTACAATGACTGAAATTGGCCAACATAACCTACTGCAAGACCGCTGCTCCTGGACTTTCTGCATGTAAGGGGAAATACAAAATGCAGTTTGGATCTGGGAATAAGCCAAAATCCTTCACTGTTCAAGTGGAGAGGGCTGGTTTAGATTCTAGTCCAATTGGATGTAATATGCAGCAAAATTTGTATCTATTATGGGATACCTACACTAACCTAATTTGGGAACACCCGTCATGTAGAGGAAACTGAAATCCAGCATATTGATTTGCACCACTTCCAATTCAAAGTTGTTGCATGTGTAGTCTCGGTTTGAAAGATAAAATGATACATAGTTGCCAACCTCTGAAAACCTCAGAGATTCCACACGGAGAAAACTGAACATTGACAAAAACTGTACCTGTTTTGGTATTTGCCGGCAGTTTGTTCTGCTCTGTTTTATTCAAGGGGTCTTTTCTGCTCTCTTTTTCTGCCTTCATGACCTTATGAGCAGGCTGTAAATCTTTGAAAAACATACTTAAAAAATAGCAAAGTGGTTTAGAAACAGTTTCCTGGAATATGTGAACACAGAAATACATAGAGCCTTGTCATATTTGCAGTGAATCCACTGCAGTGTTGCAGGGAGCTCTAAAGGATCAGCTACTTGTTTGCAGCACAAATTCTTCTTGCTCTTCTCAAAATAATCTATTATAATCCAGTTTATAGGACATAATTTCTATTTAAGAGATGCATAGCAGGACACCACTAAGGATCCCTTCTGTTCAGCAGTCAGGAATGGTTTCCGCTCCCCTCAGTCTTTTAAATCATTGGCCCTATAGGAACACTCTGCTAATAATGAAGATGGAATACAAACATCCTAATTTGGAATATTTTAGGTTGTAAATTATTCAAGCAAGGCAATTTATATTAGTGGATCACTTGTTTCAATGAGGATCTATCCTGTTGTTTCAAAATTGAGATCATGCGATCCCAGACCTGCTAGTGCCACTTAAAATTATCTGTTCCTATTACAATATTCTGAGATTTTTCTTTCAACAGTTAAAACTTCATCATACTGCAGCAGTAGAACCCAGAGCTTTCTGTGCCAGATGTCTATCTCTGGATAAAGGTTTTGGTTAATTAGAGTTGGGATTTCGATGTTCACAGAGTTTTCATTTGAACTCAATCATCCCAGAAAATGAGGCTTAATTTGTAGGGAAAATAGACCACTTTGCCTTGTTAAGTCTTGCTGTCATTTCCTTAAGGAGATCCAGCACCAGCCTATTTTTACAGCAAACTGCTGCAATTTCATGGGCAGAAAGATGGGTGGGAGGAACCAAACAGACAAGACTAGAAGCAGATGGTACAAAAGTATTTTAACTATTGAAGTACTCACTCACGAATCTGGCCACAGAACAAAAATCCTGAATCTATATTTAATTCTTCTCCCAGCTGTACAAGCCCCTGGCATATTTCTGTCTAGTGCTGCTCTGCATAGGAGATCATTGCTATTGTTAAAATTAAGCAGCTCAAACGGCAGAGGGTCTGTGCTGTGACGTGGAGGCCTAAATGATTCATACTGTGGGTCAGTCTCACCTGGAGGAATTTGACTGTAAGTGATGTTGGGGTTTTTTTTGCTCTGGACAGCACCCTGCCACACGCCTGACACTGAACAGATATTATCATCCAGAGTCCCAGGTTCCTTTTAAGTTTCATTTCATGTTAAGTTTGATTTGGGTGACTCAGATGGCTTGATTTCAATTTCTAGCTTATACACAAGAAGACCCAAACAAACAAACAAAAAAAGAAGTCTGATATTCATAAAATGTCTTTAGTATTTAAAAAGAGCATATATTTCTTTGAATACTACATTTCAAGATGCTTGAATTTACTGTGATGGTGGTGAGGCACTGGAACAGATTGTCCAGGGAAGCTGTGGCTGCCCCAATTCCTGGCAGTGTTCAAGGCCAGTTTGGATGGAGCTTTGAGCAGCCTGGTCTCTAGTGGAAGGTGTCCTGCCCATGTCAGAGGGCTTGGAACTAGATGGTCCTTAAGGTCCCTTTCAACCCAAACCACTCTGGAGTCCCATGATCATTTGAGGTAACAAAGAGGCTAAATAATTAAAAAGGATCTTAATTTTAAATGAAGCCTGTCTTCTTTGTTATCTATAGTGTGGTCTAAGAATTTGGGATGGGGAAGCTCCTCATTCTGGCTGGGGAGAAAGCCTGTTTGTTTCCTTACAAACAGAACAAGCTTTCAATCATTTTTTACTTTAAAAAACTGAAAATACTAAATCTGGTGTTACTCTTCTCCCAGGACAGAAATTTCAGTATAGATGGAGAGTGAAGCAAGCAGCTCTCCATCCTTTGGATTCTCAATGATAACCTTTTTTTCCTGAAGTACCAGGACATAGGAGGTGTCTTTGGTAATCTGTGGCAGTCAAACTGTTACATTTTATCTTGGGACTGAATACCCCTTTTTCTTGTGGTATGTTTCGGTTGGAAAATTAGGGTTTAACAGGGAAAGCAAATAATAGTTGAATATCAACTGTGTTGTACGATTGTGATAGAAATGTGTAGCACCACTTACATTATTTTAATCAACTGGGTCCCTTTAGAAAGGGTAATTCTAGAAAGTTACTTCTAGCCAGTTTGGGTTCCACATATGAGCAGAACCTGGAAAGGACATCAGCCTTACCCTGTGTAATGCATCTTCAATGTAGGTATTTTGCAGTAAGCTGATCATGAATTCTTCAGTAGCCCAAATAATGTGATTTTTTTAATAGTCCTTTATTTTTGTTGTTTTCATGCAGGTTACCATGAAAGCCAAACAACTGAAGGATTCTGTTACATATACACCAGGTGTGTGCTACTGGATCCTCGCTGATGCTTGTGAAAATTGCTGTGTTTGGGTGATAGCTGTGTTTGTCAGGGACTGCTTTGCAGAGATACATTTGCAACCTTGTCTTACTTTGAGCAAAGGGAGGAACTGATCGGTGTTCTGAGGGAGCATTTCCCTTTAGTTACATCCTCCTAGGCTTTCTGACTCGGTTTATTGTGGGTTTTGTTTGCTTGTTTGTTTATATCAGTGTGGGAATTTAGTAGCATTTCCCATATATCAGATAAGCTCCTAATTGGCAAAGTTCATTGCTTCATCAACCTTGATTTCTTGATAAGCATTTTGCCTAAGCTCTTAGTCCAGAAGAGCTTTTCCCTCCACTCTGCACTGTTCATGGGACTTTCATTTGTGGTCAGTTCCCTGCTTGTTTGTGGGGAGTTTTACCTTTTTCAGAAGTGTAACAGCAATATTTCTGACAGGTACCATTAGGCTCTCGGAGCTTAAAACACTGGCCCAGAATTCCAGAAATGCCAAAGTCAACATGAACTTGCCAGATCACATAATCACCCAGCGAGACAGGGAGGAGGAAGAGGAGGAGAACTACAATCATCTCCAAGAGCAGATGGGAGCCCAAACAGACCCAAAGGAGACCATGGCAAATGAAACTCGGTACCGCAAACGGAAGATTGTCAAAGCCCCTGAAATGGCCCTTCTGGCACCAGAGGAGAAGGGCAGAGGAAGACGTCAGAAAGATTTTGATAACACTGAGCAAGAGGAAGAGAGTGATGATGAGAGCAGAAGAAGAGAGAGGAGCCGTGCCCCAGAAGAACTGTGGACTCAAAATCAACAGAAACTTCTTGAAATGGCCTTGCAGCAGAATCCAAAGGGAACAGCGGATCGCTGGGATAAGATAGCAAAATGTGTTCCTGGGAAGAGCAAGGTATGCCAGATTCTGTTTGAATGATAGCTGAAACTGAGGGGAAACATAATTTCTACCAGTTTGTAGTTACCTTAAGAATCAGTCCAGACACAGACAACGTAAAGAGCTTTATTGTGACCTTTGGTGCATTATTTAAAATATTTTTTCATTTATTTCAATTTGCTTGATCTGCTGCAGACAGTGTTGAAGTAACTCCTGTTTCATTTAGAATACCTACCTCTCCCCTGCCTTTCAGATCTTCAATTGCAGGACAAACTAGATTTTTAAACCAAATTTTTATTCAAAATTAGCAACCAAACATTGGTGAGCTGCTTTGCTTGCACTTTCACAATACCTTTCTCCACCCATCTCAGTGAACAAACCAAGTAAGTAATCCATCTGCAAGTGTTAAATGCTCAATAATCAATAGTCTGTCTAATGTTCTTTTTGTAAGTATTTTTTTTAAATGGCATTCATTGTCATTGATATAGTTGGTCTGTGCTGGATTTCCTAATGGTTGTGGTAGTTTAGTTTGCTTGTTTTAGTCATTGTAGCTGCAGAAAATACTCGTTTTATTTGAGAGAGAGCAGGAAACATGGGGGGGAGGGATTTGTGTGTTTCCCTGGCCCCAGAGCTGTCCCCAAGTATCTGGTGTCAGTAGGTGCTGTGTTAGTGACCTCAAAGGCTTGTCTTAACCCATCTGCAGTGTGGCTCATACCAGTCACTGTTTGAAATAGATACTGCAATACAACTCTTTAATAATTGCTCCTGCAGTTGCTGTCAGGAAGTATCAGGCAACTGTTTCTTGCTTTTTGTGTGCTCTTCAAACTGATAAATTATCCATTAAGAAATGTAAACTGCAAGTTCATTTTTCTGATCTGCTCTTCATTAGATGTAGATTCTCCTTCTGAAATTGTGTGCAACTTTAAAACAACAACAAAACCCAAACAAAAACCCCCAAGCCCCCTCCCACCCACCAAAAATGCCCACAAGAAAACCCAAACCACTCCAAACCCTCCCCCCATCCCTCAGAACCCAGCTCTTCTAGAATAAGGCAGCATGTACAGAGTTAATGCAATACTAAAATATCAACCTTTGAGTAATACCTTTGTGTTTCCTTTCAGGAGGAGTGTATAGCAAGATACAAGCTGCTTGTGGAACTGGTACAAAAGAAAAAAATGGCTAAAAGCTGAATGTTGTGAGCAGAAGTGGTGATGCTCATATTTATCAGAATGAGGTTTTAAATCTCATATGCAGGAAACTGCATTTTTGTACCTCAGTATTTCTATACATCATGTGCCTTAGTAGAAGAAAATATTAATAAATCTTATTCCATCTTACCTGTTTTGTGTGTTGAAGAATGAAGGTGTGTTTGCACTGAAGAGCTGCTTATGCTGATGTGTGATAATCTTTCAAAAATGAGTGGACCTTCAGGAAAACCCTCTCTGGTAATCACCTACTGAAACTGGTAGGTTTACAGCCCATGGTTCTACAGAATATAAATAATGTATATTTGTTTTGAAAGAGAGAATTGACCTGAAACTGTTAAGCAGGAGAGTACTGAAAGTGCACTCAAAATATATTTTTCTTTCTTGCAGCTCTAAAGCCATGACCACATGTTTATAACTATCTTCTTACCAGAAATATCTGGTCATTGTTTGAAATTAGTGTTTCTAATCTTACCTTCCACATACCTTTACATGCACCTACGATAGATATCCTCCCTTTTTGCCAGCCCTGCAGAGATACAGCAATATTTGATTGCCTTGTTAATGCAGTAACGTTGAAATGAGTAAAAACACTAAAGGCCTTATATTATTAAGATTTGTGAGGCACTTCAGGACCACTTTTTAAGTACAGAAAGGCAAACATTATTGGGCTGAGAGTTCTGTTGTGAGGTGGTTGAATACCCTGGTTTCAGTATAGTCTGATTTCATATTTGCAGAATAGGTAATAAGGGTTATTATTCCATACTTGTTATTTTGTTCTGTATAACTTTCCCAGAGTTAGGAAAAGCTTAACATTCTGGAATAAAGGGCACTTGGTGGGCTGTAAATGACAGCAATAAATCAGAGCAGTGATCACAGTCTCTTGCAAGAAACATTAAGGACTCGCATTTTAAAAAGCATTACTCACCACTCAAATTCTGATTTAATACCAGGATTCTAAAAATTTTTGCACTTTAATTCAAAATCCAAATGAAAATGAGCATCATGTATCTGAATTAAAAATCAAAACTTGGTGGCTGAGAGTCTCCCTTAACTTTCTGTTGGCCAATTGTGCTGCTTCTGACAGGTCAGGATTCTACAACATTTCATCCCATTCTCACAAAACTTCAAGGACAAAGCATTTATGGAATATAACAATGTTCCATCTGCATTCCTTTACCAGCTGGAGCTTTTTTTTGGTCATATGTAAAAAAATAAACTTAGTTGGTGGAAATACTGGTATTATGGAAACTTAACTAGACACAAAATACTGCATCTAAATTTTGTTTCACAGGGAATGTTACAGGTTGATTGCATCGGAAATTAAACATACTTAGAAGCTGTAGTGTGATCTGGGGTCCTAATTCATCAAGCAGTAATTCTGTGCTACTAATTCACCTATGAAGGAAGAATCTTAGTGAGATCGAGTGAGGTATTTTCAAGATACATCAGGAAACCTTAACTTTAAAAGCTCTTAGTCATCCTGAACACTCAGAGAGAGAGGACTACAGCTGTAAAACAAGGTATTTGAAATGGTTACAAAGAAAAGTTGCTGAAATATCAAGGGGAATTTGGAGATGTGTTGTTCATTAAAAAATAGACTGGTAATGGGAATATTTCTGCTGTTTCAAAAAGAAGAAAGCAAGTAATGGGAGAGTTTATCCTGTGAGAAAATGGTTGTCTTTCTTTTCTCCTCTGGATTTACCAGACTTCATGTGGAATGGTGTGCCCTGTTCAGTACATCAAACTTCCAGGAGGATACAGAGCATCCAGAAGAGAGGAGAGAGAATTATCTGGTGTCCACAATGCCTGACTTGGTGGCAAGGACAGAAGGAATTCTTGCTATTTGCTGTAGACTAGAGAGAGAAAAATCTTCCAGGTGTGTAAAAGGGAGCTTTGCACTTGTGTGATCTCCATGTTTCTGTGACGTGATCCATACAGAGCTGTGTCTGCTGTGGCTATGAAGAATAAGGATGGGTTCAGTTTGGAGTGAGAAATAGCTTAGTTTGGTGTTGCGGCAAAACAAATCCAGTGGCAAATGTAGTCAGGATGTAGGAAGACTCTGACACGTTTAATGCTGGAAATCTAAAAACTTACCTGAGCACCTGTTCAAGACCCTGTCCCTGCTGGGCATGTGGTTCCACACTGCCTGCCCAACACCGCCAGCTCCTCTCCACCCTGCACTTTCTGGATGGGGGTCTAAGGAAGAAGGACAAGCACTGCTGACTAAGATTTTTTTTTTAAGACCATTCACAATGAGAAACTTGAAGCAGCGCTCTGACAAATCCAGCTTACCTGAAGGACATTCTTTAAGGATGGGCAAAGGTGCCCTTCTGTCACACTTGTCAGGTTGAGTACGTGAAGTGCTGGATGTCTGTGTCATGCTGCTTATGCCTGGATGGAAGGGAATTGATGGATCACATCCTTACTGCTTGAAGAATCAACCTGCCTGACTGGAGAAATGCACTGGCCTCTTCTGCAGGGCTCTGCACCGGGAGTTGGTGACAGGCCCAACTGTCTCAGCAACAAGAACCAGGAAGGTTTTGCATGGCACTGGTGAGTCCTTTGGAACTGAAGGTCTTGGAATGAGGAATGTGAGTCAGTGAGCTGATCTCTGCAACCAGATGCCCAGACATGCCCATCTGGGAGACTTCCTTCATGGAACGAGGTACCAATAGCTTTGTCCAGGGCCCATCCAGTCCCACTCCACGTTCGGTTCCTCAAGGGCCAAAGGAACTGGCCCAGCCTTAGCTTTAGTGTTTGGCAGTGGGAAGGAAGGTGGCATGGCTGACTCCAAGACTTCCAGGGCCTCTCAAGATCCTTTCCTGAGTTTGCCACATCTTTCTGGATGCTGAGACACCCAGCTCTATTAGCAGTGGCTCTGGCCTGTGGTGGCTGCAGTCAGACATGGTGTTCACTAGAGAAGTGGAAAACTGTAGCCAGGCTTTGTTTTCTCATGAGTCTGTTTTTCTAGAACTTTCTATGCATGAAAACTGACATGAATCAAGGCTTGGGATTTAAGCAGCTTCTTCCAACTTTTGTTCTAGCACAGAATGTAGATTTCCTGTAAGTAATGTTAATATTTGCCTGCTAGCAAATGTGTTTTCTTTCCTGTGAAGTTGTAAGCTGTAGCTCAGTGGTGCTGGTTGCACTGTAACTTTGAGTCAGAGCTGAGCCTCCTTTGAGTGTCTTTGCATGTCCCTGTTGATGGGACAGGCACAACACTATTGAAAGGGGCAGATGAGTCAGGGAAGGCAATATTTCTGTACCAGGCTGAGGATACAGTCCAATGCCAAGCTAAGGCATCAGCATTTTCCATTACAGCTTGACAACCATACACAAGTGAACGAGTGAAGTAGAACTGAGATGCTGTGAATGGTAATGGGCTGTTTAGCTCTAGAGGGGCAAGATCAACCGATGCTGTTCTGCAGTGTGCACTTATAAACCTAGCTTGGACTATATCACTCTCAATTTTACAGCTCTCAGTGACTGAATTAATTTTAAAAGATGTTTTGGTAAAGATTTTTTGCAATGTGACGTCATTGTGAGGTGGTGGGGTTAGAGAACAACAGGAACACTGAGTGACTTGAAAAGAGCTCTCCTTCAGCCAGAGCCAACAGTAAGATTTTAGTGCCACTTGAAAAAACCAAGCACCAGAAAATTGGTCAGTTAAACATCACACAGTGCTATTGCTGAAAGAGTAGCTCATGCTAACACAGCTTGAATAGATAAAAGTTGATAAAACCAGGATTTGATATGTCATAGGCTGTCCAGAATTAGTTGGCTTCTGTAAGCCATAAGGGATGTTGTCATTGTTGTCAGCAAAGTGGGATTTTGGTGAAAAATCTGAAGTGCAGCACATTTAGTCCATGCTGCTCTCATGACACTGAGCCCAGAGCAGTTCCCAGCACGTGTGAGGGCACTCAGTAACCAGCAGCTTGTGTAGTGGCCTGGGCTGCTTTGGCATCCAAGGCATTCCAGAGGGACAGCAGTATCGGCTTTACTGAACTGGTGCCAAATCAGCCACAGACCATCGACTTTGATGTCAGGATCTGCAAAATCATTGAAACAAGGTTGGTTTTGACTGCATCTGGCTCTCATGTGAACTTGGCTTTGATGTGGTCTCTTTCGTTAAAGGGCTGGTGATTTGGATTTTTGTTTTAATGTCAGAACGGTCCTTTCATTATTTCCTTGCTGTTCCTTGTTGGTCCACCAGGACTGTGGTACTGTGAAACAAACACCCATTGCTGACTTGGGCTGCTGGCATCAATCTCTTCTGACATTTCACTTGTATTTCTAACTTTGCCCTTTTCTTACGTCTCTACAGCTTAGCAGACAGGTGGTACCAGAGTTTAAGCAGCCCCTCTCCAATGAAAGCAGCTCGCAAGGGAAGGCAGGACTCGCTTTTCTGGTTCCTGTGGTGCTGCTCCAATACAAACAAGGTGACTTACTGATACTTGTCTAACAGGCAAAATTTTTGGCTTCAGCTTCAGTCCCTGACTAAAGCAGCAGTCTGTGCCTCCAGTAGAAGGAGGCACTCAGGTTTCCCTGGAGACCTTGTGCTGGGGTCACGGGCAGATGGGGCTTTTCCTCCCCCTCCTCTCCATGGCTGGCAGTACAAAGAGTAACTCTAGTGCTTGACAGTCTCCCTTCTCAGCAGTCAATGCTCAACAGAGCCAGAACACTGACACTACCCAGGTCTAGAGCTCATGGAGACCATGTACAGGTTTCATCAGTGGAAATGCTTCAGGCTTTGAAACCTGTTCACCTCAGAACATCTAACAGGTTTTCCTAGCCCTGATAGCCAAGGAGCCATTCAGCAGGTAGAGGGGGACCTGTGATGCCAGACCCTGTTCCACAGTCCCCTCCTGTTAGTTCTGAGCTTGCTCATTTACCAGTCTTCTGTCAGGACTCCAGTTTTCCTCACTGGAAAACAGAACAATACTACTCAGTACTCAAGACCTGAGCAGATGGAACAACATACAAATGGGACAGGCAACACCATTTTCCTGCTGCTTGTCCCAGAAGCTGCTCTCAGCCTGAAGCTCCCCCTCACTAGCAAGGGGGCTAAAAATCCCGAGGAAGCCACAATGCATCTCCCTGCCTGCCAAAACCTGGACTAGCACCAGCTTCACCTTTTATCTTCAAGTGATTGGAATGGGAAGGGTCAAGGTCTCTTTACTACGTGGGAAACAAAAGACCAGGGGTTCAGCTGTATGTTTACCAACCCTTCCATGGACAGTAAGCAAAATTCACAGAAAAACCCACTGAGCTGGTTTTACAAAAGTACCAGTGCGAAGGTTCCAGCAGCAAGCTTGGCCTTGATCCCCTCAGCCCAGGCACAGTGCAGATAAAGAACCTGTCCCATCCCCACAAAGCTCACGCCAAGTTACTTTAAACTGGGGCCACTTCAATTCCGGTCACTTCCTGCACTTTCAGTCATTTCTCTTTGAAGGGTGAAAGCAAAACACTGACATCAGACCTATGGCTGCAACTGGGCATTTGTGTCCAGTAAGCAGAAACATCCCTGGACAGTTGTGCAGCTGCATCAGTGGCTCTTTAAAGCAAAAACTTACATGAGCAACATTTTTAAAGACTTGTTGCAGTACAGATTGAGTGGCCACATGCAAATGAAATCCTTCCTTTCTTGGTAATAGAAATATTCTGTTCTTCTACAAGACTCACATTCACACAAATCATATACAATGATAAACATTATTAAAAGTTTATTAACAAAAGCTTTTTTGTACATATCTTTTCATACACTTGGAATTTTACATCTAGTCAAAATAACAGCACATTTCCATCTTACCTTTTGTACAAATTGTTACAGAATAGCCACCAGTGGGGTGAGTAAGTAAAATAAACCACTGGTTTACTTTTGTAAAGTATCTACAAAAGTGATTTGTGACATTTTAAAAAAATTCCCCAGAACATATAAAAATAAATTATTTTCACTTTTTCAATTAAATCTACTAATTAGAAATATTACAAATCAAAATATCAATGTTTTCATATGAATTCTTCACAATACAAAACAGATTCACAAAACTTTATTTACAGAAATGAGGTAAGAACTGTGCAATGTTTAACTAAGAAACATATTGCAGAAGTAACATGTTCTTCCAAATAAGTACACAGTGGAGGTCTAATTACGGCTGGGTCTTTTCCTCTAATTTCCCACCTTAATATTGATTAGTGGTCATTACCCCCATTTAAACTGTCCTTCACTGCATAGACTCACGCCATGAAATCAGCAACTGCCACAAGTGTTGTAACACCAGTTCACCCGTTTCAACCACTGGTACATTTTAGTGGGAAATATTAACTCACGTTTTTGGTAATTCATTAGTGAAAAGTGACCCAGGTAACAATCTGCCTGAGCTCTCTACAGTGGTATAAACACCTCTAGGAAAGGCAGAACAAGGCTGCTGGTGCAAGACAGAATATTCCCGCTGCTAACAAGGACACAGTTAGTGCATGATCAGCTGTTTGCAGCCATTTCAACAAAGTGGAGGTAGCAACAGGCACTTGATTTAGGCCAAACACTACACAAACTTCCTGTGTGGCCTCATCTGGTAAGAAAACTTTGTCACTGGAACCAAACCGGTCCCTTTAAAAACCTCAGAACTCTAAAACCTACACCAAAATTAATAAACTTTGGATTCCATTCTGTAATTCACACTCAAGAAAAACTCCCACTATATAAGAATAGGAATTTAAAGGAATAAAAAGTTCAGAACTCAATTCCCTTACGAGTCAGGTTTCAAAACAGGTGTATAAAAAAACCAAAGGACAACCAGCAGGTCCCGGCTGCCATTACAAGCTCGGTCTAAAAGGATCTCTTGCAACTGCCGCAGCAGATCAGATGGGCTGGGGATGGGGCTGTTAAAACTACTGCTCTGAAACCAAAGCAGTGTGTCACTGCAGACAGTCTGTAGTCTTTAAATTTGTAAGATTAGGACTGAAGAGTCAAGTACAGTCAACTACTCCGCGGTTCCCCATTCACGGTTTCATTTCTTCACTGTGTGATTTTTCCATGACTGGGGAGGGCTGTTTCCAGGACGTTTGCAACTGCGCCTGCGTGAACTGACACGCATGAACAGTCAAAGTAGGCAGTCATGAATATGCAAATTAACCCCCACACTGTGCTGTATGGACTACATACAGCTGAATGCACTGCTCTGCCTGCGCTGTGCCCGCTCCACTGCACTCAGCTTGGAGCAGAGAGGCTGCAGTCCATCCGTGCCCCACTCCACTGCACTGGGAGCAGAGAGGCTGCGGTCTGCCTGCATCGCCCTGGGGATGATTTGCACAGTTATGAAAGATTTACACACTCTCAGGTGTGTAAATTGTGGTGTCCGAGACTGGACATCACATCTGCCCCATCTATGGTGAGACCAGATCTACTCACCCAGAGAGATGCCAGGACAGCGGCTCAGGCAGCGCCATCCCCGCTCCAGCTTCCCCAGATGAGCAGAAAAGGGTTATTTCCCAGTGCGGGGTGTCCGCGGGTGCCAGGAAGAGCCCACACAAACACAGCGGGGCGGTGCCAAAAGAGCATGGGGGGAGGAGGGGTGTGCAAATTTGCATATTAATAAGCTGCCTATCAACGCAGAGGGGGGGGACCAGACCCACAGTGCTGCAAAAAAAGAGGGTCAGCTGTGTATGTTCTTCTGTAGTTGAATTTGTACTTAGTACCATCATTGACAAAATAGTTACAATTTGCAGAGTTTTATCTACTTCACAGTCTGAAACATTAAAAAGTACATCCATTTTAGTGCAACAAGAAAGCAAATGCAAGTCTACCAAAAATATCCTTATGAAAATGATTAACCTTTTGCTGTGCAGTAAGAGTTCCTTGTTGCATTTTTTCAATCTGCAGGAAGGAAAACCATGGTGTGCAGCCAGTTGAAGTGCTATAACAGCAGGACGTGCAGGTCTCAAGTGTCATTCAAATGTCAACTCTTCTCTGACGCAACTGGTCCAGTTTTATCATTGAGCCTCTGTGTAAAAGAAAATACTTCTAAAAATCAGATTACAACATACAGAGCTAAGCAAAATAAAGTCATACAAATGACAAAACAGATGAGGTACATTCACTAGAGCAACTAATGCTAAAGTCACCACAGCTCCCATTAGAAAATACCAATTTTGCCTCTGCTTTCATTCTCACAAGACTGGCTGTTCCTGGCTGTGGGTCTCTAGAACCACCAGATGGTTCAGACAAATACCAGGTGACCTCTGCCCACTGAAATCTACACTTCCCCATCAGAAGAGAAATACAATTTCTATTTTGCCCCATCACAATTATCTTTCTTTCATATATTGCTACAAAGACATTTCCTGCAAGTATTGAACGGGACTCATTCACTGAGCATTCACAAATACCTGAAAAACCTGATCCAACTCTAAATGAGATTAAAACATTCAAACTTTGACAAATGGAGAATTTGTTAAAAAGAGTTCAGCAATCCAACCCAATCTGTCTCAATTCTAACCTTAAAAAAACCAGTGATTTAGAAGAAATTGGTTTCTAACCGTTTTGTTCAAAATATATTCTGAGATTTTTTGGAATTATTTACAGCTCACTGTTGTAAGAACATGAACTGCAATGGTGTATTTGTAAAAACATGCTGCTCTGGACAGGCCTAGCAATGGCCATGCCAAGAAAATCAATAAAGTCACATGGAGCAGTCTGTTTGGATGCAACCAAAACACAGAGTCTCAATTCCATTCACTACTAATTTTTTTGAAAATGAAGAGGTAAATTTTGAACAGACCAGAACAAACTGTGAACCCTTTTAAATGAAGGTAAGGCGTGGAGCCAACCGGTGTGACAGCACTGACCCCTCTGACAGGGCCAAGGAGAACAGGCCTGGCCCAGCTCCACAATTCAGCCACAACTGACCCAATTTGAGAGGGACCCTGCACAAAGCTCAGTGACAGTAAACACATACTGAATGGAAGGGAGTTGTTTCCAGGAAAAACTGCCTTCAGAATTCATCATTTGTGTTTTGTGTCTCACCTACTACTTGGGAAGTACCACAGAAGCCCAGCCTGAGTCCTCCACTACAGTGCCCCTGAAGTAGGTGGAGGCTTTGGGAGTGGGGAGCAGAGAGGGGACTGATCTCTAGTTCTTCCAAGTTTCCTTCATCCTTTCTTATCTTAATTGTATAACCCTTAGAGAATGAAATTTATTCTCTGACTTCCTGAAGAAAGAATTCCCTTCTTGGGCATGGATATGATGGGCAAATACTGAAGATAATGGAATATCTTTGCCAGAAAAAAATGTGTCTTGTTTCTTTATCTGTGTAGGAGAGGTTTAACTTCTCCATCAAGCATCAAAAGAGCTGCTCAGCTTCCCAGTGTACAGCCTCATTTTCCCAGGCCAGAGGCAAGATGCACACAGCCCATTCTCCTGACACACATTCCACCTTCCCAGCTACAAGCTCCTCACCTCTCATTAATTAATAATAATTAATAATAATTACTCTCTGCAGCTCCACAGTGCCTGAGGCCTGGCCAGGGCAAACTCACCAAGTAAGGGGATAAAAGGAATGATCCACAATGGACTCAACGCTGTGGAAGAAGTGAGGTGAGGAGGACTAGGGCTGCAGGTGTAACTACAAGAGGGAGGCCGGATTGGTGTCCTGATGCAGGGAAGTCAGAGGGTGCAGCACACAGGTTCAGTGTGACTACAAGTTCACAGAGTTCTGAGCCTCATTAAGGGCAGCCCAAGGCTCAAGAATAAAAAATTAAAAAATCCACCACGCTTGATTTGTGAATACAGGCACGTAACCTGCTTCTTATGTTTCAGTTACCTCCTGGAGGTACAGCATTGCAAGTGAGGTGAGAAGTATACTTACTGTCACCTTCTGAGCTGCGTTATCTCCATGAATTGTAAGGAATGGGTTGGTAGCAGCTGCATTAAGTGGTGAGGCCTGTGTGCCTGAAAGTAAGTTGTTTATGGGTATCTGTGCTCCTCCAGTAATCTGCAATTGCTGTACTTCAGACTGATGGTGTTGGTGATGGTGATGTTGTTGCTGCACTAATTGATACAAAAGGGCCTGATGTTGTTCCTTGAGTAATATGAGGAGAGGAGGAGGAAGAAAAAGAAAATTAGTTACTGAAAAACAGCTCCTCCCGGGTTTCCTGCTTATCCAGGTCTTCAGTCAATGCAACCCCTGACCTAATCCCAGCTAATTTAGGTTACACTAATGTAAAGTTCTATGGGACTGTGGGAAAGGGAAGAAAGTTCCTGTTAGATTTCCTGAAATCAGTAGCTCAGCAGAAGTTCAGGTGAGACTTCATCAGGCCTCTGTCAGAACAAACATACCATGTACTAAAACTACACAATTAACCATATGAATAGTTAAACCAGTTACCCAATGGCCTATTATGAATACTGCAAACAGAGCAAAGACAACTCATTAGATGATATAAAAAAATCTTTTGCTAGAATTCTAGTGGAATCAGAGAATAGCTCTCAGGATGTTGTTTGACTCTATACATTGTACCAAACTCTGCTGCCCACAGCTGATGCTGAGAGAGACAAACCTCCATGTCCACACAGGACAAAAATGGAACTGAAGGCACTAGAGAATGATTCTTCTAGTCATACAGACAGCCCAGTGACATCCTGTCATTTAACACGACTATCATCCAAAAAAGGTTGAAGCAACTGAAAAACTAAAATATTATCAAAGCCTTCAATAGCAAGTCAAACACATTTCTAGTATTTTTATTAGGCTGAGGAGTTTATGTCTTAGAATACAACAGAGAAATAAATTATAGTTGACTGGAAAACTTACTGATGTGAGTTGCTGGGTACTTAGTAATTGCTGAAATTGCTGGTGCTGTTGATGGAGTAGAAGTTGTCTCTGTTGGTCAGAAAGCAATCCTAGTCCCGAGGCACTGTAGGGTTTGACAAGGTAATACTTTAGTTTACATGAAAGTATGGGAACATTTTACTTCAGCTTTCCATTAAAGTCAAGATGTACACAAACAGACAGAAGCTATTTAGCATTTCGATTGCCCACTGCAAGAACTGAATTGTCTGTCTGTCCAGTTACATTTTTTGATGCACATCTGCGTTCCCACTCCCAAGTCTCATCTATGCTGAGCCACAGCAGGATTTTGCCTGTAACTATGTCTACTCCATGTACATTATTTGAAACGCAGATAATAATTACCACTTCTACATTTTTTTCAAATACTGTAAACAGAAAGGCCAGATTTTACATTGCAAGACAGCCCTTGCCAACCTTTAACAGTTACCAAGCATTTACTTCTGCAGTATATCCTCACTGCATTGCAACCCCTCCATTGTGACCTCGCTGATTTGCGAGGAAAATTTCTCGCAATTTTGCTCCAGCCATTTGCGATGTTGCCCAGCTGACACATGTGCAGTGCCTCTGCTCTGCTGAGGGGCAGTGCCAGCGCTCCCTGTGGGGTGGGACTGGCCTGGCACTGTGGGGAGGGCCAGGAGTCACGCTGTCCCCTGTTACTCTAAGTGCAGCTAGAGAAGCCCAGGGATTCGGGGGGGGTCTCCCGAGTCAGAGAGGGTCAGAAATGCTTCCCTTTGCTCCCCTGTGCTGAGAGAGCCCGTGGGAAAGAGCGGAAAAGTGTCTGCAGTG
This sequence comes from Pitta sordida, assembly GCA_013390025.1. Classification (NCBI taxonomy): domain Eukaryota; kingdom Metazoa; phylum Chordata; class Aves; order Passeriformes; family Pittidae; genus Pitta; species Pitta sordida. The sequence continues at coordinate 107,953 of WEKX01004097.1, read as the reverse complement.
CTCTGGAGTGGAGCAATGGGTGTGGCCTGCATGCATATTAATGACCTGCACGTGTTTGTGAACTTGACATTTCACGAGAGCTCTGACATGACCCATTCCTCGCAGATGATGGAGTATAACTGTAATTCCCATCTCTTGCAACACTCAAATCACTGACTATTGCCTATACTTTACTGCAATTTAGCAAACACCTTCAGCCCTGCAGGGGCCATGGAATGAAGCTGCCTCTGCACTTGGCAACTACTTCACACCCAGTCCTTATTTTCATGCCTGCATATAATTTTCTGCAGATATTTAGGAAACTGGGCAGGTGACAACCAGTCTGGAAATAAATGGTTTCTTCAGCTATGCCACTTAACTGCAAGACCAACAGCGAAACAAGGGTGTGCTGGGAATAGAAGACCAGGAACACAGGTGGATTTACTCTTTGAGTACTAGTGTTAGCTTTTACTAGTTTAAAACACCCATTAAAACATTATGGTGTAGTTTCACGAAACATTAAGTATTTCCCTTACAGCTGTACATTTCTGTCCACTCCCCTCATACTGGCTCTAGCACAATTTGCAGCATCTCATAGGAACAGAGCTGAAATGTAAGGTAATACAAAACATATGGAAATATTTATTAATGTAGATGGGGTCATTGTGTGGTGCACAGGTGCTCATACCAGCAAGAAGGTGTGCATAGGGTGACCCAGAGGATGACAGGATTGCTTGTTGTGATTGGTATTAAGGAATTAAATCAGCCACAAATCCACGCTATTGGGCTACAATCATTTAGCTCCTCAGGACATAATGTTTATCTTGCATTTTTACAGCAGCCACAGACTGTAGCCCAACTCTGCTATGATTTGACTTGGTATTAACCAGCCAATACGAAAATGCCCAAAGCATCACCATTCTCTACTGCTGGGACAGGGCAAGCCACGTGTGAACTTTGTTTCATATTTTGTTGGGTGGCCTCAGCACAATGGGAAACATCTGGTGAGCTGCACTTCCTAATTTCCTTTCTTCCGATTTTCCTGAGGAATGGGAAACCTATGTCAACGTGGAGCCTCTGGAGCAGGAGAAAATGTTCACTGAGCTCCTTTCAACAATTTACCAGCAGCCCTGGCTCACTGCAGAAGTCTCGGGTGACTGGAGGCTGGCAAATGTAATGCCCATCTACAAGAAGGGCCAGAAGGCTGATTTTGGGAACTACAGGCCTGTCAGTCTGACCTCAGTGCCAGGGAAGGTCATGGAGCAAATCATCTTGAGTGCCATCACACAGCATGTGCAGGACAACCAGGGATCAGGCCCAGCCAGCTTGGGCTTGTGAAAGGCAGGTCCTGCTTGACTGGCCTGATCTCCTTCTATCACAAGGAGACCTGATTGGTGGATAAGGGAAAGGCTGTGGATGTGTCTGCCTGGGATTTAGCAAAGCCTTTGACACTGTTTCCCACAGCATTCTGACTAAAATCACCACTAGTCCTCTTTTTACCTCACTTTTTCTGTATTTTTCTATCCTGGAATGAAACTTGTCAGCTGGGGTTTTTTTCATTCTTCTATCTCATTCTTACTTTTTTCCCAGATCATGTTTTACCTTTGCATTTCTTTTTTCTGCTGTTGCTCTCCCTTCTCTTTAATCACTCTGCCAGACTCTCTTGCTGCGCACTAGCACTTGAAAGCAAATACCCTCAGTCAGCAGCTGAGATCTCAGTGTCTAGAAACAAAGCTGAATTGCAGAAGACAAAATGCTGCAGCTCCCAAGCTTCCCAGAAGAGACAGTTCACTGGATTTCACCAGTTTTCTCTAAACCAGATTAGCTTGGAATGTAAATTTAATCCTTTTTAGTTTCTCATTAAAAGGCAGACGATAGGTAGATGATCAGTCTGAAATTCTCCATCCTACAGTCTTCTCTGGTTTCGAAAATGAAACAATCCTATCTCTTTCCTCCAATCACTTAATCTCAAAGTTGTTAGCAATCTCTGTTAAGCCATCTTTTTCCCAGAAAAGGATCAAGTATTTTTCTCTGCCGAATGAATGTGGGCTCTTTTACCTACAACTTGAAACTCTCTCCAACAGCAGCCTGCAAACCCGGTGTTTTCTCACCTCCTGGTGTCCCACACCTAAAGAGTTCACATGAATAAGGACAATATGGCAGAAGGAAGTCTTCAATGTATTGAACACTGGCTATCTTTCCACATGAAGCTGTTGGAACAGATTCTGAAGCTTGGGAAGTCACTGTAAGAAGTAACTTACAGCAACATCTGGCACGTCTTTTAATTACAGAACAATACCCAAAAGGTAGAAAGTAAGGCTGAGTTCTCACGTAGCTTTCCAACATCTCGCCACTATTGATTTAAACCACTTTAAGCCTGACCATCATCACACACTCTAACCAGGCTCAGTGAGCTCCCAACACCAGGGCACTACGGTTCAAAGAGCAGCAATACCCTGGGGGATTTTACATGAAAGAAATTGTCCGCTAGTTGCCACTGAAGCAGCATCGAACTCCAGAGTGGCAAGTGTCCCATCGAGTTCCAAAACCAGTAATTTCAACCAGTGGAAAATATTTTTGTGGGTGGTTTTTTTCCCTTCAGATATATCCCAGAGCATCTCTGCAACTTAGTGCCTTAATAACAGAAAAGGTTTTTTCATGTTTTTCACTGAAGCCTTTGCAATGGAAGAAACAGAAATGAGGAATGTACATGTCATTACCACAATCATATTAGCACTAGTTGCTGTTAGTGCTTGCTCAGCCTGAGCTTTTCTCTTCTAAATATACAACTAGAAATATTGAAAACTCACAGAAAACGGTGGTAATTGTGAAACACCTCAAAAGACAGAAGCCCCAGCAAACAGTTGTGTGAAAACTACACTTTTATATTATTAAATTTAATATTAAGATAAATTTTAAATTAGTATTATTGAGAAAGCAGTGCAGAAAGAGATCATGTATGAATAGAAACAGAGAAGAGGAAGTGCTGGCAGAACTGTACATGATAAAGGAATCTTTGGGAGTATTCCAGACTCTACTAAAATCTGGGATGAGAGCTTATGAACAGGATACTGGCTGCATTATTTTGCATGAAATGGAACGAGGTTAACCACTGAAGAGTGACAGTGGTTAAAGTGGATATTAAGAAAGAAACAAGAGAACTTCTGCAATATTAAGAGTTGGAAGTAAATCATCTGTGTATAAACAAACCAGAGAAAACAGTGGCACGACTGGTTTTAGCATAACCAGTGTATTCTGGCAGTACCTGGAAGTGGAAAGCATTATGCAACTGGTTAATGCCATTGATTTTGTCTAGTATTTCTCACTCCTCACAGTTTAGGGGAGAGTAAGGCAAAAGTTCTTGTGTCATTCACAAACCTCTGATACTCAAAAAAGACTACAGCTTTTCATTAACAAAATGTCTTTTTTTTAATCTATGGAACCTCATGTTCATGTATGATACAAACTATGAAAAATACAGGCTCCCCAGTGAAAATACAATGACACATCCAAACAAGGAGATACACTTCAAACTATCAGATTTTATGAGCCTCCTGAAGCAATACCACACAATGATATGGTACACGAATATTTCGGAGCTGCCAAAGCAACAGCAAGGGAAGAAACTGGAAAAGCTAGAAAACTAGGGACCCTTTGCCTCATTCCAGTCACATATGCCTTTTTTTGGTGGGTAATCCACCATAAGCTCCAAAAATAAACTCTCCTTAAAGACAAGTAATCCACTCCCTATTTGCAGGCACTTCTTTCTACCCAGAGCCCAAGCAAAGGACAATACAAGGGGCAGGGGGAAGGGCAGTGGGGAGAATGAGTTGGCCCAGGCTCTGCTCTATCCCAAAATACTTCCAGACCAAGAAGTCCATTGCACCTCCTGGAAAGCAGCTGCCTCCTTTTGTTACCCATTTGCCTTGCAGCCTGAGCAGCAGCCGTTTATGCTACTGAGGGTACCTGGTTCTGATGAGGAGCTGTTACAAATCCTCACACATGAATCTTTTTATGCATTTAGAAATCCTCAGGAACACCACTTGCACAACTAATTTTGTCAGATTTGGAGTCAGTGCAGGCAACTGAAAACACCATGTAACTGTATTACAGCTCTGGTTAGTTATGCCTATTACTTGACCCTTCTCTCTCGCCCTCTCCCCCCTTCTTACTGCAACAAATGGTGGCTTTTTCCAGCGCTCCTTTAACCCTGGAATAACAATTGCCAGGATAAAGAATATTGTTTTCTGAACTAAAACAATGAGCTGAAGCACATTTACATAATTACATTTGTTTGGGAATGTGACTTGATTAAAAAAATAGGAATAAACAGACACTAGGATTCCCAGAAGCAAAACAAAACATCTTTTCTTAAGACTATTTGTGCTACCATTAAATCCTTACTTTCATTCACAGATCAGGAGCAGAACGTAGTTTGACAATTACAGGCCAAGGAAGAAACAGTACCTTCAGAGCAAGATAAAAAAATACAGCTAACCTGTAGAACAGCAGGCACTACCAAGAAAAACAAAATCCGTAAATTCTTACCTGTTATTTAGCGTGGTTGGCAGAGGATGTGTTGCACTGGGTGGCACGGATGCATGAGTGAGAGAAGGGTTCTGTGATATTGTTGCTGGAGTCTGAATTACCCCATTTAAAGCCCCTACAATTCCATTGATTGCCAGCTGGCTGGCTGGCAGTGCTCCAATTATTCCACCCACACCAGGCACTGCAGGAATGGTGGAGGTTACAGTCTGCATACCACTAGCCAGTGCCCCCACTGTCACACCATTGACCTGCTGAACTCCCGGGACTCCCGAGCCTTGCTGGGCCGGACTCTGCCCAGCAGGTGGTGGAGTGGAAAGCGCTGATGAACTGCTGGTGCTTTGTCCGCTGGAGGTTATCTCCTGGTGTCAAAACAAACAACAAAACCCCCTCAGCCGCTTAAAATTTCACCTAACAGCACAATGCAAGGACTAAACTTGTAACAAACTGAGTTTCAGAAGAAAGAAATAAAAATTACCTGATTTAATACAGGAAGAGAATTGTCCGGTAAGAAGCTGTTTCCCAGATGAGGGCTTTTACTGCTGCTCATGGAATCAGTGCTAGGTGCTAAAGTAATTATTTAAAAAATACACAGTGGTTACATTTCTGTAGCATGTAAAAAGAGTCAGAATAATTATTTCAAAATAATGCCAAAGGTAAACATGGAAAATGTAAAGTCAACCTTAAAATCATTGCTAAAGAGTAAAGTATTAACTAAGTAATTGATGAATCAACAGATGCAAACAGATGAGCTCTACTAAAGTAGAAGAGAAACTGCACTGAAATAAGTAGTAATGGTTCAGATAAATAAACCAACTGACTTTGAGACATTTAAACACATCAGCAAATACTTGGTCTATATTCATCCTACATGTAATATGCATCTCCCATCAATGGCATGTGTGGATGGAATAGATATTTCATATAAATACACGCTCAAATTACTTGGACACTTTAATAATCTGCTCTACTTACGTGCTTGTACTGGAAAGGCATGTACTTGATGAGAAGGGCTGGGATTTGAAGTTATTGTTGGAAAGGGCACCGAAAGCTGTGCATTGAGCAGTTGAAGCCGCTCCTTCTTAGCAGTCAAATTCTTTATCTGTTCTTCTAACCTCCTATTTTCAACCTGAAGTTGGTGTAATGATTTTAGCATTCCTAAAACTAAGACAAAAATGCATCTATTTCACAACCACATTCAGTGAACAAGTAACAACTTCATTTGGTTTTAGTTTCTGTATTACAGCAACTCACGTTAAGTCATATGTCAAAATATAAATAAAATTATTACAGAAGTTTCACTTTTGTTTGAAAGATTAAAGATCAATTTTGTGTAATTTAAAGTGCAGGAAAAAAGCACATAGCATGTGATAGTAATTTTGAAATACATCTACAAAAATACTGATAAAGTAGCATCGTTAGGCCTGGCATTCCTTTTAAGCAAACAGCAGCACATGATAACTTATCCCCAAGTCAGAATGTAAAATTAGTAGTATTTTAGTAGAACATGTTAACTGCATAGTTGGGGAAAATCCTGTTTAGCTTCAGTGTTAGGAATTTTAAACATCATAACACAGAAAAGCTTGACGAACATGCATTCAACTAACAGTACAGGCAACCAACAATTTATATAAAAACAATGGAGTCTGTGAAAACGGAGTTTGTCTGCTTTAATGCCTTATACCCTGAACCATAAACGTATGAAAAACGTGTAAAAGAGTAACACAAGAAGTTGTCCGGGCCCACCTTGGCGGGAGCTGCGAGCAGCGATGTGGGAATCCCCCAGCAGGGAGCACTCTGTGAGCACCGCACCCACCCCGCGCTCTGCATCACCTTCCCTACAACCTGATCCTTACCACGCACAGCTTTCTCAAACTCCCATTTCAGAACTTCACGTTTCTCAGCTACTACCAGAGTGTGACTGTAAAGCCACAGGGATAACCTTTTTTTTTTTTTTTTAAATTCTAAATTGTATTTGTTTAACATGACCTCTGGGCCTACTACAGACATAAGTCTACTGGTATAGGCACATCTGGTCATTTCCCAAGGATTTAGCTTTTATCCCTCCTCTTCAAGAACATACAAAGGAACCCTCAGTGAGCCCAAATGAGATGCAATAAGACTTAGCTAAACCTGTCCTCCAGCTATCATGTTTAAAGGATTATCCCTGCATGAATTTCCTCACAATTAGCATTTTTGTCAGGGTACCATTCATAAAAATACTAACTAGATACCACTTTACATTACCAACAAAAATAATAATACATTCAATAAAATATAACACAAACCCTACCCTGAAATCAAATAAATTTTTAACATACTCAACCATTGTGTTTGATACTGATATACTGTTGAATATGGAGATCCACATGCTCTACAGATCATTTATACTTTTAACATATTCATTCTTGACTATTCCACTCTATTAAACAGAACTTGAGACAATCATATTTGCTTGCTTTGAGAACTTCACGAGAAAGGCAGAACATAATAAAGACACAAAAGCCAAACAGAACACCTTCCTAACATTTATAAATATTTTCTTTTCAAACTGCCACAGAAGTAGGCAGTTTACACGTAAAAATGAAAAATAAACCAGTACAAAGTGATGAAGCCAATTTATATCACACAATATAAAGAAAAATGGGGAACTGTACTATAACATTTATAGTAGTGGATTTAAAAGTTCAAAATTATTTTCCAAACTCTGCAACTGACTAGCTGGATCTTCAAGTTACTTCCTCTTGCTTGACACAATTTCTCCACCAATAAAAATGTAGATAATCATGTCTTTTGTATTCTACTGATGCCATGTGCTGCATTAAGAACTGTGTTAGAACTATACACTACAGTTAATATTTTGATATACAGCAGAAAATAAATTCTGTTAAAATTCTTGGACAAGCCCAGTTGTTGGAACAGCAGCTCTGAATAAGAGTTAACAAAAGCCATAATAAGCAGACTGAGTACTTACTGTCACTGGGGGTGCCTTGCTCTAGTAAAAACTGTTGTCCTTCACTCCATTGCCTCTCCAGAAGCTGTTCTATGCTGGCTGCTACTGGGGGCAAATTTTCCCCACAACTGTTCCCTGATTGATCATAGCGAATCTGCAAGCTGCTCACAGGGGATCTGTTGAAAATATTGCAATTTATTGTTTAGAGAACAGGATGAAAGGAAATGTATTAGAAAAAGGCTGTTGAAATGTCTTATCTTATACCAGCCCTTAGCACCTACATATCTTATGCTTCCGAGACCAAGTTAATTCATCACCATCACTAAGAACTCCTGGCCAGGGCTTTTACAAAAGAAAGAAGTATTATTTCAGTGTGAGAATTTATACTGAGAAAGCACATAACATCTTCTTGCATACAGACCAAGAAAATACCGACAAATAGCACTGAATTAAATTATACAACACACTTCTACAGCAGGAAACCATTATATAAGGGTACAGAGGGCACCTGTCTTTTGGGGTAGGGGGTGGAACCCAACACCAAATTTCAAACCTTTCCCTGGAGAAAACTAAGAAAAACACAACCAATTTATTAAAATCAGTACCCAGAAAGGTCAAATACAATTCCACAGACTAGCGTGTTCCAAAAACAATCACATAAACTCAGATTTTTGAGGGACTACATGAAAATATTATTTCACAAAGGATGCAGTGAAATTTAAAAGTTATCCTCTGCCTGTCCCACGCACACTTAATACACCTCCTTTTTTACTCATGATCACACACAGCTCAAAGAATAATCCCCTGGCCACGTCTTTTCTCACCCAGGAAAAACTAAGGATTCAGCACAGAGCCCCTGAGAAAGGTGGGTACCTCTCTTAGGCCCTAGGAAAAGGCTTCTTTAGCTGTGAACGGAGCAAAATTTAACTTGTGAACAAAACCAGATGTTCCGTGTATTTCTGACTCCGGCTCGTGTAGGCACAGTCCCCTCCTCATACAAGACCAACACCAAAGCCCACTAAAAGTTACTTGTTGGTTTTGTTGTCAGTTGTTTGGGGTTTTTTTAAATCAACTCCAGGGAGCTCAGATGCTCATGTATTAGTTGTTACTGGAAGCAATTGGTGCCAATAGGGGATCACAGCCTACTGTTCTACCCAGAGTGCAAACTTACCAACCAGACCACCACAGTTCCTTACAGGACAACACAGAGAGCTCAGGAAATCAGTGTGTTAATTATGATTACCGTAATAAGCAGTGGTCACAGCACATTAGCTACCTAATGGCTGTCAAGCATTTTGTAGGCACCAGAGCAAAGCGATTTTTACGAGAAAAGGTTTTAAGTAGGTGACTTAAGAGCTCTGTAAGTATTTATAAATAATTCCTCTTTTCCATACAGGATGAAAAGCAAAGCACTTGTTAAAACAAAAAGGCCTGATGAATGAGTAACCAGGGTAGTGTTTTTTGACAAGAGATGACAACTCAACAGCATTTAACAGTTCAGCACAGATATGGCAAAAATAGCCTTAAAACTGTCTGTTTACAGGACGTGCTGAAGCACTAAGAAGGAAGGCTCATGCAGAAGAATTCTAAACGAGGTACGACACTTACACTCTACACAAACAACCCACATAAAAAACAAAACAAAAACAAATAAAGAAAACCACCAATAAACTCCCCCAGCAACTTCTCTCTGCATGTTTCTGCAGGGCGCATTATACTCAAACAGATTGTGCCACCGGAATTATAGATCACTAACAAAATTCTTGTTGGGCTTTGGACGGCTTCCTATCAATATCCAAAAGGCTGAAACAAAGCAGTACATGGCTGTATAACCTCTGCAATCCTTCACTGAAGTCTGTACAGGAGAAGAATAAAAAACAAAATCTAGATTTCCATATATTGCAACTTTAGTCAATGCATTGTCTTCCAACTGAACCCACACCTCATCCTTTACACATGATATAGTTCCTGCCTACTAGGGGTGAATCCTTATTAAAGCTAGTGTTTGATCATAGCTTCCATAGCTTCCAACGGGACTGTGAATGTGCTGCCTGCACTGGTCTGATGCCATCACAGAGCTGGGAATCCCGTGTTTCATACCTCGCTTGCCTCCCCAACTGTGTTTTGTTTAAATTTGGGGTACAGTTCTCATACTATCAGATCATTAATTAGAAGCAATACTGCATTTAGATATAAGCATAGATACAGATTTCAGTGCAGGTATTACATAACACATTCTTCAGTCTAAGGTTAACTACGGGGTAAAAAAAACGCTTAAGTGCTACCCTGGGAAAACCAGAAATTCCTCTGCAAAATGGAAACAGCTCACATATACCGGGTATATTTATACTTCTCATATATATACATACACATGTATTAAAAGTTAAAATACGACAGCTTAAACATCAAACACTGTGATTATATTGGGGAACAGAGATATAACAATATGAATTGGAAATGACTATACAAGCTCATGAGTCACATATGTCTTCTCTGAAGAGCTGCTATCAACTGCATCATCAACAGCAAACAAATGTTTCTGCAAGTGTTTTTGTTTTAAGCAACTCGCTGAAAATCACATGGTTCTTTCGGAGAAGTGTGTTATTTATGTATCTCATAAGCTTCAAAGGGAACAGAGTCAGAACTTGCAGCAAAATAATTTTAATAGATAAGGCAGGTAGCATGCAGAGCTGCAAAGTTTCCAGATAGCAGATTTTTTAAGTTAGCTTTTTATTCACTATAAACCGTACTTTAAGTAATCGGAGTTACTCATTTATTGAAGTGGGGAAGGTGGGGAGTTACCTACATGTTTTAGAAACACTGACATACATGTGATCTTTTTCACCACACAAACCAGGGCTGAAATTTGCTGACTACTGAACTTAACAGCATGAGTAGGTTTTCTAAATTTTTTCCATGCTAGGTATTTCAGTTTAAGTTTTTCCATCTTTCAATTCTGTAAGAGCAGCAATTTCTCCCCTTTCTTCTCCCACACGGCACCCCCCATCCTCCCCCCCTTTTTGACTTTTTTTTGAACCACCCTACTACCAAGCAAAATCTCTCTCGTCTTTGCGAGTGCTACATCTTCCACGCGCTGCAGGGTGCTGGGCAGCTGTGGACTGAGGTGGCCTTTGTATCACCCAGTTCTCCTTCACCATCTCCATCAAAACCTGCTGTAATTCTACCACGTTGCAAGTACTGGGCTCTATATAATACACCCTGAACACACACTGTGTAGAACCATCATATTTAAAGAGTTTACCTTGCCAAATATTCGACCACAAGACAGACTGAACACAACTATAACTTAATGCAAATTGTGCAAAGACCAGGTCTTTGTATATTATTTAAGAGGATATTGAGACTCATAATTACCCGACATCATGCATAAGAGGACTTTTTAATATATAATCCAAAGTTCTCGAACTTCCTAACTGTTGCCCATTTCAGAGCATCTCTGAACTTCCTCATCTGTATGTATCAATTTATATGCTCAGGTGAGTATATATATTTATACTGAGAAAACAGTTTAAACTCGTCTGTAAATTCTCTAGTTGTTATTTTAGAAGCAACATGTACTGAAAAGCTTAAAAGCAAATTCATGACTAGGTAATAACACTTAAGTATGATAATGGATAATCTTGCCCCATCCAGCAAGCTGTCTTTTGATTAATTAAGGAGTATAATACAAGATCAACACCACCAGGCATGTACATTGAGTCATCTAATTTGGAAATATTAGTTATGAATTACCATAATAAACACATGCTATAACAATAAAACTCATTACTGCAATGCTGTTGCTGTGTAACTACCCTTTTTTAGCTAGGTTAAAATACTTCCCGGGATAAAATTCCCATGGCCAGTCTCTAAGTAAAAAATACAGTAATACCACAATAAAATCTAATTCATACAGGATCTAGTATGGAAAACAAAGCCCCTTAAAAACAGACTCACTTAAAATATACAGAAAATATTCCTGAAGTATTTAAACCACAATACTGAAATTTTAACCATTAAAATAATGTGATACCATTCCAACAGAATTCTTATCTCAAACTTTTGCCAATTGCAGCAGAACAAAAAAGTACACACTTCTTTTTTTACAGAGACTTTCTGCTTATTTTGAAGCGAGAGAAAGGGAAGAAAATATTTGTTTGAAATTTTTATTGGTACTTAACATATCACACCATCTTATTTGTGTGATCATTATTAAGTCTATGGTATTTTGGAATTTTTGCAAATATGACTAAAATATGATTGTGGTAACAAATCTGAGGAGGTCAGTAGTATACATGGATTAAATGATAGACAAATCCCAAGTCTCCATTTCTTAAGTAAGGGAGTAAACCAACTTAATTACAAACCTTCATTTGTAAACCTAACGTCAGCTAATATAAAAGTAAATTTCAGCACAATTTTAGCTCTCTGAACATATTAGGGATTTTTTTTGAAGGATGTATCTATATAAAAATAAAGGGATTTATGCCTGTGTATATATATATTTATATATATAGGCTTTTAAAACACTTCAGTATTACTAGCAAAAAGACAGTGAAGTTTCCAAATCTTAAAACATTTCCCCTGCCTGCGCTCTCTAATGTAAATAACGCTTACCGTGGTGAGAGACTTCCTCTGGGTGATCCTCCTCTGCCAACAAGGCTTCGGCTATTATCTCCGAGATCTTGATCTGCAGTGTAAATATTTCACAGCTGATAAATCACCTTTTCTTAGATAAGAGTTTTAATATCTGATGTAGGTATTTTAAAAATACCTTAAATCTCAACTTCTATCTGTAGTTAATGCTGAAGAGTGAATAAGTAACTAGTTTAAGACTGCTGAACTGTAGCATGTAAGGTGTTGTCCTTACACATTTCTGAGGCTGTACCAGGCCATGGATTATGTTCACTTCTTTCATTCCTTTCAGTTTTACAGCACAGAAGCGTGGTTTGCATTTGCAGTACCCTCCCCTCAGCCACTTTTAATTTGTACGGTGAAAGTAATGAATCACAGCTGTGGACAGCTAATCTGTATGCTTATCACAGCAAATCCTGATGCTCTGTATTTTTTTAACACTTTGCATCCCAAAACAACTCATAAAATATATAACGTATTAAACTTACTGCTGCCATCTAACAAGCACGCATTATTCTGCAAATTTACTGAAAACTTTATGAAAGCGTGTAATTCACTAATTCCTATTTATAAGCAGAAGCATAGGAAAGCCCCTTGCTAAAAAGGTAGTAAAACAAACAAAAAAGGCCTCATTAAATATACGAAAACGTTTTGCTTGGAAGGACTCAAAAGGGTTATTTTCCCTATGGCCTCTCAATAAAATAACCCTATCTGCCCCCTTCAAGGTTGCCCTCCCCCTATTCTGAGTCAAGCGACCTCCGACCCCTCGGAGGGCAAAGACATGACTGATCCATTCTTGGTAAACTGCTAAACTCATTCCCTTCCCCCAAACAGGCATGACTACTACGACATGTCAACAAATCCTTACGGAGGGAATGAAACAAAGCAAAGCCAGCGGCTCATTAAAACCGCAGCCGAGAGCCCGCGGTACCAAATGCCAACCGGTAAATATTCACAAGATTATTAAATGCTGCACAAGTTCTCTAACGGGATCTCTTTCACGCGAACTTGTATGTAATGCAATTTCATGAATTATGCAAATAAAGGTTTCAACTATTCACGACAAAACCCAGAGCTGTGTTACTCGGGTTGCAAAGAGCTGGGAACTGCGCGCATCAATCACAGGAGTCACAGGAGACACTGGTGCATTCCTGCCTGCTGATGGCTCTGCTTAAACATTTACATTTCACACACCGAGGGGAAAAAAAGAGGGAAGACAACCCGCGCTGCTCCACAGAACAACTGAGAATTTACTTCCAGCACAGAACAACTTTGTAGAAACATTTAACAACCTAATTCTGCGCAGAGCTCAAAAATAAAATTTACCGATCTTTTTAAAAGCCCTGAGGTCGGTGAAGCTGCACGTTTGCACCGGCAGTGGAAGCTTACCTGCTTGGCTGTTTTCAGACTGAGCTATAAGTGCTGCCATGGCTGAATTTGGATTCAGCCTATTGCCGTACATGTGGGATGGAGGCAGACTGAGAGAAGATCCAGGTAGGGTGTTTGCCTGCAAGAAACCAATGAAAACTTGAATGCTTTTTCTTAGAAGGAGGAAAATGCCAAATGTATTTTCAAGCAACCTTCCTGTTGCACAATTATTATTTTTGTAAGTTGAATGTTTTTTAAAAACAGTGCATTTAGAAGAAAAATATTTGCAATTTATGAGTATAAGAAAAGATTTGCAGTGCTTTGAAAATATGTCAGGTTTTAAAATGTGTTGTACTTGTTGTTGGCAAGATCTGTTAATTAAAAAAATCCGTTCTAATAAAAAAGTACTGTAGCAAATATTAAAAATACCCAAATTGCACTTTAAAACAACCACAGTGTAGCAGGACGGGCAAGACTTCTTTGTGATCCTGAAGTATGTGCTCAGTGCTAGGACTTAGTAGCATGGCGACCATGTGGTTATCCTACTAATTATTTAATCTTATTAAACCATTTACAAAATAAGGGCAGGTAGACAACAGATGTCTCACAAATGCTTGGGTTCCTTACACCACAAGCCGGCTGCGGAGGTCAAAAGGTCCAACTTTCAGCTCTATAGTTTAACTACACAGAGCCATATTTCCTTTGCTCCACTCCGTCATTAGTAAAACGTGCACACTATTTTGTTACTTCCTATTTTGATAGACTTGGAAGCCTGGTGTTTTTTTGTTTTGTTTTGTTTTTATTTTAAAGAACGCAAACAGCCATTACAAGTATGTTTTCTATACAATAGGGGGCTCGGGGAATCACAGCTTTGCCCTGACCCCATATAAGGAACTGTATTTTTGGCAGTAAGCCAGCTCTACTTATTGAAGAGCTCCCAAAGTTTGTGTTCATTCATGTTGCTAACCACAATTCTGAAGGTCTCTGCTGGGACTTGTGCCAAACAAGCGAAAATGAACCCTTAAACAGATGAAGCTAAGGAGACTGGCCAAAATCTTGCATAATCCAATGCAATAAAAATACCTTCTTCCTTGGCTGCTTATGCTTTTTCCCTTTCGAAGAAAAGATTTGCGTCAAACGCTGAGTTGCAGAGACAGGCAATCAGAGAAATAAAGGCACGGCTGCTTATTTAAAAGGCATTTTCCTACCTGATAAAAAAATTATCTCGGAACAAAGGAAAGACTGCAAGAGGGGTGGGGGGTGGAATCAAAGATACACAAACCTGTGTGATCACTGGTTTTAAAAATAATCTCCTAAGAAAATGTAAACAGCTTTTATAAATGAAACTTTTTTTTGAAAAATGAAAAAAGAAGGTGAAGAGTAAGGAACTCAATTTGTGGGACATTTTGACATGCATAACTGCACACAAGAGACAGGGGAAACATACTGGTTATTACAGCAAAATATTACAGAGTATAAACTATGTCTCTGGAAAGAATCACACACTACCATTAAGTTTTGGCTTTCAGCCAACATATTAAACTTGATGAATGGACTTTTATGAATTCACACAACTGTTTTCAATGATGCTTTATTTACTATATACTGGTGAGAAATTGTGCCTGATACTTACATTCTTCTACTGTCACAAAGTTAGAAAAAGCCACAAGTAATTGCTTACAATGATCAGGGTTTTTTTCACTTTTCAGTTTATAGGTAAGATTGCTAGACATGGAACCACAGTGCTGCTTCACATCTGGCTGTTATTTCTGGTTGGTTGGGGGGCTTTTTAAGAATTGCGTAGCTTTAGTAGAATTAATCTGAATTATTTCTAAGTCTTAAAAACAGTGCAGGCATTTCCACCTATATATAACAGCTACCAGAAATACAATAGGTGTTAGCACTGTGACACTGACTGAGGAAGGCAGCAATACTGCACAGCTCTTGCGGTTTTCCTTAACAAATGCCTATAGCACTATTCCAACTCAACCATTATTGTTCATTAGCAACCTTAAGCTGTTTCCCCCCCCAAACCACACAAACTTCAAAAACAATGTAGTTTTCTTGTCAAATCCTTCCTCTAAGAATGGCATATTAAGAGAGTCAACCAGGATTACCATTCAACCATACCCAACAGGCCAGAATAGCCAAATAAAAATCTTGGTTGAAAAAGACTGATTGAAGTTATGAATTCTACTATTTTGTGCTTTTTTTTAACTCCAAGCACCACGTCTTATTTCTGTTCAGTTTTACAACACTTTTCTGAAAGATATATTTTAAATTGATAAATGTACTCACATTTTACGAAGAAGCTACTATAGTTACTCTCAGCCCATGTAATTCACTGCAAGGCTGCTTAAATGTGCAATAGCAACTACCTAAGTATTAGTTTATGATGGCAAGGTAGCTATAATCAGCAAGAGGAACCTGTTTATTTGACTGAAAGATACACAAATACCTTTAACAACTTCCTAAAAGTACCTAAATATCTTGAACAGAGTGGCTGAAGTTTGTTGACTAAGCATCACAAAACAAAACTCATCAAAGGAATTAACAATATTTGCTAAGTGGGTTGATACAACAGATCAAAAGACCCTAAACGTAACCCCTATTTATACTTCAAAATAATAGTAATAGTGTGCTCCAACAAGTTTGAACTACAGAATCTCTAGTGCCACCCTGCATCCTATACAACTCTCAAAGCAGAAAGACACAATCAAATCGTTCAAGTAAGTTGGAGGCAAATAAAACACTTCAAAAATACTTTTTTCAAATGGCAATGTAAAATGACAAGAATAATGATTTGCAAAGCTTTCTTATGTATGTGACGACTTCATCTGACAGGGAAGTAGAGGAGGTGGAGGAGTGCTACATTATTTAAAGGTGAAATAGGAGCTTCATGTTTCACTCACAGTGAAACAAGCTGTAGCAAGCGTTTATTAAAAATGCGCAATCATCCTGTCAATACATATTAAGGTCACAGGACTGAAACAAGTTCTAAAATGCAGAACTTTTAAAGCTGTATTATTCTTTATTTCAACTGATTCTATTTAAACACTCAACACAATACACGATAAAAATGTATGAACTAATAAAAACCCAAGACTGCTAAGTATTTATTTTGAAAAGGCAGCAAAATTTTCCTGAAAATATTTTAGCAGAAGGATTTAAGTCCATCTAGAGGTATATAACACACTGCTTTCCTTTATGGCATGTTCAATAAATCAGTAAAGCCATAAGCAGCAGAGCAGCACAGGACAATGCATTGTAATTCACAGAATACCCACGTGCAGTAAGAATAAATGATTGATATTTGATTGATGCTTAAACACACTTCCTCTACAGCAAGAAAGTGCAAATATATTCTACTAATTAAATAACAAGACTTGCAAGTTAACTAAATTTAACTCGTATATATAAATATCCTCCAAAATATTTAAAACCGTTTTCTATTTGTTTGCATGACTCCAACATCGTATTTTACTCTTAAGAGTACAACTATAAAGTTTCCCAAGTTTGTGAACATTTAATTTCCAGAGAAAACAGTCTGTTCATTTGAAAAGGTACATATTTTTAAGCAGAAAAAAACCAAAGGGGAGAAAAATTAGGCAATACTTAGCTGTATGTAATTAGATTGAGTCTCATAACTTCGAGACCCTTTGAACATGCCTTTTCCCCTGTTCCTTTCAAGTTTTATGTTATGAAATATTTTCTAATAACAGGCCTCATTTTTGTCTCAGCTCTACACCAGTAAGGTTTTAATACTCAGCGTGTGATGAGAGATGAAACCAAGTGTGAACAACTTTTGGGTCCCATGAGTAGGCTGACTGTTGAAGCTGTCAGGTTCAATTGCATCATTCCACATTATTCAATGCCCCAAACTGCTCCCTAATTGTTAGGGGCTTAACATATTCAAAACCATTGTTTTGGTTAATGCTGAAATGCCTACAGTTGAGTTTCCATAAAGAAAGGGGAGGGATTTAATTGTAGTTAAACCATTACTGAACTCTCCTCCTTTCATGATAGGACAACAAGGATGGCTGGAACAACCAATTCCAAGACGGCTTCTTAATCAGTTTATATCCAATCAACATCCCTTTTCCCATCCCCTTTAAAAAGTAGTCATTGCTATATTGTAGCTTTGTTATATCATCATGATGCTTTACAATTTGTGACAGATCACCTATCTCTTTCTGCCAATATCTACGTATTTGTCAAAATTTTCGAAGGTTAGTTTTATTTCTTTTTTAACATAAAAATATATTATTCCATAACATTCACCAATCATAAAAGGTTCTTCATCACAGCAAAATGTTGTGATACAAAGCAAAAACCGCCCGTTGTTCTTACTAACACAAAGTAAAGAAAGAGCATTAGATATCACCAGAAACTACTTATGACCAACTATTTTACTGAAAGCAGTATCAAAAATTTTGATGCAGGTGAAGTTTAAAGCTAAATTTTGTGCAAGCTCTTCTGCTACATTTCTGATATGTTAATGCTTTCTATGCAAATGTTGAGCTTCTTGAAACATGAAAGGAAATTCAAGCACTAGACCAAGTATTAACATCAACCTACTTCATCTAGAAGTCATCTTAAGCTCATGTACTTGGGTCTATGACAAGCAACATTTATCTGAACAATGTATTAATTAATTAAAACTTGCACTGCAATTAAATGTCCTTATTGCTGTCTATAACTATCTAAAAGGAGGTTGTAGCCAGGCAGGGGTTGGTCTTTTCTCCTTGGTCTCTGGGGACAGGATGAGAGGTCATAGTCTTAAGCTTCAGCAAGGAAAGTTTAGACTTGATATTAGGAAAAGGTTTTTTACTGAAAGAGTGATTCGGATGTGGAATGGGTTGCCTGCAGAGGTGGTTGAGTCGCCAACCCTGGACACGTTCAAGGGGAGGCTGGAGGCTGGATGAGGTGCTGAGTGATACGATCTAGATGTAGAGGATAGGTTAGTTGGATTATAGGTTGGACTAGATGATCTTC
This sequence comes from Pitta sordida, assembly GCA_013390025.1. Classification (NCBI taxonomy): domain Eukaryota; kingdom Metazoa; phylum Chordata; class Aves; order Passeriformes; family Pittidae; genus Pitta; species Pitta sordida. Next base: position 89,478 of record WEKX01004097.1, on the reverse strand, counting down.
AAGGTCCTTTCCAGCCTTATCTATACTGTGTGATACTGTGAGATATAAACACATACTAATGCTAGGCTCATAATTATAATAAAAAATTGATAGTATGCATATATACGTAAATTATTTGCTTTTCTTGAGAAGTGAAAAGAGCTGCCTATCAAGTAGCAGCAGCAAAAGCAGCGTGGCCTTATGCTTCCCAATTTAACTCGGACAAGTGAAGAGATACTATTTTTATCCCTAGAATTTTTAAGGCCTTTGCCTGGGTACTGAAGGCAATGGGAAGAATAACATATTGCTTCCTCGAATTGATTCAGTACTTATGGCACCACCTTTAACTTCATTTACGAGATGTGAGGGAACCATGGATACAAGGCATTGTTTCCCTTCTCTGAATTATCAGCTGCTCATCTGGGATAGCAATGCACTCCCACAGAAGGTCAGACCACAGGTAACTGCAATACAACCAAGTATGGGAAGCCCAAAAGGAAGTTCTACTACAAAAACTTCTCAGGTACCACTTGTTGCAACACAATCCTTGAAAATTTTCAGCACAAATAAGAATCTGTTTAGAAATCCTACCTAGGTCTTGTTTCTAACAAAAAAACAAATTCTAAATTCCTATTACAGTCGGCCCTCTTGCACTTCACGCCCCCCATACTGCAGCGTGATTTTTTAGCGATGAAGGAGGCCCACTTTCACAACTGCACATGCACGACCAAGCATGTATGAATATTCAATTCCGAAGCATGAATATGCAACTCAACTCGCACAGCCGCCACGGCAGCTCCACCGCTTCCTCCCGGCCCCGGGACGGCAGTGGCACTGCTGCTTTCCCTGGCCCCGATCTGGCGGTGGTGGCACTCCTCTGCCATTCCCCCACCCCAGCGTGGCCACACCGTTGGTTTTCCTGGCTCCTGTGCGGCAGCTGCAGCGGGGTCGCTCGTCCCCGTTCCCCCCTCGGCGCAGCTGCAACACCAGTTTTCCTGGCCCTGCTGCAGCCAGGGCCACTTCTCTCCCGGTCCCCCCCCGGCGTGGTGGCAGTGGAGACGCTCCCCTGGAACCGCCACCATGCAGTTATGAAAGATTTACACACTCTCAGGTTTGTGAGACTTTTTTGAGTGACTTTCCAAGACATACTCGTCTACCCCGAGTATGGAGAGACCAGGTCTACCCATCCCGAGAGACACCTGGAGAGCGGCCCGGGCAGCTCCCCGCACTCGTGTCTCTGCCCGAGCTGAAAATGGGTTTTTCCCAGCATGGCGTGGCTGCGGGCACCGGGAAAGGCCAAAACAAACACCAATACACAGCAACACAGTGCTGAAACAGTGTCGGAGCCGTGTGAGGGTGCGGGGAAAATCTGCATATTAATGAGCTGCCATTCAACACGGAAGTTGGGCTACGCAGAGCCCAATTAAGACCGTGGATGCGCAAGATAGGAGACCCGACTGTATTCCTATTTATCTTCCTGTATGCCAAGAAATATAGATGGAATGGAGAAAGAAATGGACAAAGAAAATCCTTAAAAGAATACTTTTCCATATTTCTTCCGAAAAGTATCGTCTGACCTTGCAAAACTAGCACAACACACAAAAATATTAATCTGCAGCATGATAATTACTGTTTATATATTTTAACAAACTGATACTTCCATTTTCATCTTACTAATACACATTTTGGCTAAGTTAAACATAATTAATTTTCAACCAAACCATATCAACCACTTGACTAAAAGAGCCTACAGGCACTACTGATGACTGAAAGCAGAGAGCAAATTTTTACAGCTAACCTCGCCTCACCTCCTATCACACATCATCAATGTGAATCAGCACTGCAATGTTTTACTCATTCATTCTACAAAAGCAACACTGAGATTAAAAAGATAGCCCTCCCATATTGTCACTGTTACCATCCAAGTACTCTGAAGCTCTGAAAGTTTGGAGGTTTTTTTTAAAACAGGGCAAATTACACAACAAATGTTTTCACTATTTGGCTGAAAAAAAGAATTAATACTTTAAAAATTTAATTAGGAGGCTAGAAATGAAATCAGAAAAAGAGTTTATGATGTCTTCAGAAAAAAGGAGCCACTTTTAATTCAGAAAGAAAAATGGTATTACATAACTACAAACATACCAATTATTATAATTTAAGTGTCAGGAAAACTGAATATGTGACATGTAAAATCATTGTATGCATACAATATTCAGATCATTAGTACTTTTTCTGTTACTAGCAAAAATAAATACAGTCGGGTCTCCTATGTCGCGCACCCACGGTCTTAATTCAGACCCGCACAGCCCAACTTCTGTGTTGAATGGCAGCCGCGCTGCCACCACCATCCGTGCCCCCCCTGCTGCCACTCCCGTCACCCGCGCCCCTGCCACTGCGTGTCCTGCCCCCGCTGCAGCCCAAGCCACCACCGCCGCCCATTCCGTCGCCCAGGCCGGGGGCTGGGGCTGCCGCTTCTGCAGTGGCAAGTCGCGCATGTGCAGTTGCAAAACGAGTCTCCTACTTCACTAAAAAATCATGCCACTAAGATCTGAAGCCGCAATATCAGGGGCACAAAGTGCAAGAGGACCGACTGTACTTTGAACTGCCAGCTGTAATTAGGACTCTTGCTTATAAGCAAATAATCAAATACTGTACAGTCGGCCCTCTTCCACTTCATGCCCCCCATATTGCAGCTTCACATCTTAGCGGCATGATTCTTCAGCAATGAAGGAGGCCCCTTTTTGCAACTGCACATGCGCAACCTGGCACGCATGAATATTCAATTAGGCAGTCATGAATATTCAAATCAACTCCCACACCGTGCCACACGGACCATGGGCGCACTGCTCTGCACATGGCGAGCCACGCTGGCCCTGGTCTGCCCCTCTGCTCCGAGCTGTGCCAGCCCTGCTCTGCCCCTCCACTCCAGGCTGTGCCAGCCCCACTCTGCCCCTCTGCTCTGGGCTGCGCCAGCCCCGCTCCCCTCTCTTCGGCTCTGCTCCAGGCCACCCCAGCTCGCCCCCCTCCCCTCGGGGCCGCTCAGGGCCGCTGGGACAGCAGCGCAGGCGGCTCCCCGCACCAGTGTTCCCAGCCGAGCAGAAAAGGGTTTTTTCCGGTGCGGGGTGGCTGCAGGCACCGACACAAACAGCAATACACAGCAAGACAGTGCCAAAACAGCACCGGAGGGCCATGGGAGGGTGTGGAGCAAATCTGCATATTAATGAGCTGCCAATCAACACAGGCTACGCAGGAGACGACTAAGACCGCGGTACTGTGGTATAGGAGATCCGACTATATTTGAGAATCAATTGTTTTGATTAAACATACAAATAAATCCTTCAATTAAATGAAACAATCTAACCTTCAAACAGCAGCACTGAAATATTTTCCAAGGCATGGATGAATGCAACTTGGAAACACGGTGGGATTTCAAAGGCAAAATGAAAAATTAATGGCACACCTACAGAAACAAAACTAATTTATACCTCTGCCCAGTGTACAAGGACTTATCAAGTCATTAAAAACCACATGGATAGAAGGCCTACCTTCCAGTAATGTGAAAACACTATAACTTGTACTACCAGTTTACTCCTCTCTTAGCTAAGCTGGATATTATATAAGATTTTAAACTCTAAAATTTAAATTTAAAATTTATTTATATGCTAGACATAAAAAAGAGACTTGTACAAAAACTTACTAGAATGCTCCTCCCTAAGAGGTCTTTTTTTGATAGTTGGTTTTGTTGTTTAGATTTTTGTTACGTTTTGATGTGGATTTGGGGTTTTTTTAAGGAGGCTTTACAGAGGTAAGACCCTAGGATGCCTCCACCTCCCCCACAGACCTAACTGAAAATAGAACTTCCATTTCAACACAAATCCCTTTTACCTCAAGTTCGCTCTTCCATCTTTTCCACCTACCTCTGTCTCAATAGCACTTAACTTGTATGTGCTCTACACAGACAAGGGAAGCATTATCTTGCCCAAGGATCTGGTTTTCTTAAGAACTTTAACCTATATAAGAGGAATCACAATTTCACTCTCATACTGGCTAGCAGGAAAAAATGATTTTATTACGAAACAAACTCAGAATACCTATACAGTAATCTACTTTCTTGATACGAGTATCTCAAAGAAAGCAAGGTACTCGTAATGGATCTGAGAGAAAAAGTAATTATGTACTTTCAAAATCATCTATAATTTCAGAAAGAGTAATAATAAAGAATCAGCTACTTTTTCCCAAACATTGGCATTTTAAGTACCTAAATAAACCTCAACAGTATTCACCATGTAATTGACGAAACGATACAGTTTCTACAGTAGCAGAATTGCTGCTGTGTAAAAACGCTGGCAAGATTCTCAACATTTATACAAGGCCTATACGGACACTAACTCAGCAACCAACTTTGCAGCTAGTAACAAAGCACAGACCATGTAAACTTGAAGCACTTTTCAAGTCAGACCTAAACACTCAGTTCCATCTAAATAGTTTTATTATTTCCATTGCATACAAACTAGAAAATATCACATTTTTCACATCCAACACCATTACTATTGTCTCAGGCAGCTAAATTGAAGTAGTGCTAGACTCAGTTCAACTAAGAGGTCAATGTGCCTCAGTTGCCTGGAGACTGATGGTTGCTACAGCAGCACCAGATAAGCCAAGCTAAATAAGCCTCGGCTTGAAGACAGAACATTTATTGCTAGACAGAAACATGGACGCAGTTGTCTCAGCATGAAGCACTGTGCAAAATCATGAAACTACCTCTCAGACTACCTAAATATTGCACAAGTCTACATGAAGACAATCTTAGTGAAGCAAGAGGAAAACACAAAAAGAAAAGATTTTCATTGGGCTGAATACTAGATTACTTGCAACTATGATTCCTTTGTTCTTCTACTTGAGTCACATGTTACAAAGAATTTTCCCTCTGGCTGTAAATTCCTGCTCCTTGCTACTCTGGTCCAACCCCCACCCCAAAAACCCTCAGTTAGACTGCATGAGAAGAAAATTAGATTTTTACCCATTTTGTCTAGAAGTAACAAGGAATTAAAACATCTTTTGAGTGATTAACAAGAAATTTTGATAGAAAACCCTTGGCTACATTTTTTAACTTGTCAGACTCAAACTAAAGTGGCTGTGACACAAATATTTGTATTGACATCCTACATCACAGTATCAAATCTCCCTGTCTACAACATACTGTGGGATGCATTGAGCACACTTTCTAAATCTGCCACAGCTGACAATTTCCTGTGGCAGTGAGTCGCAAAGATGAGCAATATATTCTATTAAGAGCGACTTCTTTTTATTCTGGATGTGCTGGCTTTTCCTCTTACATCTTTTTTTGCTAAGTTATGAGACGAGGAGAATCGAGTTATTTCAGCATCCAAACAGTCTATGATCCATGTTGATATTTTACCTTTGACCCAGTGGGTAGGAACCTCTTCCAAGAGACCTTATCATCAAGAGCTGTTTTGATAGTAACGTAAAATATGTTAATTGGTTTTCATGTAGCCATCATTTCTATTGATTAGAGAATTCTAGTACCACAGTAAGGACATGATAGAAGCATGCTGCTTAAACCATGCAATATCATTATCTCCAGATGTTGAAATATTCTCTTTTCAATTATCACTTAGTTTAGGGATCACACAGAAAATGCACCCAAACTGACTGTAAACTGGTAAAACTCAGTACTGTTTTGTATTTTGAGAACAACAAAAAAACCCAAACAAAAAGCTCCCAACACCACCACCAAGCACTCTATGACAATATATAAACTGAGCTTAAAAAATTAACTAATATAACTCACTTATTTTCGAGAAATTTACCAATCTATTAACAGGTTGTCATAATCACTGTCTATGCTTTACCTTAATGACTAATTACCAAGGGGTGAGAAGTTTCATCACACGGCAGCCACCTGCTACTAGCTTTTCAGACATGCAGAGGAAATCTATACTATCTGCACTCTGGACTTCCTAAGAGCTCTTACGGCACTCAGTATCTCAATGATTTCTATATTAAGAAATAAACTTCAAGAAGTCTTCCTAAGTTCTGGAAATCATCTCTGATTACATGTCTAATGCAGTTTAATATAATTAGGGTAAGTTCCTTTGCATTGCAAGAAAGGATTATTGCTTAAATTTGTTGAGATCATGTCAAGGTGTCTGGTTTTCAGATGTTCTGATCCAAAGGTGTCTGCAAGAGTATTTATTACACGAACTCTTAACTTACATGTGGTTGTGATGTGCACAGTGAAGCAAGAAACTCATGCAGTCAGCCATCTAACACAGGTTACTTGCAGTCTGCGACTGTCACATCTGTCATACCCCAAAGTGACAGAACTCAGAGCAACTTGTCTTTTTTTGGTGACTTCATTTTACTCCCCAAAGAAAAGGTCATTAAACACTGACAGCTGTTAGACCTCCAATTTTCTAGAGTATCCACAGTGAGGATGGCCCAGAAACTTCCCTTAAAATGCTGCAGCCTGGCCAGCTCTAGCAAAATTCAGATGCTTAACCTGAAACCTTCCTTCCTCATGTTTACTTTGAGCTGAATATCAAAAAAAAAAAAAACGGAACAGCGGGAAACTGAGTATGTTTCTCTGAGCAATACTGGAAGCAATATCAATGAGGCAGGTGCATTTTACTGTCCTATGAAAATCTCCAAACCCTTCTCCTGAAGACTTGCAAAAACCTCTCTCAACTTGAATTTTCAGCAAAGACACATCTTCTTGGTTAAGATGTACTCTTAAGTTCCTTTGCAATTCCACCCCGGCTGTCGATGGTATAAATAACATTACTCCCAAAACTGCTCCTAACTTCTCTGTTGATAGGGACAAGAACTAAGAATAGAGTACTTATTTCCTGTACTTTCATTTATTTTCCCATGACTGCCAGAATGTAATATAAGAAGGACAAGAAAATTCCCTTGACAGCATGCAAAATGATGAGCAGACTTACACTATGACAAGGAAAAAACCCACTAGAACAGGAAGCCAAAAATAGTACAGAACAGTGATGTGGAGAAAGAGAAGGGGACTACAGAGATCCAAAATTAGGGACTAGACTAATTCAGAAAGTGAAAAAATACAAACCACAGGATATGTGCATCCGAAACATCATGTGCCCTATATTCAGAACCTGAAAAAATCTCAGGACTCCTGAGCTTTCACATTCCTCTGTTGTTAACAAGTAACTCCAACTTTCCAGGAAAAAAATGAAGTCTTATCTCCTTCTAAAAGCTGGATCAGACAAACAAGGATAATCACAACTACACGAACGTTAAAGAAAACCCTGCTGGTTTTCTACTGCTCCTAAAGGGAGTAAAGCCAAACAAACTTCGGAAAGGACAACAAAAGTGATAAAAAGAAACTGATTTCGCTCAGAATTGCAAATGAACAGCAACACATACTTTCCCAGTTATCACATCCCCACCTTGGAGGTAGTAAAAGTAGACCTATCAAACCATCACAAATAAAGCCTGGACGTAAAAGAATAACGAACAGCAACTATTCAGTTTCCCTATCTCTGTGCAAGCCATAAGGACTGCTGTTACAAATACTTCTTGCTCTTTTTCTTCTTCATTATCTGCCTGTGGCAAAAGAAGCACCCTGCATAAAGTAAGAGTTGGGAATTTAGGAAGAAAATAAAACAGAAGCTTCAAGGGTAAGGCAGGGCGGGGGGAAGAATCCAGCAGCAGAAAAAAACATTCTGTTGCAAGAAAGAGAAAATCTACAGATTGCATCTGTAGAAAATGTAAATGACAAGGAAAGTAATCCCCTGAATATTGCGGGGGGTTGGTCCCAGAAAGATGCCACAATAAGTGAAATACGCGAAGTAGCGGTAAATGGGGTAAATAATCACCTTGGGTAATTCACGCCTTCGTATCTGCGTGTTCAGTGATTCAAGCAAAATTTTCCTGCGATTTTTATTCAGTGATTTGCAGACAGGTGTACAGTTCTGCAGGACAGCACAGTCCCGCACTGCCATGGCAGGCAGCTCGGGACAGCCACACACCTGCCCCAGGACTGAGGAAGTCTTGAACTGTAACACACAGGACCGCGCAGTCCTGTTCCAGCTGTGGCAGCCAGCCTGGACTTGCCAGTGTACGTGCACATATGCACAGCCACAGGCGAAGCGCTCCAGCAGCTGCAGCGCCTGGAACGCGATGGGCAACTACCTGTCCTCAGGGACCAGCGTAGCCACTGCAGTTCAAGGGGAAACTCTGACTCTGAGGCCCCCACCGCCCTAAGAGGCCCCAGCGTGTTAGAGTGTTGCAAAGTTGCTATATTTATGGCAATAATTTGCCATTAATGGTGCACCCTCATTCATGGATTTAACATTTCGTGTGGACCCGCAGAGACCTGAAACCCACGAGTATGGAGGTATAACTGTATTAAAAAAATAAGAACAGGATGCAAAAAATCTGTATTTCCAGCAAGTGGCATTTTTACTAGTCCAATGATTCCCACCTAGCAAGGAACACCAGCACTTAAATTTAGCTATGACACAGCATGGAACTCAAGTTAATAATGTTTTCCAAATTTAATAGACTGGAATAAAAATTATGAGTGGCATGAAAGAAAAGGAGACTGAAAAGGGGATTGTAAGAAGACACATACTGCATTTTTGTCTTAAACGAACAAAAACTACATTATGGGAACTACAATACCGGTCAATAAAATGAAAAAGTCAAAATCTAGGATTTTCAAGTTGGTTGAGGTTTTTTTAAGTTTTAAAATTAGTGTTGTTTAGTTGTTGAAGGAAAAAGCACCACTTCCGGGTTTTAATCACTGAAGTTTTTAAAAATAACAAAAGTTAATTTAATAGCAGCATTACTTAATAATATTATTACCCAATTTAGAGCTTGTAAGTTCTTTTAATACTACTAACAAAATTTTCTGTACTAGATGCCTATCATACCATCCTAATCAAAATATATCAGCTAATTCTGAGACCCAGAGCGCCAGGGGGTGTTCCCGGCACCGCCCCACACCACGTGACATGACAGGGAAGCAAAGGGGGTTTTCTCTGCCCCTCCCCAGCAGGGTTGGGGGAGTGAAGATGAGTGTCGCTGCCGTGTCACAGGAGAGTCCTGCCCACTCATTCCCTCCCCCAGCGAGGTGGGCAGTGACAGGGCAGCAAAGGAGAACATCACCACCACACTGCACCGCAGGAGGGTCTCATGCCCTCCCCCAGCACAACAGGCATGTCCTCCCAGGGCTGGCCCAGGGCTGTGCCCAGGCATAAGCAGTAATGCAGCAACACTCTGGCTTGGCATGGCACTTCACTGAGCCCCCATCCCTCCATGGCTCTGGAGTGAGCAAATGTAATAAACTATTGACACAGTGTTATAAAGCTTCCCCATCATTTTGCCTCTCCAACACTCATAAGAAAGGCAACTCTGAGCGGTTCCCTAGCGAACGAGAGGCACTGCTCCCCAGTGCGGGCCAGTCCTGCCCCCAGCACGGCAAAAGCAATCTGCCCATGTGTGGCTGTCCCATGCTCATGTGACACGGAAAAACCCCACAATCAACGGAGGGAAGACAAAAACGTTTTCCACAAGGGAAAAAAATGCAAAGACTTGAAGCTGTGAAATTTGAGCCATGGAGAGCTGAGGGATTACTGTATTTCAACGGAACATCTGCCATCCTGACCAAATAACTGAGCAGCCAAGTTTCGGTCATACTTGCTCTCTTAACTAATAGTTCAAGTAAAACCTAATTTTTTAACTACTACTTTCTACAGTAGTAGTAGAGGTACTACTTACTTTATAGAGGCACAAGCTTACTTTAGCTTATAACCAGGCATGATAGTTTTCTTTTAATCAGAACAGGACACAAAAATATGTTCATATTTGAAGACTTCCATGGTCAAGAGGTGGGTAAACACTGGGAATACATCTGCAAGAGCCTAATAAGCTGACACCGCACTTGGATGAAACTCTGCAGAACTAAGTAGGTTAACCCTAACCCTTGACATATAACCAGTGATTTATGCTAACTGCAGGGGGTGGAGGGAAAGAAAGCAAAAATAGTTTGCTTCAACTGGAGAATAACTTCATGGTAAACTAGGCTCTCTTGACTGAATCTCTTTAAACTAGTAAGGACTTCATGCACTGAAAAAACAGATTCACTGAAGCAGTAGAGGACTTGGTTAATTCTCTGTTCAAACACAGGAGCTCACCTTTAAGGCTGTCAACCAAAAATTCTCACCATTTCAGTCTCCAGTATACAGTTATACCCCGTCGTTCACGACGAACAGGACAGGCAAAGGCCCTCGCGAAACCCTAAACTCGCAAAGAACTGCAGGTCATTAATATGTGTGCAGGCCACGCCCATTGCTCCACCCCCTGGCATGCCGCAGCACTGCGGACAATTTTCTGCTCCTTCCCCTTGTCTCTCTCAGCACAAGCGAGCAAAGGGAACCATTTTTGAGCGGCTGCTGCGACCATGTGTACTCCCAGTGCAAGCTCCACGCCACTGCCCCCCGCCCCAGCCTGGCCCAGCCGAGCCCTGGTGCTCATGCCGGCCCCAGAGGCCCCGCACCGGCCCGCCCGCGCTCGTCCTGCCTCTGCAGTGGGGAGGGGGTGTCCCTGAGCTCTGGTTGGCATTTTTGGAGCCTGGAAAACCCTCAACTTTGCAACACTGCAACACCCCATGCGCTTATGGCGGGGCGGGGGCTTCGGTGTTGAAGTTTCTTCCCTTTTAACATCCACCGGTGCCGAGAGAGGCAGCAAGGCAGCGCTGCCCCTACGGTCCCAGAGGGCGAGGGAACAGAAACCTCCTCCTGGCGCAGTGGCAGTGGTGTGGGAACATCCCACCGCTGCCCCGTCCCAGCACACAGCACTTACCTCAGGCAGTCTCCCTGCGGCTACATCATCACCGGGTGCGCTGGCTGGCAGACCCTGGGCACAGACTGCAATGCCTTCCCTGCCTGAGCCATGGAAACAGTAACACAGACACACACACACAAACACTGCCACACACGGGCGGGCAAGCGACACTGAGGGACCTGCTCTGCCTTCCACTGTGGCCATCCCCGTCCCACAGCCCCCCAGGCCCTCCCTGCTGTCCCCAGTTCAGAGCCCCTGAAGGCAGTTTGAATTTTATTAAGCCGTTGAGAAAGTCAGCTCGTATAAAGCTTCCACAACACTTTTTTAAATTCTATAAATTATACGTGCATACATACACTGTACATGCGAATACATGGCATGTCTTGTGGTGGTGCTGCACTGGGTCTCAGTGGCCGCCTGGGACATAGTGCAGCGTGATCCTTCCACTGTAGGGACTGGGCACGGAGACACACAGGACCGGCCAGGCATGGTGAGGCAGGACTGTAAACTCAAGGCTGTGCTGGAGAAATCCTGAGCCCTCCCTCTGTGCCCTCACTGGGGGGTCGGGCTCGGGGCAGGCCCGTCCTGCCTCACAGGGAGAGCCAGCACTGCCCCTCAGCAAAGCAGAAGCACAGCGCATGCGCCGGCTATGAGAAATCGCAAATGCCGGAAGCCGGACTGCGAAAAAATTGCTTCGCGAATGGGCGGGGTCGTAAAGGAGAAGTCGCCATACAGAGGGGATTCACTGCAGTTCAGAACAAAAAGCTCATTACATGATAGTACCTGTGAATAAGACCCTGACAAGTAAATACATCTAGGAACACTTGAAAACAAGTCTGGTACTGAGGTAAGGTACATAACCCCTTTTGCTTCTTTGTGGAGGAAAAAAAACCAAACCCAAGGCAGTTCCCTAAAAACAAAGTCAAAGAAAGGACAGGAATTTTAAGCACTTAACCTATGGAGGACTCTCTATTTCAGCTGAACAGTAAGGGAAAGTCCATCTCCTAGGGTATACTTCTCTTTATTTGTGATAACATGAGTGGGGGGAAATGCTATGGTATTTCTGTTCCTGACTGCTAAATATGGGGTTTGTCCCATTGCTTTTTGAATCTGTTTATCCTCTGACAGAGGTTAACAAATAGAAGTGATGGCACACAATTCATGCTTATTTAACTTTTCCTGTCAATTGATTTTACAGACCTTTGTCTTACCCCATCTCAGTGTCTCTTATCCAGGCCAAGAATCCTTTACTATTTACTCACTCCTTATGAAGATGTTCTTTGCCATTGTTCACTGCCATGGCTCTTCTTGTACCTCTTCTGGCATGTACGATATCTTTGTTGAAGAGAAACTGTTCTTTCCCTTTAACATTGATTTTATTTGCCCTCTTACCACCTTGTCAACACAGGCTGGTGGGGTCTTTCAGCAGTTTGTGACAGTTGATCTTCATAATGGCTCACTGCATAATCCAGCATAATCAGCAAACTTGGCCTCTGTTCCTCCTCCTTTCCCTCCATCATTTATGAATACATTGAGTTGTACAAAAGGCCAAGTCTTTCCAAGACTCTGATGTCAAACCTCTCCACTCTGAAAACTGAGCATTGACTTATTTGTGGTTTTTTAAATCTTTCAATCTGCTACTAAACTATGACACAACCTCTCTCCTTATCTCCACACTGTCCAATTTAAGTGTCTTCAGTGAGTTACAGTTTGTAATGATATTTGGAAATGATTGGGGGGGATGGGGGTGGGAAGAGAACTTGCCAAAGCACCATATTTTTAACTCATTTCTTCAAAGCAGTTTTTTATCAATTTGTGCAACAGAGCTCTCACTCAACTTTGGGCGAAACTGCATGATTTCTTTTGGAAACCAGCCCAGAAGAATTATGAAATACAAACTGCCTCCTATAGTAACAAATTGCTATTTGACATTGAAATGTATTCTATGTTAGTCTTCAAAAAGTATCGCTGCTATACATGTACTACACACATCCACATGTGCATATACACACACACTAAGCTTGATTTGAATTCTTCATGTTTACATTCACTACCTTATATCACTGTAACCTCTATCAATTAGAAGTTGATTACTTATATACACACAAAAAAATATCTACTTAATACATTCATTGTAAAGGGAGATTCTCATCAGGAAATGAAAAATACAAGAAACACTAAGTATAAAATCATCATGTCCAGTATAGTATTCCTTTATACTTACACACTAATCATGGTGGCTTTCTACAACAGTAACTTTGTACTCTCTTGTCTTGATAAATGTAATCTTGTCCCACTTAAATTCAGACAAAATACTACCATAAAGATATTGTTTCTGGTTCATTACTTCTACTATGCCACCATTCTGCACTTTTCCCATGCCTCCCTTACTCCTTCACCATCAAACACGAACTACATATCTTCATTTGTGTGACCTCTCAAACACAAACCATAACATATATGTCAACATTTGTTACCAAGACATCACTCTGGGCCATCTCTTTGCCAGGGGTAGTCTTAGTTGTCCATTAGTCAAATCTCACAAACAAACTCTCTGTTCTCTAACTGATACCAGCATTTTTGCATAAAAGTTGAAAACTTGACATATTTTCCTCTTTTAAACCCTTTCTTGAAACATTGTTCTAATAAAAGACATTGGTTAGAACACTGATGAATACCAACCATAACTTATGCTACGAGTTAGAACACAGTCATTATTATTAAACACTTCCTCAGACTATTTTTTAAAAAATCTACGTGCTCTACAAAGATGAGAATGTACAATTATGGGGAACCTCTAACCACTATGATGCTTTCACAACAAATACAATGTTTATCAATCTTTTTTCCAAAAAAATTACCGTTTCTTTTAGCATCGAAAACAAGCAGGTCAATAACATGGTTTGCTATCTTAAACTCTTGTGATAGTTTACCTGAGTTGCAGCAACAACAGTAGTTACAGAAGGCGCAGTTGAAGGTGATAGAGCTCCCACTTGCTGCAAGTGGCCTGAAGCCTGCTGAGGTAAATGAGAGCTGGAAACGGGAGTGCTAGATCCTGAGCCAGATACTGCATTTGGAAATGATACTGCTACATCATTGCTGCTAAAAATACCTGAAAAAAATTACAAAAACAATTACATGCATCTCTCTCTCTCCCCCTCCCTCTGTTTTCTAGTAACCATGTAAATATGCAGTAGAAAATTAATCAAGACAAACAAGATCACTTAATACATAATGCAGGAAGCTCCTGTGTTGAAATTCTAACCATGCTGATTGATAAAAGTGCTCTCATCATTTGACATTCTACAGTTCATGGAACACAGATTGATTCAGTTTTAAGTTTTTTGTAAAACATGTGCGATAAATCAAATATTTATGTGCATTACAAACTGCTCAAATATTAACGGTAGCAGAATTTTTGGCTAAAATGCCTGCCTTCAACTGAGTCTGCTCTCAGAGTTTGTTCTTTAAATGAATTACTGTTAAGAATGAAGTATTGGGCTATATAACTGAACGTACACCATAAAAATTGAAAAACTACTTTTTAACTTTAAAGCAAGTGTTTCTAAACAACATATGTTTGTCCAAAACTATAATTTTGGCAACTAAGGATTCCTTGTGCTTTTTCAGAAAAATATTGACAGCAAGTCTGAGGACAATGTACTCAGATTTGCCAGTAGAAGTGGTGGTATTTCATTTATTCACAAACTAAAATTCCATCCATGATCTATACGAATCCTTGACTAACATTTCTGCTCGAACAGCCAACAAATAAGCGACTAAACACGTTAACATTAGTCAGACTTGTACGTTAGCAATTCAAATAGGAAGAGTTCATACCCCTCTGTGAAGCCATTACTTCTGTTTATCTACATGCAGGGTAAAGTTCATTATAGAGGTTGGGAAAAAAACCCCTACTGACCAGAAGCCCAGGACAAGAAGTAGTACCTGTCTATGAAACCGTTAGGCTCCACGTGCATTAGATAAGTGAGCTGTCAGCTGGCCAAGGAATATCAAGCATGGTAGCACTGAACTGCAGTTAGAGGAAGAGTGCCACAGGGAGTAAACAGAAGTAGAATGAACATGGTTAGATCAAAAAAAGCAACAGAACTGAAATGCCAGTTAGAAGGCAAAGGGTGGAGCTAGTTTGTCACTCATACAAATAATGACCTGAAGAAGGCAGTGACAGTAAGAAGATACGCAATGTTAAAACACCACTCGCCACCCAGATATCCCTGAGCACAGGCAGTCAAGGGAGACTATCATCATCCAAACCCACACATAATATGCAAACACTGATGCATCTAAAATTCCCTGCCTCTATTAACTGTCAAGAAAAATGGACGAGAAAATCAGCCAGACCCAGTCAAGAAGATACGAAAAACAGCTGAAGACACATCCCGACAACAATTTTTTCCTGCCTAACCAAGGTGTTAGGCAAGACTTGTCATCTTCTCTCCAATTTCTTCATCATAGAGCAATTCCTTATCTGCTCCACTTCCTACTGACTTCTGTATCTTTCTCCATTTAGTATCTCCCCCCGCCTCCCTCCCTGCCCTCGTATTTTTTGGGTCATCATCCCCCAAACCCACAGTTACAGCACTGTCAGGAGTCAAGATCCTTAAAGTTCACTTTGCAATGACCTTTTTCTAGTTTTATCTGCCTCATCTAACTAGACACATTTTATGGATCCTGCTCTAATTTGCCCTTACACACCACCAAAATGAACATGACTAACAAAGAGCCATGCTACTGAGTCTACTCTTGAATATGTATAACTACAACCACAAAACTTGAAATACACTTCAGGTCCCGAAAATACATTATTCAATCTGCTTTTAATCAGCAATTGTAAATTAATAAAAAGGATGAGATTTGACTCTTTAATGCATTAGAATAATTACACATAGAAACATTCTTGGAAAATATTAGATTCTCATGCAATGATCAAGCTTCAGGAACCATAAATTTTAAGAGTTAAAATAATGAAATCTCAACCCCTATGATTAAGTCATAAGAGCTCATCACCACAAATACTATCACTCTCATAAAACATCAACAATAATGAGAGGAGAAAACAAAATTTTTGGTGAGAGTCAAGTACTAAAAAGCAAGGATATTTTGCCAGGAAGGGACAACTCCAAAATTTTCAATCTATTGTAGATTTTTTCTTAATTTTTAAAAATTTTACATATAACTGCAGAGCTTCTGCTGCTTCTATTTTAACAATAAGGTTTATTCTTCCTCTTAAAAATAAAATTTGGGAATACAAGCAGATAGATATGAAATCACAGGCACAAAAGTATTTAAAAAGAAAGACAAGCAGTAAACTAGTTTGCCAGTGGAACGAGCTACCCTAATATTTGATGCTAGTTGTTGCAATAGTATTAAAAACACTATTTGCTGCTGTTGCAAATACAGGAGAAATATAACCTAGCCACACACTCTGGGGTAAGTATTCTATTTAGCAATGCCTTACTTAACACATAAAGTACATGCACCTTCTGGAACTAATCATGCAACCAAGACATTACCCCATGCAAGCATTCAAAAAAGAACTGTGTGCTAAAAATACAAACAAATCCCTGATTTTCACACAGTTTTAAAAAAACCTGCATGAAAACTATGTGCATATCATATTAAAAAGCCAAGACAGCACACATTTGAAATGTCTCAAACATACTAAGTTGCCCTTCAGTGTTTGGGGAAGGATAAATCACTTTCTGGATCAGGAAGGAACAACAACGGAAGCCTGAACAAGTCACTGTAAACCATATTAATGTTTAAAACGAACCTTGTAGTTCCCATATTACTGAAAAGCCAAGTAGCTCTAACTTGTGATGAATAGCACTGTGTGATTTGCAAGAGGCATGAATAACATACAACCTTCAGCATTTTAAAGGAAACACAGCTCCAGGTGGACATGGACACGTAACACTGTTCAGGTAAAGCCTGACTGTGTGTAATACCACCAGCACGGCTGCAGAACATTGATTCCAGGTTCTAACAGATAAAATGCACCTACAGCCTGCACTGCTGGAGTGAAAGGCTTAACAAAAAGGGGGGCGGGGAG
>WEKX01004097.1:25482-72564 GCA_013390025.1 Pitta sordida | reverse complement strand
GCATCTCTGGACAACAAATTACTGCCTGCTTAGCACGGAAGGGTACTATGGAGCAAGGAACACACCAGATAATGCAGAATGGAAAAAAATCAAGACATTTCAAGAATAGTGAAAAACCAAATAGCTTTGAGTTATAACTAGCTGTGCAGCAACATATATTAGGTGGCACACAGAACAATTGTGGCGGTTTTATTCACAATCTCAAAAATAAGTAGTTCTATGACCAGAACAATAAACAAAAGAGATTAAATAATGACTTTCAACAGTGTTGATATCACAGATTACATCAATACACTGAACTTTCCCATCACAATCTCTGTATCTAACTATGAAATCCTTAGTTCTTATTTTCTAATATTACAGCCCTGTCCATTATCCAGCTCCCTAACATTCCCTTCCTGTGACCACGACTGCATAGGTCAACAAGAGACAAAATAGGCAACAGTTACTTTTGTAGCCATACACTGTTCATTCATGTTACAGAATCTTGTATCTTTCAGACTCCCTTTTTTTTTGCTGAAAATTGGACAACAAACTCAAAGCTTACTGTTTCCAAAATCAAGTGAGCGAGCATGTAGACTGCTTTCTTAGGAAGCTCAGAAAATGTTCTCCCTAAAGCTGTATTTTCTTTTGTGGGTTAGTAATTTGGAACGCTTTCAACAACTGTGGAACGAGGAAGTTCTCCGAGATACCTGTCACAGGTTGCTCACCTTAGCATTTTGCCAAAACTTCAGGAGTAAGTGGTATATGGTCAAGAAGGTTAGTTTTAAAATGCAAACTTGCAAACCCACAAAAGTTGCACTTAACTACAGAACGTTCCTATCTGTGGGAGGACAGATGGACATGGGGCAGGCACAACAATCTCAAGGGGACGTAGAGCAGAACTCATAGAAATAAAAAGGAATTTTGAGTTATAAGAACAAGAACTGCTATTAAAAACCTGAAGCTACAGATATATTTTCACTTCCTATGGTAATCTCAAAATGGTCTCCTCTAAACCCACTAACAACTTTCTGTACAGAGAAAAATGAAGACGTGCCTTTGCATGAAGTAGTCTATTGACTAGTAACTAAACATGTAGAAAAAATTAAGTTCCATTACACAAGAAAGAACATGTTCTATTCCACTACAATGTGGAAGAAGTACTTCACTATGTTGTTTTGTAAAATGGACATAAACTGAAGTGCATCTAATGCAAAACACAAGCAAACAAAACCAGGTCATTTTGACAGTTGTCTAAAAGCAGAGTTGCATAGGAAACTGCTGAGCTAGCAGCAATATTTATTTTCAGTTTATGAGATAATGAGCTCAGAAGCTAGGGGCCAATCTGTTTCCTTCATGAAGAAATCTGAAATCTAAGAATCACATAATCAACCAGTTTTCCTGCTGCTGATGAACAAAGTGGTAGAGTTCACTTTCAAATAGGTTTCTACAAGATTCTGCACGGAAATGAAAGTTACTGATCTGCAGCTGGATAACAAGCTACCCTTTCCCTCCCTTTCAGTCACTGGGCATCCTTTTTTTGATGGAGGCACAGCAGCCTGTCACAGGTCAACAGTCAAAGCCCTCCATTCACCAAGGGCATTCTGAGAACTCTCCCTGATGAGGCAGAATGAAAAAAGCTCACAGACTGGAAGTACCCAAAGAGCACACACTGCTGGGGATAGAGGGGAGGAGGGAAGATGCAAGTGTGCATGTTTTCAAACTGGAACATAGTTTCATACCTATTGACACAAGGCAGACTGACACAATCATTCACTTCGAGAATACAGGCTGGATTTGTAGTCAAAGACTGAAATACTGAACAAGAACCTTGACCCAACTGAGGAACACAATTCAGCATGGCAATGTCACATATATGACGAATCCATGATTATATCATCTACATATGGAGCCAACACCTGAAGTCTGCTATCAAACTATTCCCAAAGCCTTGACAGCACAACCAGCAAAATATGTTTAGTCAATCTCACCTGTTACTCATATCCCCATGTTCAAAACCCTGACTGTACAGCTACCTACAGTCAAACAGAAATGTAAGACAGTAAGGGGGCAGGGGTGACGGATCAGAACTGAGCTGTGTAGCTGCACCTGTGTTCAGCTAGTCCCACCTGCTATAGTGAACAACAGCAGCGTATAATTGTTTCACGTTCGTTAATGACCACGCATGTCAGCAGTGACACAGAACTCACTCTTCAATAAATTACAACAGTAAGGAATACATACACCAGCTAACTAACATTAAACAATGCCTATTAATTGCTTAGACCAAGCTCAGTCAGTGTACAGCCCTCAATTAGTCTTGTACGTATTTCCATGTGTAGACTTCTAAGTATAAGATTTTAAAAATACCTAAACCTCTGTCAGACAGGTTACAGACTCCTGGTGCAATGTGCCTTTTCCCACATCAAATCAAGCGAAGCTAATACAGCTCTTACACTACAGCCCTCCACCACAGAAGAGCTCAGACCTATATTTTTCACAGTCTGCCCAAGATGAATTTTCTCTCTCAGAGAAAAGGTTTGAATGTGACACAAGGAGACAAAGACACACTGGTCTAGGAACACAAGGAGAACTGCATCGTTTTTCTAGCCCATTATATCCATCTCTAAAAGTGTGCAATAACAGCTACACAGCCTCTAAAAATCTATAATGTATGGATATTGAGCTTGAGGAACAGTCTTTGCAATTATTTAGCCTTACATTTTCTTCCAACCTTGCTCCACACAATTTCTTCCAAAATACTTTCAGAACAGTTGTAACTTTTCACATCATCATGTCCCACCAAAAAGTTACACCATAATTAATCTCTACAGTCTTTTTTGATGGGGTGGCAGTGCAATGCAGGGGCAAACATCCTTTGTTTCCCCCAGATGATCTGATTTCCCACAATAATCGAAATCCTTTAAAACAGCCTGTTTACATTTCATAATTAATTCAGCTTTATGAAATAAGACACATTAAGAATTTCATGCTTATTCTACTTTGATTCAAGAAGTTTTGAAGTACTGTTCTAGAATAGGGCACTAAGATAAAGAGCTCCATAATCATATCTCAGACACACATGCTCCGACCCACAGGAAAGACCTGCAGTTCAAGTGTGTCACAGTAGAGAAAGATCTCTGTAAAAGAAAAAGTTAGACAGATGTGGAAGAACAATTGATAAAGATCTTAACTTCTATTTAGTTGTTCACCTTTGTAACAGTGAGTCAATTCACACAAGCCTAAGTTACTTAAATATGGCAAACTAAAGCCAAAGCAGCTTTAGGCTCATTTACTGAGTATTCCTGAGTAGGAGCATGACACTTGTGATCTATGTTTCTTAATGATTTCCAGAGAAAATTTACTGTGTTTGCTTAAGATCTCTGAAAACATACCATAGCTTCAAACCACTCTGACAGCAGTCTGCCTCAGTGTGAAATGGTGAGTCACTGGACGCACTAGATTCCTCTACACTGTTAATAGTCGTACTGGAATTTCTACCTCAGAAGTTCTGTGTTTTGGATTCCAATGGTCTGAAGCTGGGGATGGGAACAGCTGTTGCCCAAATTGCTGAAAGACTACATATCGCTTAAAGCTTTTAAGGGTGTTCTGGAACCTCACGAATAGATAGTTATACATAAGGTTGTAACACTGGACAACCAAGCAATACTCAATACTCTGAAAAAAATGTGCATAAAATAATTACTTCAGGATGAATTTGTAACTTGCCCTTATCTTGTTCTTCCTTTTTTAAATTTACATGGATTAGCTGAGCACTACTGTCCTCATGCTTCAATAGAGGGAGA
Source organism: Pitta sordida (assembly GCA_013390025.1). Classification (NCBI taxonomy): domain Eukaryota; kingdom Metazoa; phylum Chordata; class Aves; order Passeriformes; family Pittidae; genus Pitta; species Pitta sordida. The sequence goes on along the minus strand of WEKX01004097.1, from coordinate 68,776 downwards.
TGACTTTTTATCAACACTGAAAAACTCTGCCCAAGTTGGGCTAGATTCAAAAACCTTAATTCACGATCAGCACAGAATCTGTTTAATTTAGGTTACCATACCTAAAAAAATCATACCATATATACTAAATTTTGCCTGTAATGATGCAGAGGCCAAAGGCTACAGAACTGAAATTTCTTTGGAAACATGTCTTCTAAAGTCAGTCACAGCACTGGGACTTGGCACGATGTCTGTTCTGTGCTATGACTCTCCTCACCGAAACTCAAAAATTAGCATAAGACAGAACAATTGAAAACAAAGACCCAAAACCAGCAACAGGAGTATGAAATAAAACAGAAGACAGAATAAGCAAGAACAGAAGGAGCCTCAGAAAGGCTACAAGGGGAACATTAGAATTTACAGCTAACTCTAACATAAAATAATCAGGTCACTGTTTCCCACAGTCTTTTTTTAAAGTATGCATTAAAATTTTGAACAGACATGTACATCTGTACTCCCTCTTGCTCCTTTTCACTACTAGGCCCATAAAAGAAGAGATGAGACTGCAAGGTCAAGTGAAAAAGTTTTGACTGCAAGGTCTAGAGTAAGACTCAGAAGGATAAAGCACATTGTCATCACACGGGGATTAGCAGTGAAAACTTTACATCTCTTAACTGCAGGTTTTGTGGGTATTTTTAAATAAGTTTTTGAAAAAGCATGAGAAATACAAGAAGTTGACCATAAAACCATGAAACACAGTGCTGAAGTCTTTTACTGGCAAAAGTGCAGTGGCCACTGTCTGCCTTGAAGTGTCTCGACTCCTTTCTCGACCCTTTCATACAGGCACCTTAATGGAAAGACATAGCTTGTATAACTCCGTTTTCTAGCCCTCTCTTTTAGGTCTAGACCCTTTCAAACCACATTCAATATTTGAGTATATCTTTCCTCCTTTACAGTTTGTCAGCACTAAAGTTCAACAGACAGGCTTCGCTCATCACCTTCATAGCGTAACTACCACAAACGACCCTCTCTGCTCCAAAATTCTATTTGTCTCCACTCAAACTGAAACTCACAGTTTGTCTTATTGGTGCTTTATTGCTGATGTGCAGCCAGCTTAAACCCACTGAAATGAAAAGCCAAGCTCCTGATACAGACTCCATCAAAACTCTTACTGACACTTACAATCCTGAACAATACCAGACTCGTAATCTGAAAATGCTGTTGGAGTAAATGATCTTCCTTTATTTAAATACTTATGTCAAGTTTGAATATGTTTTTTATTATCCTATATACACACACAACAGGATCTTTCTTTGCTGTGCATATTTTCAAAATTTCTACCTATCCTCATTGATCTCACCCATATATATGCTTCTGCCAAAAAGCAGAAGTCCTGGGGATCAGGGGGGAAAAGGCAAAAAAAAAAAAAGCCCTGCAATACTCGGAGAAAAAGAGAAAAAAAGTAACCAACTTGAACATGGGAAGGTACCACGAAACATCACCACCCCAAAAAAGGTAGATTAAATTATAAACCCTGTCCAAACGCCATCCTGAAATAAACATGTAGCTAATATGCTGCTCTACAACAGTAGGTCATATAAAGCATTACCATTGCTTGGCAATATATGTCCTTCCAACATCTATGATACTAGTTTAAAAAACAAAAAGTGCAATGTAGAAAGAAGTCACAAATGTCATTCCATTAACTTCTACTCTGTACCCTGTTGTGAATCTCTTCAACATTAAACAGTAAAAAGGCTCTGCTCATAAAACAGCAGAAACTCACCAAGTCCAAATTCAGCACACTTTGTCAGATACCCTTCAGATGTTTTATTTTTGTTCAGAAAAATGGTGAACTTGCTTTCCTTCATCTCAAAGCTGGTTCAGAGCACTGTATACCTGGGAGAGTGAGAGGGAAACCCTATATCAAAAGGCAAAAAGCTAGACCTATTTTACTAAAGCAAAGCGTATCTAGAGAAATTTCTGTATTTCTCACCACATATAGACTATGAAATGTAAATTTAATGTAATATTAATTTCTTATTTAAGAGACCCACCACTGTAGACTTCTGACTAAAAGATGTTATTCATAGCTCTGATAGTGTGAAAAGCAAAACCTTAATGATTGTTAGTTTAAAATGTAAAGGACTTCGCCAAAGTTGCAGACATATGAATTCTTTTCCATATGCTGAACTCCAAGTCAATACAATACAGTGTATACAGCACTGCTCTTCCAATGTACTTGCACAGCAATAAGAAAATCTCTATTTGCCTGACACCAGAAGATAAAAACTTCTGATTTTTATTAACAGATCACCTGACATCAATTAAATATCACACTGGTAAATAAGTTTGATCATCTTCAAACTAGCCTCATGAGAGAGTTTTAAATCTTTCCATAACTTGTGAATATAGCTGTGGCTGTTTCCTACAAACAAAAGCCTTGAAAGAGTAAACCAAGTTCTAATTTAATAAGATATATTTCATGTCCATTGGCTATGAGTGAATACAGAAATAGGGGTACAAAAGCCAATACTGAATACTAAAGAAGAACTGCAATTAGATACATTAAAGATTCAATATTTCTCCCTCTGAAACAGATAGTTCTGTTATCAGTGACACAAATGAGCAGCATCAGGCTGTCAGAACAAAGAATGGACAAAACAAGGCTACCTTCACATGCATTACTTGTAGTAATTTAAGTAGTCAGGCAGGCAAGTGGGAGAATGCCCGAGGTAGACACCACTATAACACACCTATGAATGGAGCATAGAAGAAGAACTAGAAACACTATTCACAAAATTAAAGAAAAGAATCTCAGAACTGGAATAAAACTGTTATCGTTTTACTTCACACATACAAAAAGATCATAAAAAGAGAACTGAGGAACTATTGACCTATCAGGCTCCTGCAGACAATCTACAAAGTTTTCACTCAAGTACTGAACAATTGACGCACTGCAGACCTGTATTTCACCCAATCCATAGAATATGCAGACCTTCAATCAGGCTTTTCCACAAAAGGCTACCCTTTGTGATAAATGAACCTCTGAAAAAGATTCTAATATAACTTACCATTATGTATGGCATTCATCAACTTCGAGAAAGCTTTTGAGTTAGGAGAAAAAGGGCTTCATGTTAAGATCATGTTTAACAGACGCACAAAAGAATATATGTATAGACAGGAATTTCAGTGAACAATAATATACCTCAATACATCTTTCTTGTATTAGAGCTCTGACCATTTACAGTAGCTCAAATTGTAAAATGGATTTATTTCTATCCACTATAATTTTTTACTTATTTCTTTTATCAGTGTTGGTTAGATTTTAAATGCTGAGTATAAGAACTTTCCAGCACACATCAATTAACTGCATTCTAAAGCTACTATTACAAATAAAAATTCAAATACTTTCCAGAGGCAAACAATCCTCCCAACAAAAGACTGATTTTCATTTCATTGTCTGCAACAAATTTAGAAACTCAAACGGAAGTTGCCTCGCTTATTTTAATCAAGAGGCATCTGTTTTGCTTCACTGATAGACTGAGACAAACTCAAGCAATCAAGAAGTTTAACAGAAATCGGTTGTGTCTCCTGGAGTTTAGAGAGCTCAGTTCCAGAACAACACAGATACGTAGAGAGAAAGAATGTCCAACTTGCACTACACCAAAGGAGATGCTCACAGGCTCACAGGCTTTTCCGAGTTGGAAGGGACCCTCAGGTTCATCTAGTCCAACTCCCCACCAACTAGACCATGTCACTGAGCTCCTCATCGAGTCTTCCTTTCCTTCAAGGGTTGGGTTTTTTAGAGAGTATTGATCTCTGCTCCCAAAGTGCCAGAGCACACGCACATCCTCTGCAGGGCAGCTCCCAGTCTCTAACGCAGCCCCTCCACCCAGCACCAGAGTGCCCGGCTGCAGAGGGATGCAGCCACTGCAGACAGAGGCCCTCTTCCACTTACACCAGCAGTTTATTCCTGATTAGGATAACAACCTCATGGCTGCAGAATTATTTTAGTTTCAGCTTACTAGTTTACCCTTTCACACAAGTAATGAACTAAGTCCTCAGCTTATACATCTGGTTTGACAAGATGATCGAATGAAGGATTTTACAGGTGAATGTGGCGAGCACCCCGTCATACTTCTGTGGGTGAATTTCCCACCTGCATCGGCCTCGGAGGTCTGGCTGTAATAACTGTTCATCTTTCAACAGGGTGACTGCCTTGAATGCTTTATTTTTCTTCTTTACTCTTGCCACAATTGGAAGCTGCTAAAGATTGCCGTCATAACCCATTTTTTAATCCTAGGCTGTTCTGAACAACATCATTTCAAAAAAATGAATTAACAACAAGGACACGATAAACTTCTGTCGTTGATACTCAAGTATGTATTAGAAAACTAATTCAGAACTAATTCAGAAGACATTAAAAAAATAAAGCAAAATTGTTTTGCTCACACCTACACTTCACAGCCTTTACTTGATTATACCCGTTTGTTCCAGTTATGCTCAATTTTCATGCACAAGAAATATCAGCCATTTTGATCCAACTCTGCTTTTGATATTAAGGAAAGTCCCTTTCAAATTTAAGGAACCATCAGGCAGGTTTGAGGGGAGGCTTGGGATGCTGAGGGAGGGGGGTATTTTCTTTCCTTTGTTTTTTATTTTATTCAAACAAGCTCAGCCCTAGATTGCTTCCAGCTACACCTTTTGCTTTTGTTTCTTTAAATCTGAACCACATAGAAAGTACCACTAACCCACCAATCATGTACACTGCATTCCCAAGCATCACTCCAGAGGTATGAGACAGCTTTAAAGCAGAATACACTAGATATGCCCAATGCATATTACTACAAGATACACACTTCACAGACAAATTAAGAAGAGATGCTGTTAAAGAGCTGACAAAATAGTTCAGGAGACCCAGGTAGCAATATGGAGTTAAAACAGCACTTGTCTGGCAACTCAGTAACACTTATAAAAACAAAGCAGAAGAAACAAACTGCGGTAGAAACACTTCCAACTGCAGCTACCAAATGTGAGGGGGATATGTCTTTTTAACACTGATGGTATACACAATACAGAGGGGTATAAAAATTCCACAGGTAGGATGGGCTTGTTAAACCCCCAGCAACCATCCTAGAGAAGGACAACTCTAATTTCAAACCTGGGCAGATGGAGCTCATTTAGCCCTGTAAGGCCATTCATCGAAGAGAAGGATACTCTAATTAAACCTATGTCCTATGGACTTCGCTGTCACCGTCCAAGCTCGCTAGGCCCTGACAGATGAAGCCTAGGAGTAAAGGGTGGGGCCGGTTCTATGCATGCTGAGCCTCACCTAAAAAATCCCTTGTGCAGGCTCAAAGGATACAGCCACATTTGAAAAGTCCTGTAGTGACAGGTGAAGGATGAAACGGAAGCTATGAGGTGCACTGGAAGCCACACATCCAACCCTGCATGCAGGCGGTTCAGGACATTGGTCATTCGAGACCAACCCTGGAGATAACAAACTTGTTTGGCAACATCCTGAATGATCAAGCAGCCTTTTTCAAGGAGAGCACTGCTTGGTCTATCCCACATCAGCCTTTTTAGTTATCAGCATGTTTGTAGCAAGTGTGGGTAGAGCCGTTCCTCTGTATCTTCGTTCGCGAAGCTTCGCCATGATGGTACAGATACAATCCCTAAGAAAACTGCCAATTCCAGGACACATGAATTACACTTTAATAATCTGCTACTGTGCAGAAAGAATTTTTCGTAATAATCACGTGCTAAAATGGAATAAATATGTGAGAAAAGGATCCACGACTTTGACTCTTACTTTCAAAGTCCCTTTTTCTGGAAGCCTTAAGATTTTCAATAGGGAGTAAAAAAACTATCATGCAGTGATGGAAAAAAAAAAAAGACAAATACAGTGTTGCAAATCATCAGTAGAGAGACTAAAACAAAAAGCTTAATTATGAGACTTTAAAAATTCATGTTGCACCTGTATTTCCAATACTATCTGCGTCTCCTAAAACACAATAGCACTAAGAGAGATCTGGAACCATGAGGAAAAATACAGTAGGAATACAAAAAGGTATTAAGATATCTAGGTCTAAAATTGGTAACAGGGGAAATGACAGACTTTTATCAATTACGAATACTGTAAAGATGCTGAATACTTTTAATGATTATTCATTGTATTTAGAGGAGTACCAAAACATGATCAGCAACAGTTCCAGAAAAAGTACATCATTTTACAATGCGTAAAGATACAAAACTTACTTTTCACATTTCAGGTATTTAACAGCATAAATGGTCTTAAATCATATTCCACAAATTCATGGAAGAGACAAATTAATAGAAAATATCAATAGATGCAGATATCCAACCCTTGAAAGCTATGCAAAGAATCCTAGTAAGAAAACATCCCATTTAACTTAATTCCTTTGAAACAAACTGTTCTAACACAGACCTCATCCAGCCACACAAGGAAAAGCCAACACTAGATGAGTCCTCCTTGTGGCTGATGGAGCTAATTCTAGACTCCTCCCAAGCCTCAGCACAGAACAGAAGGAGAACTGTTCCTCTACCACTATTCCCTTCTCCACTCCACAAATTAGTAGAAGGCAGACCAAAAAAGGTGTTCTATTCTGGAAGGAAAAAAGAGCTACTGTCTTGGTTCCTGCTATAATTTCCTCCATTGGCAGCTACTTCGTTCCTGACTTTCCTGCGCAGACGTACCCTTCCAGCCACCTAGTTTTCTCCTCCGATGTACAGCCAAGCTATTGAATACCAACATGCTAAGGTGTGAACAAAGGTTAGGGATGGTGAATGGTAAACACAATACATGCCAAAAAACTACAAGCTGTAATAGCTGGACTTCACATTCATTGTTTTCCTTTATTTTCCATCTCTGCTGCCTTAATACGTTCTCCTCAGTCTTGGCTGAATCCTTCCTTTCTTTATCCAAGCCTTACAGTAGCTGCTATTCCTTGCTTTATTTAGAACCTTGCCATTACTCTTCTTTGCATCAATTCTGCTCAGAAAAAACTTTCATGCTCCCAGCTCATTCATTTCAATTAGTTTCAAAATACTTCAGAACTGTGTATTACAGTACGTCCCCGGTGCATCGCGACCTCACTATTGCGACCCCAGTGATTTGCGATATAAATTTCTCGCAGTCTGGTTTCAAGCATTTGCGAGGTTCTCCGGCTGGGGCATGCGGAAGTGATTCTGCTTTGCTGAGGGGCGGTGCCAGCTCTGGAGAGGCTCCCCAGCACTCCTGATTGGCTGGGGGTAGAGCAATGGTCATGACCTGTGTGCATATTAATAACCTGCCAGTATTTGCGAGTTTGACATTTCGTGAGACCTCTGACATGACCCATTTCTCGCAAATGCGGGGGTATAACTGTATCACACTTTTAAGGAAAAAAAAATCCAGCAGTAACAACTACAATCACAACAAACAAAACAAAAAACCACCCAAGATCTTGAAACTGAGATTCTTATGTTAAAGCTAACAATACTGACAGCTCATGAGCTGCTTTTCCATTTGTTTGGGTAAGGCAATGGGAGGGTCTGTTTGTTTGGTGCTGGGGTGGGGGAGGTTGTTTGGGTCTTTTGATTGGTTGGTACTTTTTTAATTTACTTGGAATCTCTAGTCATTCTTATCAGGAAATCCTTCTCACAAATGTTCAAAACAAACAAACAGTGAGAAACAGAAATAAAACCAAGTCAAGTACAAAGGATCTGACAGGATCACGCACACACACACATGTTCATACTCTTCAGTTCTCTTACCAGCTTCCATGAATCTCTTCTCAACTCAAGACTTCTAGAGCTATATGGGTCCGAAGATCACAGATGCTCGCTCACTCTTTCTTGACAAAATTTTCCATTTTTTCCAGTTACTTAGTTTAATGAGAATCCTCTTCAGAAACTTTTTGCTACCACATGTAATCCTCCCTCACAAAAACACATACAGCAAGCTAGATCACTGCCAAAATTATGTTTTCTTACTGCTATCCTTATGGTCTTCTCACAGGCACCTCACATACATACCAGATCTGACATCAAAAGGTGAAAACTTCTATTCAAAAGCCGACTAAAATGTACAGAAAGAACAATATGAAGTAATGAGTTTGCATCTAAACAAGGTGTTACATTCCACTTTAGTTCAAATGGATAAAAATTTGCTTTAAATTCAGGATGAGACAACAAGTAGCTTTTCCAAAAATATAAAAAAGCTTATTTAACTTACTATTATGCATCACTTACTATCACTTACTATCATTATATACACTACATGCATTAACTTACTATCCTGTATCACCACTACAAAACCCCTGGTAAGAACTGCCCTGCAAAATATTTTGACCACACATTTGGTGTATTTGGCATACCTGCATATCAAGCTCCTACAACACTTTTTCAGGTGTCTCATAAATCTGAAAGAGTGGTTTATTTGAGTAACCTTCTGGAAATATAGCATTGGCTTATCTCTGCTAATTTTCTACATTTTATTCATGCTGGAGAGATTTATTAAAAATGAGCTCACACTCAGGTCTATCAATATAAAGATCTTGCAGGTACAGGTAATGTTTGCACAATACCAGGTAGTGCCATACAGTGAAAACACACTGTCATCTATTGAACCAAGAACATCTTTACATCTAGAAGACACCGGATTCTACAGTTTCCTTTTTTAAAAGTGTTTTAAACACAAGTGCTGTTGAAATTTTCAACTGTACTGGTAATGCTACCCCAGTTGGTTCCTGCCATTTTAACTGGACATTCAGACTGTGGAGCTGCCCTGGGACCACCTGACTGCAAATATTTCACCACACAGCAAGGACTGCTCTGGGAACGAGTGACCATAGTACCACAGCACAGGGTATCCAGAGCCTCAGAAAGCTGCTGTTCTTAGATTTATCACATCCATATAACCCGTTAAGGAAGTAAAATAAATTTCTTACATAAGAAGGAAGCATAAGGATATGTGCACTTGATACTCAGACACTTGGCCCTACCATATCTGTAGTATAGCTCCTAAACATATGCATCTGTCCACAGTAAGTCCTAATGGATTTGTCCCTGAGCAAGATCTTTCAGTGAAAAGCTCAATTATTTTAAGGCAACTAGTCTTTCTGATACCTGCATTATGTTAGCATATCTTATTTAAATTATTTGATTTCTTTTTAAAACTTTATGAGGGAATCTCAGGAATTATGATGATAATCAACAACAGCCCAAGACATCACAGCCTTTCCCTGAGCATAATCCTGAAACACCCTTCAATCAGTTTAACTTCTGGTATTGCAGCTCTTTACATCAAAAACAAAGAAAATTTAAATGCAAAGTACACATCCTTCTGATTCTAAAAACCTGACTGTAGTGCTGTCACCTCTGACTGACAACAACAACAAAAAAAGAATTTCACCATATGAATTGGACAGTCTTCTGAGAGACAAAAATGTTTCAAGAACTATCAACACATACACATCACTTATTTTTCAGCTATATTTGATTTCTGAAAGACTTGAAAGTCTGTAAGATCTGAAAAGTACAATTTTCAAGGAGGGGTAAAAAACCCTACTGCTCCTTTTATAGTTAAGCCTCTTCTCTACCCTCCCCCCCTGCACACTTTTTTATGTTCCCATGTCACCTTTAACAGATTTTATGGAGTTAAAAGGCTGATTGCTATCTCACATTTGACTTACAAAGAATGCCATACTCTAGTAATTGACTCCAGATGCTGAAAAATGTTCACACTCAAAAATAGGAATATTTTTGTTTTAAAACCTATATATAAAATCTCTATATATAAACCTTCTTCATTTGATACCCTTTTGTATGTCTCTTTTTTAAGTTAAGCAATTCTTAAAGGAGATCCTAGGAACTAAACAGTCACAAGCAAGCAAACATCTCACTTTATTCTCCATGTGGCAATAGAATTCCATCTGAGGAATACAATATATCCTCATGGCATTGCAACCCCTCCATTGCGACCTCACTGATTCGCGAGGAATTTTTCTTGCAATTCTGCTTCAGTGATTTGCGATGTTCCCCAGCTGACACATGCACAGTGCCTCTGCTCTGCTGAGGGGCGGCACCAGCGGTCCCATGGGGAGGGCCGCAAGTCACGCTGTCCCTGTTACTCTAAACTCAGCTGGCGACTGATCCCCCGGGGCGCGTGTTACTGTTTCCATGGCTACAGGCAGGGAAGGGAAGTGCCCCAGGAAAGTGGGGCTGGCCGCGGAGGCAGTGGGGCAGGTACTGTGTGCTGGGACGGGGCAGCAGCAGGACATGCCATCTCTGCTGCCACAGATGCCGGGATGGCGCGCAGGGCCAGGACGGCATGGGCACAAGCGCCGATGCGGGGGGCGGGGAGCAGCAGCACAGGGTTTGAGCTGCTGGCGGGGCAGTGTGAGCAGGCACGGTGGCTGCATCCCGGTCCCAGCTGCAGAAGAGGCAGCATTGCCAAAGAGAAGCCCAGGGATTCTCGGGGGGAGTCTCCCCAGTCAGAAAGGGCTCAGAAACGGTCCCCTTTGCTCCCCTGTGCTGAGAGCGCCCGTGAGGAGGAGCAGAAAAGTGTCTGCAGTGCTCCAGAGTGGAAGAGGGTGGAGCGACGGGCGTGGCCTGCATGCATATTGATGACCTCTGTGTGTTTGTCAAATTTGACATTTCACAAGAGCTCTGACATGACCCGTTTCTCACAAGTGAGGAGGTATAACTGTATTTATCATGTATTAGATCTTCAGTAAAGGACTATAGCCCTAAAGCAAATATCAAGTTCTTCAATGAAGATACCTGAGAGGATAGAAATCTCAATTGCCTCACAGTGTCTCCTTGTTCCCCTGCTCTATTCTATTTTTAACTCTTATTATAAAACTAAGAATTGGAATTTAAGAACTAACACAATTAAGCACAAAACTGGACGTTTCTGTACATTTCTTCTTTCTGCCCTTCTTTTAAATATAGTAATCCTTCGTATATTGGGGGGGAGTGTTGTCAGTTCCAGAAAGATGCCACAATAAGCAAAATCTGCGAAGTAACAGTAAATAGGGTAAATACTGTAAAGATGTGGAAAAAAACCTGCAAGGTACTGAACCCACGAATGGTGAACCACGAAGTAGAGAGGGATTACTGTATAATAATGATAATACCACATACTTTCATTTCATGTATTGCAAAGACAATCAGCCCCAGGAAAAGGAGGCAATCATTTTCCTCACTATGCAGACAACAATAATAGCAAAGCTGTCAGCTAGATCTCATCCATACAGTGTAATTCACCCAGACTACCCAGGCCTAAAATAAGCGAGGTTTTATTAGGAGTTCAAACTCAACATCAAATATATACAAAGCACTTTGTAGGCTTATGGGTCAAATATAATCTAAAAGCAAACAGTTTACAAAAAGCTCATGGACTTCTTTGAAAACATTCCCTTACCAGTGAGAAAGATTTATAGCTAAATTTGAAAAGTGGTGAGTACAGAAACTTAAGCAGCCTTTAAGCTCTCTCGAGTCCATTTTCTTCTCTACCAATATAGATACAACAAACAAACAGCGTATTCATACAGATGTTTATTATGTTTCAAAAGCTTCCTATTTAGATGCCAGTTCTGTATAGGCAAAAATCCAAACCTGCAGAACTTCCTGTATTTCTCATTAGTACATTCATATTAGAGTAGATTTACAAAGCCTGAATGAAAAGAAGCCCTTTAGAAATATTTACATCTTTTTGCTCAGCTGTTTAAAATTACTGTCTTTCTCCCAAAATTAATAGCTTCCAAAATTTTCTTTGTTATTAAGTTAAAGACCTAAAAAGTAAGTAAATAAAATACATATTCCATTTCCTATATTAGTTTTGCTTTGTTGCAGCTTTTGTAGCATCTGAAATGTATTACAAGATCATAATGGAAACATACTATTTGCTGAAGACTCAGAAAATAAATGACGATGTATTTTGAAATTTAAATAGAAACTAATACCCATACTCACCATAATATGGGTATCTAGTTTAAAGATACAAACTTCAAAATTACGTTTTCAACCTGACAGACACATTCTCATACAACAATTAACTGGTCAGACAATTTCCACAGCTGCTAAGGTCTTCTCTGGTATGAGGCAGCTGTAGCAGCTTGACACGGAAGCTCTAGCCTAGTTAATAGAACATACCTTCCCTTCCCTGGGACTTTATTTTCCATTTCAGAAAACCCTCACATCTGTTTTTACTAAAAAAAAAAAAAGCCAAAACAAACAAAGAAAAAAAACTTTTTCTTTATACAGGGAAACTTTTTTTTTTGTTTTGCTTTGTTTTAAATCAAGTTTTGTTTCAAAGCAATGCTCCAAGAGTTTCTAGTCTTCCAACATTCATAGATGGCATGATTTGTACCTCATGGACAAACCACTGCTTCCATGGAAAGTTAGGCAGTTTGAAGACTTCAGAAGTGGAAAGGCTGAACACTTCTTGTTTTCAGGTGCCCATCCAATTAAGCACTGTAGGTCTGTATTTTCCTGTTAACTTTTTTTTTTTTTTAGACAGAAACTGGGTCAATTACCAGTATGCAATTACCAATTAAAAAATCTTCACCAGGAATATTAATTCTTCCTGAATATTAGGATCATGCTTCTAAACATTTTTGTAAATGGAAATATTCTCAAATCAAATATATTCCAGTCTAGCAAAGAGCTTCAGACTCTTTGAGAAGGACATTTTAAAATCAATCATTGTATGCCTCTTCCCAACTTTCACATTCATAGTCATATTCTAGGAGGAAAATAATATCCTAATTAAATATAATCCTCTGCTACATGAAATTGCCATGGATTAATTTCAAGTGATGTAACTTTCTATCCCTTCTTGAAATAAGTGTCACAGGGATGATATTTTTTTCCGAAAAGCATCCTAATATGAGATAATGTTCAGTTCTCCATCATAATTCAGAAGTTTTTCATAATTGTTTTCAAAACACACCTCTGTTAGAAAGTTCACTATTCAGTATAGTTTGTACACAGCCTTCTTAATCAAGGAATTCATTACATCCACTTTTTACAACACACATTTTCAGAAACCACCCTGGACCCCCAGAGTAAGCAGCAAAGATAACTTAATATCTTCCCAATATCTGATAAAAGCGAAGAACATGCCGTGCTGGGAACCAATTTCTACAGACTCATGCTGCGTGACAATTTGCTACTAACTACTGTATTTCGAAATGCATTACCTTGCCCAATTACAGGCTATTTCATATGCTAAACTGATGCACTATGCTAATTTTTCTTTTAGAAATTGAAGTACAGAATTAGGTTCATAGGTAAGAATCAAACAAGAATCTCTGTAATCACGTTGATTTTGTAGCTCTAGAATGTCCTGCACCTGGCAAATCCAATAAACATGCTTGACTAAATTGTATCTTCTAGAAAATACACCGAAATTTTCAGAACTGAGAATTGTTCAGCTATTACTTTCTCTCACTTTATCATGTGCTACGTTTTTTGTTAGGTCAAGGATCATCATAATAGTCCAATAAAGTCACTCCTGAGCTATTCTCCAATAACATGTGTTGAATCCTTCTTACGACTCTTCTTTACGCAGAGCAAACAGCAGAACTAGACACAGTATTCAAAGACCAGACACGCTCTGAACACAGAGCTGCCTTTCTCATTAGTTTGCTGTTTATGCATTAAAACCTTTTTAAAACAGGTCAGCACTGGAAACTCAGACACAGCTGATTAATTACCTTTATACGTTTCCTTTTACAGCCCTTCCTTCCCCACAAGGCCATCCTCACCCTGCAAGTAGACATCCATCTTTCTAAGATGTAATTTTCTACTTTAGCTCCACCAACTTAACTCTTAGTTTGTACTGCTGATGATGAGATTCTTTTGACACTGTCCTAGTGACCAGATTTTTTCAAAAATTGTACAGCTTTCCAATAGATTTCACTGAATATTCTGAGCCAGAAGGGACCCACAAGGACCATCAAATCCAACAGCCCCTACAGGGATCAAACCCAAGACCTTGGTGTTATGAGCACCAGGCTCTAACCAACGAAGCAAAAGGTTGATGACTGACTCAAGGGGAAAAAACAAACCCAAGTGAACACTGGTTTAATAACTCACTGATCAAAATTACATTGTGACTTATGAATTACAGTCGGCCCTCTTCCACTTCACGTCCCCAACAGAGTGGCTTCACATCTTAGCAGTGTGCTTTTCCAATGTTTAAGGAGGCCCGTTTCGCGACCGCACATGGGCAACCTGGCATGCATGAATATTCAAAGTAGGCAGTCATGAATATGCAAATTTCTCCCGTCCCCCAAGCCACTGCACCGACCGCTGACACAATGGTCTGCCTGCCTGTGCTGGCCCAGACTCGCTGCCCACAGCACCCAGGGTGAAGCCACGCTTGCCCTGGCCGGCCCAGGCACACTACTCAGAGCTCCTGAGGATGGCCGCGCCAGCCCGAGCCAGCCTGGACTCGCTGCTCAGACCTCCTGGGGGTGGCTGGGCCAGCCTGGACTAGCCTGGACTCACTGCTTGCAGCACCTGGGGCATGGCTGCACCCACCTGTGCCAGCTGCACTGCAGGAGAGACAGTGGGGCTGTTGTCCCTGGTTTGTGTCCCCTGTTACCATAGGGACTGGGACTGGCTGCAACAGACACCGGCGCCCACCCAGTGCCTCTTTCCATGGAAACACTGCAATGCACACCAGACATGCACTCTCACCCCCTGGTGACACAGGCAAGCACTTCTGTCTTGTCCAGTGTCCCAGACAGCATTAAAGAACCCTGCACCCCATGTTTAAGTGCTGGCAGAGCTGTGCAGGGCCAGCCTCAGCCCCGGCTTTTCCATGCCAGGCGTGTTTGCCGGGAGGGAAAATTGCGGGCAGAGCTCAGACGTCCATACAGCCTCACGGTGCCCCTCCGCCTGCTGCAGCTGCCCCACAGGGCAAAGGAGACCGGCTTTGCTACCCCAGCCGTGCAAAGAACTTCCGGGAATGCCCCACAACTGTTCCAGAGCTGGGGGGGCGGGACGATCATTGCCAAATTTGCGTATTAATGAGCTGCCACACAATGCTGTCACGCGGCTTCGTGGAGGGGGGTGAAGACCCACGGCACTGTGGTACAGGAGACCCGACTGTAACTACAGGTAAGGCAAGGTTTGCTGACTTCCTGTCATTATAGGCCTTTATTTAAAATGTCATGCTTTATCAATTGGAATGTAGACATCTACAGTGCCACTTTTATTAAAAAATAATTAATAAAATTATTTTTAAAATAGGAACTAAAATTAGTTCAATAAGTGATTTTTCATAACTCACAATAACCACCATTAATCATTTAATCTTTTTATCTCATAATATGTTTCCTCGTTATGTCAGCCACATCCTAATTGTGTATCATTAACTACTCGGCAGTTTCTTACAACATGAAAAGTTTTAAAACCTTACTAGAATTTCACACCAACAGTCTAAAAACTTGGAAATACAAGGTATCCATCATCAGGAAATGTCAATAGTTCTGGACGTAGCTGATGATAACAATTGTTTTAGTTAAGAACACTGATGGGGGATCCACTTCACTATAATCCCCATTTTTTATAAGCTACTACCTCATGTGCTTTCTTCTCTGTTACTTGATTAATGTCTCCAGGATTTTTACACCAACAACTAACAATTTTAACATTTTAATCCTGTACACCATCACCAATCTCAACACCACTTCTGTTGTGCCTCAAACACGAATAATTAGACTCTGCATGTTAATTTTGTCTTGTGTGTGTTCTACACCATTTGCTTAGTCCTAAAAGGCCATTAATATCTATTACTATCAATTTGTTCTTTGTATTCTACCTCTTCTGGAATACAAACTGGCTTTTTAACATAGTTTGGGGGGGGATTTGGTGCACCCAGCAGATGAATGTAACAGCACAAACTGCTTCACAATAATTTTTTCTAAACTCTTTCTCCCAGTAGATTTAGGTACTAAGCTAAGCCTTAAATGCAGTATCATGAAGATTTAACATAACTACTGAGGGACTCAGTATCTCAAAGAGAATGATTTCAGGTTATTCTACTTCGAAACTCATCATTCTCTTACATCACAAGCACAAAAGCAAGTTTAACAGTACAGTGATCTTGCACAGCATAACACCTGTAACACTTGACTTAAGTTTCATCACTGCTTGAATCAGATGAGAAAGGAGAACAAAGTACATGGAACTAAGATGAGGCATTTAGCAAACTTGTATATAAAGCTGAAATTTGACTGCCCAAGACATAAGACCTGCTCAGAGGGACCTGTGCCAAAGAAACATTAACGGTTTCTCAATAAGAGTTTGAAATATTGCTATATTGAAGTAAAATACTGGGTTCAGATGTGTCCTTTATTCCAAAAACTGTCTAGTATTACTGATCAGAGCATACTGAAGACTGGGTAAAGGTAGAATATATATGATGATGATAAAAATATAGGAAGACAAATTATAAGTTTGCCTCAGTTGTCTCAAAGGAATCCAGAAGAAAATATTTATTTCATTAAGCCTTTTTAGAGTTTACAGTAAGGGCACAAAAACATATATACAAAAATGAAAATATTGAAGCAAATGATCTCCTAAAGTCCTCTGCCACCAAAGCTGATACTGTACAATTTGTTGTACACTTGGAATCAGGAGCAGAACTGAGAAAGGAAGAGCAGTGCCTGAAGCACTGTAATACTTCCAGCAGCAAGTATCCATAGCCGAACTTGAAGACAAATGTGCAGGAATTTTACCTACCATGAAACAGAAATTGCAGTTGATTTGTGATATTTGACTGCTTTCCATTTTGCCTGGCTACATTATTCCACAACAGTCAGAAGGTACTGTACACCACATAAACTGTTCCTTGCCCTACTGCTGTGGGACACAAGTTTCTCAGGAAGTTCGTCATGGACTGGAGAATACTCTACAAAAGAGGGGCCAGAGCCCCCAAACTGCTTGACAGAAAATACAGAATGTATGCAAGTTATTTATCATAACTGCATTTTTTTCTTCCCATCACCTTATTAGCTTCTGCAGTCCTGCTGAAATCAAGTGCAAGTGTGGTAAAAGAACATTTGATCTTCAAATTTGCTACTGGGACATGGTACTACTCATGTCTTCTAATCCCTGGGCTAAGGTTTTCTGTTCTTTAATCAATGCTGTTGTGAAAAGGAAAAAGAATAAAAGCTTTCAGCAGAAGGGATCAATCCTATATACTACTTCAGGCTAGAAATCTTTAAGTATTATTCTCTAGAAGGATGCTAAGAACACAACTTACCGTGACTTTAAAAGTTAAACAGCTCTATAAAACTGTAGAGTTCAGATGAAACTACCCTTCTCTCCCCTCCTGGCCCCACTAAAAAATTTGGATCCTGAAATCACTCCAAAGACCAGCTCTATTTAGGGTGAACCAGTATCAGCTTTTATTTCACTCCCACTGACAACTGACTTACATCTTCTCAGACAATAACCTTACAGTGCTTGTAAATTCCCAACAGAAAGGTAAGTATGGTTTGTAAATCAGCTGTGAGTAGCTAAAGAAGCTTTTTTTAAACAGAGAAAGGTATACCAGTAAAATGGTAATTCCCTATCTCCCTGCCACTTAAATACTATAAAATCTTATTTCAGTGTTTCCTAACAGGTTATAAATACGTTTCAGAAAAAAATTGTAATGACTGAACATCTAAGTGACCAAACTTTGAACACATCAGATCAGTTGCATGGCAACTGTAATACAATCTGTGTGTCTGTGTTGCAGCAGCTTTTAATTACATGTCCTTATACTACCCATGGTACATCTCTGTTCTTATTAAGCAGGAAAACAAAAGTCTTGTGGACTGGATAAAAGCTTGGAGAGGACAAATATTTTAACAAAATGAGCTGAATATACTTATTCGGAATAAATTATAGAAGACATTCAATCACAGGTTCACAGGTTATTCTGAGTTGGAAGGGACCCACAGGATCATCTCGTCCAACCTCCAAGCGAACGCCCACCCAAGGATTGAGCCCACAAGCGTGGAACCATGGGCACCACGGTCCATCCATCCAAGCCTCCCATCATCTAGACCATGTGACTGAGCTCCTCATCCAGACTTTCCTTAAGCACCTGCAGGGATGGCAACTCCACCACCTCCCTGGGCAGATCATTCCACTGAGAGATCACTCTCTCTGTGAAAAAACTCTTCCTAACATCCAGNTAATGGTGGACTCCATTCCCTCATCCATATCATCAATAAAGATGTTGAACAGTGCCAGGCCAAGACTGATCCCTATGGGACTCCACTAGTGACTGGTCACCAGCTGGATGTGGCACCATTCACCAACACTCTCTGAGTTTCTCCATCCAACCAATTCCTGACCCAACATAAAATGCTCCTATCCAATCCATGCTCTGAGAGTCACCAGATCGTAGAAGGAGATCAGGTTGGTCAGGCAAGACCTACTTCGCATAAATTCGTGCTGACTAAGTCTAATGTTGTGGTTATTTTGCAGGTGCTGCATAATAGCATTCAGGGTTTTCTGTTCCATGACTTTACCCGGGACTGAGGTCAGGCTGACAGGTCTGTAATTACTCGGATCATCTTTCCTGCCCTTCTTGTGGATGGGTGTCACATTAGCCAATTTCCAGTCTTCCGGTACATCACCGGAAAGCCAGGACTGTTGGTAAATTATAGAAAGTGGCTATAAATAGCACATGATGAATCTGCATTACTTCATAAAATAAGCTTTCCTTCACATTTCATCTAATTTGAATATTAACTATGAATACAATGATCATACATGAAGTGAAGTCATGTTTTTCATAATTTTTCAAATACTCTTAAGAAAACTGAAAAAGAATGGTAGCTTCAGATAGCTGCAGTTAGGATGGTTATCTAAAAAAAAAGGGGGGCTGGGGGAGATTCTTGGAAAAGTGCCTCAAAAGCTTTGCGTAGTATAGTCTAGCTCATTCCCAATTCTGCTTCTTTGATGCCACAAGGCAATTCCAAGTAAAAGTCAGTAAAAACCTTGAGTACTCTGCATTTTCTCTCACTACATTTACATGCACAAAACCTTATTTGGGGGGTTGGGCGGTAGATTTACTTGTCTGATTTTGTTACTGGACAATGTAGACACATTTCAAAGAGAAACATCCCCATATCGTGCCTGAGAAAATGTATGTTTCTGATAATGGTGATAACACTCATATGCTCTTCCTCATTGTAACAAAGTTGCAAATGGACTGCTAAGCCCAGAAAACACTTATGATGAAGTGAGGAAAGCAGCACTACAACCATAAAAAAAAGGGAATTGAGTGAGAAGCGTACATTAAAATAACATGCTCTGATTCAAGGAGAAGTTTCTGGATAAATTTAGAGCTCGTGCTCAAAGACACCCCATGTGGATTTTATCTTTGGGTTTTCTTGCTTTTATTGGGGTGATATTGTTTGTTTTTCATTCACATTCTTTGGCAGCTTCAGAAAATATCACTGTTTTAGAGGACAGCTCTAATGCTGCCTACCAAGAATCTAAGTACACTTAACAGAAGTGAAATTACAGCTTTAATATCACAATAGAAGTAATAAAACCTACCCCATAATTCCAACCACGTATTTTTAAACATTTTACAAAAGGAGTTTATCACTGGCACTTTACAGATGGAAAAGTGAGATCTCATAAGGAGAACAGAGGAAGAAAGAATGGATCTGGTCAGGGAAAGGCCTGTTCAAGGAGATGAAAAGACCAGAATATTCAGACAAATATAAGGGGCAAAACATGGGTCATTCACTTCAAACCAAGACCTTGTCAGTTACCCCAACTACAATGACACATAATCCACCTCAAAGAGATTATAAAGCATTAAGAAAGTTCGTACTATAACAATCGGAACACTGATGTAAATCTGCTAGATAGTATCTGTCCATAACACACATGAGGTGAACTTGGTTTTAAAACTGTATTTTAAACTCGGTGAACTGTAAGTTCAGTCATATACCATTTCTCTCTGTTGGTTTCAAGACAGGAAAAATAATTTTTTAATCTATTTTTTTATCTAGTTGCCCCTGCTATTGCATAAGAAAATAATAATTTTTACCCATAATAAAAACTATCATTTGCCTATATACAACAGATTTTAAACAATGTGGGTTTGACATCAAGGTAATTTTAAGTACTTGCCCTGTTCTAAAAGAGACACAAGGTTTTTTGTTTCTTGAAGTTTGTATATTTTAGAAGTATCTATTGCTGAGAAAATATAAAAAGCATAAAATCCTGGCCAAAAGCAAATATTCCAGTTTCATTTCTCTTTTCCACCATAATGGAAAACTTAAGATAAAAAAAACCAAAAAGGACAACATTCCAAAGTTTCAAAAGCCAGGTAGTTTGGGGTTTTTTTAATTCAAACACAAAAGCTTCGAAAGAAACTTCAGAGCAACAAAGAGTTTGGCAGATACAGTGTTCTGCTAGGCCATTCCACACACATGTTTACTGGGAACAGAAAGCCTCTTACAGCCCCAGATGCACATAACATTCAGAACAGAGGAAGAACAAACCAGCCAACTTCAATTGCTAAAAAGCACACAAGAAAATGAAAATGTCATCCAGCTGCACAGGGATCCAGATTCAGAATATATTTTTGTATGTTTAAACTGGTAATTCTCCATAGAGGCATTTTGATTTTTAGTTAAGCTATATTGGGAACAAATAATTGAGGAACATACTCAGCACAGTTGAGATGCCTGAGTACCAATTTTGTTTTCTCTGTGTCACAGAACATACAGACAAGACAGTCTGCATTAAGTATTGCTTATTTGAGCTAAACCAGTCACATAACATTTCCAAGGAACCTATTTTCAAGCAACTTGCTTTTCCCACTATAGGTTCAAAACCTGCATTTATACAGTCTACAGGTCAATACATTTGTCAATCTGGTACAGCCACTAGAGCACAGGGGAAGAAAACTTACTTGTCCAACAGCCTCATTCTAATCTTTACCTTTCTCCCCAGTCTGACTTTCATGACACTTAAATGATACTCTGTTCTTGGAAAGTATACTCAGATTTCTTGCTAAAATAGCAAAAAAATATTTCAAGGTAAGAAAACAAATCCAAGAGATGCCTACCTGAACCCACTGGAGATGAACCAACACTAAGACTTTGTAAACTTCCATTCCTGAGCAAAGTTGGAGATTTTTGAAGACCAGAGCTTGTCGCACTTCCTGCAGCAGATGCCACAGATGAAGTTGGGGAAGCAGAAGAAACTGAAAGATGGGACAGACTTTCTTGACTTTTATTTCCTTTGGGTCTACCAGGCCCATGTTTACTTTGCTTATTTCCTTTCCGTTTCTTCTCTGTTACAGTTTCCTCTTCTATTCCAGAAGTCTGAGCTCGTTTGTACGCTGTAGAAGTAAGGCTTGAATTACCTATGTCTCCAGGTGAGCTTTCAAAGTTTTTGGATTGGGAAACAGTTGATGATGAAGGGAGACCAATCAAGGAAGTGAAACAATTGACACTTCCCTCTTGACTCCCAGCCTCTCCTTTATGTACATCTTTGGTTGAAGACGCCTGTTGAGAATGTGTGAAACTGTCACTTCGCAGATCTGTGTCTGTAAAACTCAAAAAATCTTGGGGAGACTGAACTGAACTTCCAGAAGATGACTTTAGGCTCCCAGGAGTGCCCAAAAAGCTTCCTAAAACAGAAAAGAAAAAAGGTGGGGTTTTTTAATCTATAGTTGATGAAAACTGATGGGAAACATTACTCTCTTCAAATAAAAAACTTTACTGAGGAAGGACTTTACGAAAAGTGTTACTAAGAGCTAAACAGTATCTTTTCAATAACTCATTAGTTCTCCTGCTCATCTTCACCCTCCTGCATCCGATTCTCAGATTCCTGAGATTCAGATTTGAATTGGCAGCACAAACAACATGAAAACAAATGAAAGAATAACAATGTTGCTGCTTATGCAACTTCGATCAATCACTTTTCGAAGCCATAACAACGAACACACATTTGGTGCAAGTCAGAGCAGGACTTTTTAAAGATGCACATCTATAAAAAGAAGGCTGATAGAAATGTGCTAAGATCACCTCCACATTGTCTGCAATCTTCCTTACCATTCCACGTAAAATCAAGGGTCTGGAATGAGTCAAGGTAAGAGCAACTGCACTTACTTTACCCTGGCCGAGCAGGTGTCCCACAGATGAGGTAATTTTTCAAAAGCACAAGACAGTAAGTGAAAAATAGTGTATAAAATTGTCATTTTAAAACTTCTTTAGCACTGCTACAGAACTGCAAACATCTTCTATGTACTAGAATTACATTGCCTCTGTAATATGTACTTGGAATACAGTCATTATAATACACTGCATTAGCACATGCAAGGCAGAAAACGAAGCACTCTTGGGAAACAGTACAAACATCCACTTGAACTGAAATTCCATAATACAGTGAACCTCCGTTACTCGCGGGCTGTTGGGTCTGGCCCGCCTTATGCGAGTCGTGAAATCTGCAAAGATAGCGAACCCACTACGTAGTCGAGTACACCAAACCCATAGCCACGTCCCATCCCCATATAAGGTCTGGAGGAGGGTGGGTCCTGAGAGCAGGGCTTGTTTCAGATACCTGGCTGTACTCTGCCAAGGTGGGCGAGCGCCAGGGTGGGGGGGGCGAGCACCGGCATGGCGCGCCGCAGCAAGCGAGCAAGCAGGATGAGGACGGGATCGGGGCAGGGAGGCCCCGCGAGCCCTGCAAGCAGGGCGGGGGGAGCGGGGACGGGGCTGGCTGTGCGAGCGGGGAGGTGGGGGTGGGGCAGGGCCAGCACCGCGAGTGGTGGGGTGAGGGGCCGATCAGACCGAGGTTGCGGTAGTTTCAGCGCATGAGCCATGTCCTGCAACTCGCTGGAAAATCAACAGCGAGTATGGAATCCCGCAAATTACGGACTGCGAATATGCGAAGGATCACTGTTTTATGAGTGGGTACATGTGGGCACTGTTTTGCAGAACTCAGGCTGATGACAGCTATCCCATAAAGAAAATATTTCTAAAGATGACATTAGGTATAAAAACATGTCCTTTAAAAATTAGTGTTTTATCATTAGTACTCCATTAAACATTGTTAAGAATTCCATTCAAAATCTGCATTAATACAGCAATTTAACAAAAAATCGTAAAAACTTAATTGGCTTGTATTTTAAATAAGTACATCAACTTCACTTGCAGTGAGCAAGACTTCTCTTTAAATCCAGAAGGCAATTTTCAGAGTTTTGAGAACTTAAATGAACAAACACTTCTTTCAAGTAAGGAGGCCTGAAATATTGAAAAAGCTCTAGAGAAATTTACAAGTGTTCACTACATAAATGAACTCAAAGGAAAAGCAACACCACGAATACAAAGGGCAGTCAGCTACTACACACTACAGTGAAAACTACTGAAAAACAACTACTGTATACAAGACCTGGTTTGTTGCATTTCAAAATAATGTTTTATTAGTTAAGGAATAAGAAACCCCAAACTTTTAGCGTTTTTTAATCTTTCTTCAACTCTGACAAAGATGCCACAATACAATAAAATTTGCTTTTTAGAAGTGTCAATACTGCATATAGTGGGTTTTAGCATGTCCATAAAATTAATTCAATTACTAAAAAACTTCAGTAAGAAGGTCTTTCACTTTGAAGAAAAGAGTATATTTCAAATGCCTGAATCTAGAAAAATTATTTAGGGGCCACCACCTCCTATACATTAGATAATCCAGTTTTAGTCTAATGTGCACTGACTACAAAACATTACTGTTACTCCCTTAAAGAGCTAAGAAAGCCCTTTAGACTCAAATTCATGGTAAAGTTTACCCCAGACAAACTTTTCAGCATATAAAGACACTTCTGGTTTTAGTAGATAAAAGAGCCTAAGCATCAGGTTTGCCCTTTTAGATGCGCAACTTTCTTTTTCATGTTATGACAACAAACGTTTTTTCCTGAAAAAAGGTTTTTTCCTCAAAGTTAAAAAACATTACTGAGGATAAAACATGCACTACTTTTCAAGTTTTAAATATATAAAATTTCTAATTCATGTCATTAGAGCATTAACAATCAGTACCTTGCTGAAAAGGGCTGGCTGCAGACACAGTTGTTCCAGGATTTCTTCCAGCAGCAGGCTTTCTTCCCCTCTGACCTGAGCTGTGCCCTGCAGATTTCTTCCCTTTGCTCTCTGACCCTCTAGCCTCTGAAGAATCTTTTCCACTTGAAACGTGTGTTGGAACTTCCTGGAAATTTGCATTTGTAAATCGAGCTGTGGTATCTTCCAATCGTTTCAAGGAGCCTGACATGGAGTTGTTGCTAGTGCTTGTGTATGTCTAGCATTTTGATAAGAGAGAAGAAATAGAAGAAATAGGTCACACAAAAAACTGCAACAACAGAACTGTTTAAGAGATCCCATTCTTTCAAACAAGCTTAGAAGAGTTTGAATACAAACATAACTGGAATCAGCAAGAGTGACAGAAACCGAACTGCGAAGGTTCTCAGCAAACAACAGAAGTACATAAAACTTTTGTTTTTTGGAAAAAACACGTAAAACTAATGGCTTTGGCTGAAACTCTTACTTCACTGAGGTCAACGGAAAAATCTCATATCTATGGTTACAGTCACAGTATCACAGTGTTGATAAGGTTGGAAAAGACCTTGAAGATCATCAAGTCCAACCTACAATCCATCTAAAACCTAACAGCTATAACATTTATATTGTGGCCCTCAACACCTCATCCAGTCTACCCTTAAACACCTCCAGGGACGGAGATTCAACCACCTCCGTGGGCAACACATTCCAATGCCGGATCACTCTTTCAGTGAAAAACTTTTTCCTAATGTCAAGTCTAAACCTCCTTTGTTGGAGCTTAAGACCATGACCTCTTGTTCTACCTCCAATGGCCAGAGAGAAAAGACCGACTCCTGCCTGTCTACAACCCCCTTTAGGCAGTTATAGACAGTGGTAAGATCACCCCTGAGCCTCCTCTTTTCCAGACTAAACAGACCCAGCTCCCTAAGCCATAAGTCGTTATAGTCTATTTAAATAAAATATTATTTTATGCTTAGAATGAAAAATCAAAAACTAACTTTAAGTGCTCTTCTGAACATAAAATTTTTAGACAGCTTTTTTTTTTTTTTTGCTAAACTGGAAATGTTGTTCCATCAGCAGTGGAACTGTTGAAGGCTTCCGAACCTTCAAACTTGCATTTTTAAAACTTTATAGTCTAAACAACAAATCAAAATCAAATCCAACAAGCCCAACTGCCCTTTATGTCTTCCATTCCCAACATTACATCAAGATTCCCTGTCACCTGAACCGTCCCATTCAACCAGTTCCTTCAGTGTGTATCATGAAGTAAAGCGACACACGATCTACTTTGTCAAGACACACCTACTTGAAATCCGCTGTCTGACAAAGAGAAGGAAAATACACTGTTAAGTTCCCAGTGCAAATTTCTTCCTCAGCTCCCACCCACCCCCAAAAATTCTGGCCCTTCTCCTACACTCATACATTTTTCACAGGTCTTTCAATTTTTTTTTCTTTAGGTCCATTATTCATCTGTTAAATTTTGCCACAATCGTACATATTGATGAACAATAGTCAAAAGAATTTCACAAAAAGTAATTAGGTGGGCAGGGAACTTGCATGCACAACACTATGAAATCCTACAAAGGAACAGAATTGTTCTCATAAGCAAGAAAAATGTGGAATTGTGATAGGAGAATTTTAATAACATAGAGAAGAAAAATCAGTTTAAGTCTGCTACAGTACTNATTGTGATAGGAGAATTTTAATAACATAAGAAAGAAAATGAAAGCAAAATCAAGGAAAAGGAAAAACATTCAACTGCTATTTATACTTAAATCAGCCAGTAAAACAGCTGTTTAAAGCTTCTTAAAAACAATATGGATCAAACCTAGAAGCTACTCATCTGTTCAAAACAAGTTTGTTTGGTTTTCAGTTCTTTATGGAATAGAATTTAAAACAGTATCTAAATTTACCTTCATAAAAGATGACACAAACACATGCCTCTTAAAATTGAGCATATACATGTATTTTCCCTCCCTAAGTGGGATGCTTCCTGACTTTAGGCCCACAGCAGAATATCTCTTCATTTTTACAAATGGCTTGAAATACCAGTTAGACAAAGTTTTCCACATTTCACTAATTTACATAAACCTTACTTTTCAGTTGCAAATGACAGAAGACAACTAAATATACAACTTTAAGGAAGGCAAAAATGTTTATCTATTTGCATAGCACTTTGTACGAATTACTATAAACTGCTATAAAAATATATTGCAGGTTTTCTGAACAACGGTGAAGAAAAATCAGTTTAAGTCCGCTACAGTACTTTTTTTTTTTAAATTACCTCAAATTTATACAACTATACTGGTGTTTCTGATGAAGATGGAGCCAATTCTAAGGTAAGTTTAGTAGTTAACTCTTTGACCTATTACAAAGTCCACAAGTATGCTCAATTTTCTAGAAATTGATATGTCACTTGACCTGAGTTAAGAAGCAGTGGTTCACACAGACTGTTTGAACAAAGGGTTTCCAGACATGCAACAGCCCAAACCAAAAGTCAGACTTTTTCTAGTATCCAAGATTCCTCCCCTTTTCAAAAACCTTCTTAGACTAATTCATATCTCCTATCAATTCAGCTAAATATTAATTGCAAGGGTAATTCTCTTGAAGTATCAACGTAGTGTAATGCTATCTAGTACCTCTTTCCCATTCCTGCAGGATTTTTTAAGTATTTATTTATTTTAAAGGGAAATGAAGAGTTTAACAGAGCTGTGCAGACTGGCCAGGGCTAAGCTGTGACAAGCAGTCATTAATTTGCAAATACAGTGTGGTCTGACAGTAAGCCTGAATCCTGCCCTTGGCAGATTTTGGAGACTATTCATGCACACCACAGTTCTGCTTTTTCTGCTCCAGCACCTATTTGTGTTTTGGAAGGTGTTGTAAAATGTACAGAAATCTACATGCCTACTTAGAGTATCTCGAATGCCAATATGATGCAATATACCCCAAACAAAGTAAAATTAGTATCATCGGGGAAGGGGGGGGAGGGGTGTTCTCCACAAATTACATTCCTTACTTTAAGGAGTTAATTGCAACACCAGATACACTTACATCAACTGCTTTGACAATCCACAAGACATCTAACAGAATCTAAGGTCAAACTGCAGCACAAACTTTAGATTATTAAACTAATTGGTTAATGCAATAATCTTCCCACCACTAAATGAACTGCTTTATAAAATGCTAAGTTTTAAAAGGCAAAGACCTAATAGAAATGTTTCAGAAAAACCTTAATATACCACATCAAAGTTATACTGCTCCTTTGCTTTAATTGGGGTTGGGAGTGTGAGTGGCAAGGACCAAGAATCTGAGGACAGAGGCAGAGCATTTTTGGTTATTTACTGAACGGCTTCAGCCTCTGCAGAGCCCTGAGCTTAGAATGCCACCCACTCCCAGCACATGCTTTTTAAAGGGAATACACTCCTCGAGGATGCCCCATTCACTGCTCACACTGCAGTCAGCCCCCTTCCCTCATTCCAGTGCACACGACCGCCCAAAAAAGAGATTCCACAGATGCTGTCACCCAACCCCATTCCTTGGTTTGTCTGGGAGGACTTGACTATTTAATGAATGTTAATCCTATTCTCAAAAAACGCTCAGTACTTACTACTGCAATTACCAAGACAACTCTGTGTGTATCAGGGTTTCTTTATTTTTCCATAAACCAGTCTGCAGGGTTCTTTCCTGGAAAGCACACTTTCATATTGTCCACTTGGTGCACAGAGAGCTACTGTCCTTTTTACAGTCCCCATACATCACTCTGTGTGCCCTGAAGAGACCATCCATCTGCAGCAAGTCTTAAAACTTCTGGGGAAAGGTTTAGATTTATGGTACAGGCACAATAATCATTTGTGCTATACTTTGTTTCAAGGCTTGAGTAGTCTTCAGCCCTAATGCAGATGTGTAAGGCAGTACTCTTGCACAGAGAAGGGAAGGACCTCTGCAGGTAATCCTCCACAAAAATGCCAGAAGGTAAGAGCAAAGATGAAAACCAACACTGTTTTTGCATGGCCAGGTTTTGGGGGGCGGTGCTAGAGGGGTGGCTTCTATGTCCATCAGAGCCAACACCAGCCAGCTACAAGACTGATGTGCTGCTAGCCAAGGCTGGGCCAGTCAGAAATGGAGGTAATGCTCCTGTGATAACATGTTGGAGAAGAAAAAAAGTTATTGGGAAGAATCCATTGTGGTCAGAGAAGAGCAGAGTGAGAACATGTGAGATGAAGAACACCAAGGTCAGTGGAGAAGGAAGGCGAGGAGATGCTGCAGGTGCCGGAGCTGAGATTCCTGTGCAGACCATGCTGAAAGAGGCTGTCCCTCTGCAGTCCATGGAAGACCACAGGGATGCAGATATCCACCTGCAGCCCACGGGAGAGACCCATTCTGGGGCAGGTGGATGCCCAAAAACGGCACTGAACCAGTGTCCTGGCAGGGACCTGTGGAGAGAGAAGCCCATGCTGGAGCAAGTTTCCCAGGCAGGACTTGTGGTCCTGTTGAAGACAGACTGGAACAGGCTGTGCCTGAAGGACTGCACCTCATGGAAGAGTGACCCACATTGCAGCAGTACACGGAGAACTGTTGCCTGTGGCATGAGCTCACATTGGAGAAGTTCATGGAGAACTAACTGCCATGGAAGGGAGACTGGAGCAGCAGCAGGAACAACTTGTCATGAACTGACCATAACCCCCATCCCTGCACCACTGGCAAGGAGGAGGTAGAGCCCAAGAACCAGGAACGGGTGGAGGGGAGGTATTTTTAATATTTATTTCTCATTATCCTGATTTTTGTAATAAATTCAATTAATATCCCCAAGCTGAGTCTGTTTTGCCCGTGATGGTGATCACTTAATGATCTCTCCCAGATCTTACCCCAACCCATTAACCCTTCATTGTATTTTCTCCTCTGTCCAGTTGCAGAGGGGTCCCCCTTCTGGGGGAACAGACGCCTCCTGGCGTGGCGGCAGCAGCGCAGACACGTCCTGCCGCTGGCCCATCCCAGCACACAGCACTTGGCAATTGGCCTCCGCTACAGTTTAGCACACCTGTCGGCATGACCTTCCCCACCTGTAGCCATGGAAACAGTAACGCACAGACACACATACACGCACACAGGCAGTCCCTGAAAGGTGTAGGGAGGGACAAATGCTTGAGAGCTCACACTGGCAGGTGGGGCAGAGGGGGNGTGTCCTGGCAGGGACCTGTGGAGAGAGAAGCCCATGCTGGAGCAAGTTTCCCAGGCAGGACTTGTGGTCCTGTTGAAGACAGACTGGAACAGGCTGTGCCTGAAGGACTGCACCTCATGGAAGAGTGACCCACATTGCAGCAGTACACGGAGAACTGTTGCCTGTGGCATGAGCTCACATTGGAGAAGTTCATGGAGAACTAACTGCCATGGAAGGGAGACTGGAGCAGCAGCAGGAACAACTTGTCATGAACTGACCATAACCCCCATCCCTGCACCACTGGCAAGGAGGAGGTAGAGCCCAAGAACCAGGAACGGGTGGAGGGAAGGTATTTTTAATATTTATTTCTCATTATCCTGATTTTTGTAATAAATTCAATTAATATCCCCAAGCTGAGTCTGTTTTGCCCGTGATGGTGATCACTTAATGATCTCTCCCAGATCTTACCCCAACCCATTAACCCTTCATTGTATTTTCTCCTCTGTCCAGTTGCAGAGGGGTCCCCCTTCTGGGGGAACAGACGCCTCCTGGCGTGGCGGCAGCAGCGCAGACACATCCTGCCGCTGGCCCCACCCAGCACACAGCACTTGGCAATTGGCCTCCGCTACAGTTTAGCACACCTGTCGGCATGACCTTCCCCACCTGTAGCCATGGAAACAGTAACGCACAGACACACATACACGCACACAGGCAGTCCCTGAAAGGTGTAGGCAGGGACAAATGCTTGAGAGCTCACATTGGCAGGTGGGGCAGAGGGGGAAAGCAGAGAGTAGCTCCGGCCGCAGTCCCTGTGGAGGACGGGAGGTACAGAGCTGCAGCAGCACTTTCCCTGGGACTACATCTATTTATCACCAGGTGAGCTGGACCACACATGATGTACTGTGTACATAAGCCTTTCCAGCCAGGGAGTCACACAGGAGTAGAGCACGGACCGCGCCAGGGAACCGTGCCGTGGCACGGCACCGCGGGGCCATGTAACCTTCCCAACATTCATAAAGCAGTGATCTGTGACTGTTCCCAGCGAGCAAGAGGCGCCACCCGCCCGCCCCACAGGGCTGTGCCAGTCCTGCTCCATGGGGAGTGCCAATGCCACCTCTCAGTGAAGCAGAGGCACTGCGCACGCGTCGGCTGGGAAGAATCACAAATCAGTGAGGCAGATTTGTGGGAAAAAAATTCTATGTGTCGATGAGGATGTGAATATGACAGCGCAATGTACCAAGGTATGACTGTATCCAGTACATATTTTTTAAAACAACACAGTCACACTTAACCTCATTTAAATACCAGAACACCAATTTTCCTGGTGATCTGAAGCACCGTAAAAAGAAGGTAGTAAGTGAAGTAGAGTATACATAAAGAAAACTCACGGGTTGCAAAAGGTTAAAAAAGAAAACCAAAATGGCGCATGTTGATACAGTCTTACCTCTGCATTTGCAGGTTAGGGGTCTCGTGGGAGTCCCGCAAATGGCCCAATCTGCAAGCACGAATATGCACATAGGCCACACTCATCCCCGTCCCCACAGTGCCCCGAAGCGCTGGGGAACGCTCCCCACAGCCTCTCACAGCACAGGGGAGCAAAGGGAAGTGTTTCTGAGTCCTCTCTGACTAGGGAGACCCCAGAGAAATCCCTGGGCTTCCCTTTTGCCATGCTGCCGCTATTGCCACTGTGCATGATTGCATTGCTGCCGCGGTGGTGAAGCTCCCTCAGGGCCACAGGGGGGCAGGGGCTTGGCAGTCCCTGCTTGCACTACACAGGCACTCCCCGGAAAGGTGCTGGAGGGGCCAAACGCTTGAGAGCACCACACACCAGGACACCCTGGTCCTGGCACACGCAGGCAGGCAGGGCAGAGGGGGAAGGGGAGGCTAGCTCATGCCACAGTCCCTGCGGAGGAGGCTGCAGTGCTGCAGAAGCACTTTCCCTGGGGCTACACATATCACCATGTGTGCTGGGTGTCAGGCGCACAGTTCCTGCGAACACAGAGCGCTTAGCGCTTGGATTCCACCGCAGTTAGTACACCTATCAGCATCACATCCCCCGCCTATAGCCAGGACAACTGGGGGGAGAAGCTGCAGGACACCCTGCTCCTAGCACAGGCAACACTGTGAGAGTATACACCACATGTTGTAAACCTTCCGAGGCACATAACCTCCACAACACTCATAAGCGAGCGAGCTGTGGCTGTGCCCAGTGAGCAAGAGGCGTCACTCCCCCTGTCNCAGAGGCACTGCGCACGCGTCGGCTGGGAAGAATCACAAATCAGTGAGGCAGATTTGTGGGAAAAAAATTCTATGTGTCGATGAGGATGTGAATATGACAGCGCAATGTACCAAGGTATGACTGTATCCAGTACATATTTTTTAAAACAACACAGTCACACTTAACCTCATTTAAATACCAGAACACCAATTTTCCTGGTGATCTGAAGCACCGTAAAAAGAAGGTAGTAAGTGGAGTATACATAAAGAAAACTCACGGGTTGCAAAAGGTTAAAAAAGAAAACCAAAATGGCGCATGTTGATACAGTCTTACCTCTGCATTTGCAGGTTAGGGGTCTCGTGGGAGTCCCGCAAATGGCCCAATCTGCAAGCACGAATATGCACATAGGCCACACTCATCCCCGTCCCCACAGTGCCCCGAAGCGCTGGGGAACGCTCCCCACAGCCTCTCACAGCACAGGGGAGCAAAGGGAAGTGTTTCTGAGTCCTCTCTGACTAGGGAGACCCCAGAGAAATCCCTGGGCTTCCCTTTTGCCATGCTGCCGCTATTGCCACTGTGCATGATTGCATTGCTGCCGCGGTGGTGAAGCTCCCTCAGGGCCACAGGGGGGCAGGGGCTTGGCAGTCCCTGCTTGCACTACACAGGCACTCCCCGGAAAGGTGCTGGAGGGGACAAACGCTTGAGAGCACCACACGCCAGGACACCCTGGTCCTGGCACACACAGGCAGGCAGGGCAGAGGGGGAAGGGGAGGCTAGCTCATGCCACAGTCCCTGCGGAGGAGGCTGCAGTGCTGCAGAAGCACTTTCCCTGGGGCTACACATATCACCATGTGTGCTGGGTGTCAGGCGCACAGTTCCTGGGAACACAGAGCGCTTAGCGCTTGGATTCCACCGCAGTTAGTACACCTATCAGCATCACATCCCCCGCCTGTAGCCAGGACAACTAGGGGGAGAAGCTGCAGGACACCCTGCTCCTAGCACAGGCAACACTGTGAGAGTATACACCACACGTTGTAAACCTTCCGAGGCCCATAACCTCCACAACACTCATAAGCGAGCGAGCTGTGGCTGTGCCCAGTGAGCAAGAGCCGTCGCTCCCCCTGTCCCGCGAGGGTGTGCTCCACAAATCGCCAATTAATAGTCGCTGAGAAATATTTGAGAAAAATTACCTTTTATAAAAATTCATGATGATGATTATATAATCAAAATAGAAGAGGGATGTAATTCAAGAAAGACAAGACCACACAAAGCATAAAACCTAACGTTATGAAGTTTATAGGAAATTCCCACACAAAGAAGCGTCTTTTACAGGCTATGAATTTTACAAGTTGCCTCAGAATCAATAGGAAGAAGTTTAGGGCAAATTAATAAAATAACAAATCACATAGATGGGTCAATACTACTCAAGGTGTTCTACAACTTAATTTCAATAAAAACTGTCACACTGACCGACTGCAATCTCTAATAGCTCTTAAATCGAAACAGAAAAGAAACTAATTGACTCCATCTTTTCTTCTGTTTTTTAATAGTTATTGAGAGTTTCAGCAAGCCACTGACAATTATCTCACTTAACACTGTCAAAGAGAATATGGAAACAAGACTCTTAAAAGTGTGTGAGTAATAAATAATGGGATGTTAACAGGCATACATTCTTAACTAAATAATCTTACCACTGAGAAAAAAGAAATATGCAAAGCATACTAGAAATGTCACTTTCTTGGAGATTATTCTTGAAATTGATATACCAGTTGAGGGAATCCTTTCAGAGAGTTAGAGGGAAAGTCAGTATTCCAATCTCTTCACCCTGACAAGGTCCTGATGTACCATATGCAAACACTCATTTGCTGAATGAAACAGCTCAGCAAACAAACCACATGCAGTTACCACAAGCCTCAACATCTTTGGTAAAACACAGTCCATGTACTGATCACTAATGAATCCAAACCATGATTCCCCAATGCTAATGTCAAACATTTCCACATGAATGGGATAAATGTTTTTTCAACTTTGAAATCAGAAACTCCATTTCTCAATAGTACTGCTCACTCCATAATACCAACATTAGAGTCATTTTCTGGGTGGATTCTTCTCGAGTACAATGAGAACTATCCTTATTTGACCCTGTATGTTGCAAATTCCTCGAGTTAGGAATTTGCACATTAACTAGAAGGAATGGCCACAGAACCTAATGGCACAGACAGCTGAAAAGGCAATGTGGTATAACAAGTATATGAACCATGGGCTGTTATTTCATAACTACCAGTTTTACATGCTTACAGCTCCAGTGTCAGCTCAGCACACACAAGTAAATTTCAAAGGAAGGACTTGCTAAAACTTCTCAAATTATTAAATACAGAGTGCCCCTGTGGAAGTCACGGAGGGACGGATCTGGGCTGGTCCCACAAGTTATACATTCTGGGAAGATACCGAACCACGAATATGCGAACCGTGAATATGCAAGGCTTCTCTGTATAACTAAATCAAATAAATTCACCGGATGTATTAGGTCTGTCTGACCCCAAAGCACCCCTCAAAATGTTGTGCTTTAGAAGGGTGTTGATAACACACAAGTGTTCTGACTACAGCTAGGCACACTGTCCCTTCCCCCAGCTGAGGATGAGATTCTCGGAGGGGACACGTGCAGGCCAGTTGACCCAGACTGACCAAAGGGATATTCCATACTATATGATGTCAGCTCAGATATAAAAGCTGACGAAGGGAGCAAGGCGGTGGGGGGACATTCACTGTTCTCAATGGCTGCCTTCTAAACAAGTGTAGCAGCCCTGCTTCCCCGGATGGGGACACCTCTGCTGATGGGAAGTAGAGATTCATCCTTTTGCTTTGCTTCTGCACATGCTTTTCCTTTGCTTTATTTTTGCTTATATTAAACTGCCTTATTCCAAGCCAGGGTAAAAACCGTTACACCAGAGTATCAATGCCACCTGATTGAGGTCATTAAATCCCTCATGATTTAAATATGAAACTCTAAGCCTTTCTCCATATGGCAAAACTCAAAGTATTTTAGGCATTTACATGATAGGGAGAAGTACCAAGTGCGTGTAATAATTATAGAATTTATCCCATTACAAAGCTCATCTATACAGAGTGGAATCATTACATAATGAAATTTCAACACAAGTAATTGAAGTGGTGGAGGAGAAAAAAATACATTGACTTACTTTTTCTGTAGTTACAGTAAGAGATGGAACCAAGGATGGTGAGGACTCTGACTGTTTCTTATATTTTTGCTTATGTTTATCTTTCTCTTTGTATTTCTAGAAGTTGTAAAAGAGAATACAAAATAAGTTTAGTTTCATTTTTAATATAACCCATTTTACATAGCATCGAGTGTTATCAAAATTTAAGAGAGATAGCAATAATGCTATTTGGAAACAACATTAATACTTTGCAATTTTAATAATATCATTTTATAAAAGCAAATCAAGTATTCATATTTGCTTTCAAAGTACACAAACTGAAGTTCTTCAACTATAGCTAGCATCTTTGAAGCCACTGGTGTTAATATTATACATCTTTCCAATAATCAACTAATCAACAAAAGAAACTGCATTAAAGACAGAGACTTCTGCTTCAGAGACCTTCCTTCATTTTACACCCAAGATTTCTTTCTGCATGTCTACACCTGCGTAGTATTTTTTCTTTGGATATTAATGTAAATTAATGCAAGGTTTTAGGTTTGGCTTCCCTACTGACATCTGCATGCATGAGAATGTGAAATCTAATCTAGATTTCATTCCCAAAAAGGTGCATACATAAGATGAATAAAATACCAAAATCTATACAAATTAAATGCACTTTCTAAAAGAATTGAGAATTTAATGGGAGCTTTCTTAATTTTCATATTTTAAACACAACATGAAGCATTGGCAGTGTAAATGAAATTGTATAAATAGAGAGAAAATAACTTTTTAACTCAAAGCCTTTAGAGTACAAGAGAAATTTTTCATACTGTTTGAAATCAATGCTTAAGAAGATTACAGAATCAGATCAAAATTGTATTTGTTTAAATAGTTCAGACAAATACTTTTAAAAAAACCTTAGTCTAACAAAACTAACAAACTTAGAATAAAGGAGTTCAGTATTTTACTAATTTAATCATAAACAAGTCACTTTTTTCCTTAGCATTATAACACAGTTTATTTGGACACCCAGTACCAGAAGAGGCAGAAAAAATGCAGGTGAGAGAGAAAGTTACTTCTAAGCTACTGGCACTCAAATACTCTGTTTCTTTAACTATGCATTTATGGGAAGTTTGTGTACTAACACAAAAGCCCGCAGAACAGCACAATGTATGGATATTTGCTCAGAATGAGTACTTGACAGAGAGCTAGTAAAAAAAGTGCATACATATGGACTGACACAAGGGGTTTAAAAATCCCATTGAGCAGCCTGAAAATGTGTTAGTCTGAATAGCCATATGAAAAGACAGTAACTCTTTTGAATCTTAAAAATTACCCATGCTGACTTGCTCTATCAAAATGATTATCCAGATTCTCAAAAGAAAACATGATTTGTTCAACAGGAACTGCACAACCACTCTCACCAAGCACCAGGACAAGATGGAATAGGTGCTCACTCTATTCAGGTACAGTTGTACCTCTTCATCTGCAAGGAATGGGTCATGCCAGGGCTGTCGCGAAACGTCAAATTGGCAAACACATGCAGGTCATCAATATGCACGCAGGCCATGCCCATTGCTCCACCACTCAGCACTCCGGAGCACTGTGGACACTTTTCCACTCCTCCCCATGGGCTCTCTCAGCACAGGGGAGCAAAGGGAACCGTTTCTGAGCCGTCTCTGACTTGGAAGACCCCCCTGAGAATCCCTGGGCTTCTCTTTCGGCCATGCTGCCACTTCTGCAGCCGAGGTCAGGCTGCTGCCACCGTGCCTGCTCACAGCCCAAACCCCGTGCCGCTGCTTGCCCCCCCCCCCGCCCCGCCCACACTGTCTTGGCCCCGCACTCTGTCCTGGTCCCACGCGGTGTGGGCAGGCAGCAGCTGCGGCAGCGGAGTGAGCATGTTGCGGTGCTGCCCCGTCCCAGCACACAGCCTTTGCCCCACCGCTGCCGTGGTCAGTCCCACTTTCCTGGGGCATTTCCCTTCCCCACCTGTAGCCATGGAAACAGTAACACACACCCGGGGGAGATTGTCTCTTTTTAGATCTGGAAAATACACATTACTTGAAAAAGAAAAAAAAGTATGGACAGTGGGCATTCAAATACACTGCACAGACTTTTAAACAATGTCTTACATGTAACTGTCCCCCAAATGCTATTCATACTACCAGAAAAACAAACAGGGATCAAGAAAACACAGAAGCTTCTACACCCAGACCATCATATTACCCACCAAATCTGTTGATCCAAAAGACTTTCACCAGTGCTAGTTACCAAACTCACTATATCATCAATGTATGTGTTTAGATAAACTTCGGTAACAATTTCACTGAACCCCAGACAAGTCTCAAGAATGAAGCTATGAAATGGCCATGGCACTGCCTGAGATCCTTTAGCTTTCATCATTCTACTAGGAAATCCAAAAACCCTGATGAATTCTTACTGGTGTAAAATCTGAGCATTTCTAAAAATCTAGGATTTCTATTAGAATTTCATTTCTAATAATCTAAGAATCCATCTTACTGGTCATGATTCATCTAAGATGTTGTTCATGTCAACAACCTGCTGAGATGAAGAGACGTAGCTCCCACATGAAGTGCACCCTCTTCTCACCATAAAGATGCATACAAAGTATAGTAAGAGGTCTGCAATACCCACTTTGGAATCCAGAAAAGCAGTAAGAGGGACATGGATTCGCACAATATTTAAGAAATACGAGAGCTTTCAACCAAGTCTGTCTCAAAGGCCATGCAAACAAGCCATCTTCCCTACCACCAGAAAAAAACCAAACCCTTAAGCCTTCATGGACAACTCTGCACACTCCACTTTTGTAAGAGCTCCATTCAGTCACAGCTCTAAAAAATAAAATAAAAAAAAAAAACCCGCAGCAGCAACTCACGAACATAAACATGCATCCAGAAAGCCAAATGGGAGACTCCCATTCTAGGGAAGGCAATCATATATCAAATGTCTGACTTTTTACAAGCTTTACAGTAAGTAAAATGAAGGGCAGAAATTACTCTTAACAAGGACTGAAAATAATGTTGCCAGTAAATGAAAGCTAAGGGAGCACTAAGGGCAGACAGAACTCATGTACCCCATTTATATACATAAGCATGAGTTCAGATGTTCCAAACACCTGTGCCCACTTGCTAAACGTAACACTACATTATGTAAAAATAAGATTTAGCAGAAGACAAATTCCAACTGATGCAGGAAACTTTAATCTTGGTTCACAAATCAGGTGGTTCAGAAGACCAGATTAAGGCAGCTCCTGAAATCTTTCTTAGTGTAAGAAAAATAAAGTGTAATTGCCATGCAGCCATTAGGTAAACAGTTCTAGTATCAGTCAAGCTAGAACCTGAAAAGCCCTTATTTATGGTGCAGCTAAATACCACCATAAAATACCTAGAGTTTATATGTCATGATTTATCAGAAAGCTTTATTTATCACCAGAGATCTCATTTTTGGCCTTTGCATCATATGTAAACAATTACGTAATACCATCTTCACTCCAACAGCTACATGCTGCAGGACAAGAAAACAAAAAAAAAAGGTGCAAGATTTCTGGAATTCCATAGTACCTTTGTATACTGCTCTTTTGTGAAGCAGGGTTAGGGTTAGAAGCACATTCTGACTGCTTCTATTTCTTCCACAAATACACAATCTACTAAATTATTATATGATACAACTTCCAAAATACGATTTGGTTCCAGTTCTTCATTTTTTAGCTCGTTTACATGTTGGATCACTCTAAAAGATCAGCACTTGCTCATTCATTTTCTTTAAAGTACTTTCAGAGAAACATTTATCAGACCACTGAATGAAAATATCATCACACTGAAATATCAATGAGCATTTTGCATGTAAAACACC
Organism: Pitta sordida; assembly: GCA_013390025.1. NCBI lineage: Eukaryota > Metazoa > Chordata > Aves > Passeriformes > Pittidae > Pitta > Pitta sordida. Next base: position 30,292 of record WEKX01004097.1, on the reverse strand, counting down.
TTCTCTGTTATACACTGTTGTTATTAGTATTGTTCCTGTTACTGTTTGCTTGGTTACCTCATTGTTGTTTCCAGTAAATTGTTATCTTAGCCCATAATCCCTGCCTCTTCCATCTCCCACTGGAGGGGGGAGGGAAGCAAGGGGCAATAAATTAGGGAGAGCCATTCCTAAACCATGGTGCAATAGAATAGATGTTATCAGATCTATCTTTTCACACTTTGGGCTTCAATGCTTGGAAAAACAGAATAAAGCAAGTGAACAGTAACTTTTTTAGTGCAGATGGAGTGGATAAGTTCAGTTGTTCTCTTAAATGGCATCATTAATTCTTAATATTTCCAAATGTAAGTATCCTTTATCTTGCTGAAGGTATTCACACTTGCTTGCAACTCATTTTTGTCTCAGGAACGCACAGCCTGATCAAATAAAGTTTCCACGGTACTTTAATTAATTAAAACACATTCTGAAGTGCATATTTAACAGTCCACTGTTACAAAGGGAAAAAAAATGGTTTCTGACCCTGCCATCACCTTTCCCAGACTGCTCAGCTTGTCAGACCTTCTGTGTGCCCACTCAAACAGCTAAAACAGCAGCAACAGCAGGGAAAAAAAAAAGATAGTTTTCTGCTGTTTCAATGAACTAAGTTAGTTCTGTGAAGGAATATGAGAGATGGACAGTAACAGGCACAAGAAGAGGGAGACACAGAACAGAGAAGCAAGAGCTCGCCTGCTCAGGGCACAGGAGATTAGCTTCCATTTTGGAAGACTTAAAACACGTGTACACTATCAGGAAGAACCAGTGCTTAGCCCTTCAAGACAAGATTGCTTGGCTTGCCCTTGAATTATTCCATTTTTATCCCTTCTTTATTACAAAAATGATAAACATTCACTACCTTTGCTTGTCCCAAGTTTTCAAATCTTAACAATATTTTCAGACCTATTTTCCTCATTGATGATTGCAAGTAAAATCATCTGAACATCTAAATCACTGATTTTGCTGGTTTTGACTGCCTGACACAATTCCAACATATCAAATTGTAGTACAGAGTATTGACATTGGTGCTTTTGTCATCTACAGATTTTTCTGTGCTATCTTTGTGTCACCGAAGACTATAAATCCTGAGCCGTCACCACCACAAGTAACATCCTGAACGGAAAGCTGCATATAGCTCCTGCTAATCCCAAGTACCAGAACTGCTTGGCATCTTGTTTGGGGTAGGAGCTATTAGCAATATAACCATAACAATTTGAGAATGAAAGGTGCCCAGAGTTCACAAGTTTCAAATTCAAATCCCAATTTATCTTATTTTTACAAAAACACCTTATTCAGGCTTTCACCCAGTTATCATTTTAAATGGTACAATCCACAGCAGAAAATGCAATGCAGCTGCAGTGCTGCTGCAGTCACAGGAATAAAAGGACATAGGCATGGGATAGTCTTAGGGAGAGGTTGAACACTATTGCCAGCATCTACTGCCAGCATTATTCAAAAACAGTGAGCCATCAGTTTTCGCACATGAATGGGTCCACGGAGGAGGCACGAGCCCAGTGAAAAACAAAGGGAGCAAGCTCATGAATATTCAGTTAAGCCCCACCTGTAGCCATGCCCTCTCTCAGATAAGAGTAGTTTGCTAATGAAGTCTTGTTTACACAGTCACACTGTCAGTCTTCCTAAAGAGTTAAACTTTCCACAGAATTTGACATGAAGAGATTTATTTTTCAAAACTATATATATGTACTCCTACAAAAGTCAGTACAGAAGAGGCGCCAGGAAAAAGAAATATTCATTTGTTGGCAACAATAGTACAGACTGAAGCATGAAGTCATCCCCCTTTTTAGATCAAAAAGTTACACAAAACTCCTAATGTTAAAGTATTACCATTTAGTTTATGAAATTAGGTAATTAATAGTGGAATACACAATCAGAATCACCTTTGAAACACTCTCTATAAATTGACACTTCAGGACTAAACCAGATTTTTATTTTTTAAGACAAAAAATAAACCATTGTTTATGCAGCCAAATGGTAATCTGAAAAACTACAATCTGCTCCTGGTTTTGCCACAAAATCCTCCATGATGCATGGCAGGTCGATTTTACCTTTTCAGAGTCAGGAATTCAGACAGTGAGGAACATCTCATGAACACTTGATCCGAGCATTTACAACCAGACTTGTAACAACGCACACAGAGCATTACAATACATCAAAAAACATCAAGCACCTTTCTCCTAAATTAAATTCATTGACCTGTGTATTGGGTTTCCACAGCCAGGCTTTGGTAGTGGGGGAGTGCTAAGGGGGAGGTTTCCTCAAGAAGCTGCTGGAAGCTTTGCCCAGGGCCAGTGGAACCAATGCCAGTCGGCTCCACACCAGACTCGCTGCTGGCCAAGGCCAGGCCAGACAGGAGAGACAGAAACACTTCTGTGGTAACACATTTAAGAAGAAAAGTTGGGGGAGAGAGATGAAGATGGCTGCCAGAAAAGAGCAGAGTGAGAACAGGAGAGGGAGGAGGTGCTCCAGGTGCTGGAACTGAGGTTCCCCTGCAGCCCACAGTGAAGACCATGGTGGAACAGCTGTGCCCCTGCAGCCTCTGGAGGACCACAGGGGAGCAGAGATCCACCTGCAGCCCATGGAGGAGCCCATGCTGGAGCAGGTAGATGCTAGAAGGAGGCTGTGACCCTGTGGGAGGCCCATGTTGGAGCAGGGTCCTGGGAGGGACCTGCTGACCCGTGGGGAGAGGAGCCCACGCTGGAGTAGGATTTTACAGGCAGAACTTGTGGCCTACGGGGAACCCATGCTGGAGCAGCCTGTGCCTGAAGAACTGCACCCTGTGGAGAAGTGACCCATGTGTCAGCAGCGTCTGAAGAACCACTGCCTGTGGGATGGACTCACTAAAGCAGTTCGTGGAGAACTGACCCCGTGGGAGGGACTCACACTGGAGAAGTTCATGAAGGACATTTCTCCCATGGGAGGGACCTCATGGGATGCAGGCAGAACTTGAAAGGGCAGGGAAGGGGCAAAGGTGTCTAAGATTAATGGTACTTTTCACTCTTAAGCTCTGGTCTTGCCAGTAACAAATTCTTTATATCTACACTTGGAGTTTGCTTTGCCTGTGACAGGTGGTCATAAGGGATTTCTTAAGTTCCTTATCTCAAATCGTGAAACCCTTTGTTATACAGTAATGCCTCAAACATCTCGGGGGTCGGCTCCAGAAAGATGCCATGATAAGCAAAATCTGCAAAGTAGCAGTAAAGATGGCACAGACAGTAAGGAAGGTAAAGATGCGGAAAACAAGTTCACGATGCATTGAGCCCGTAAACGGTGAATCACAAAGTAGCAAGGGATTACATATTTTCTCTCCCCTGTTCCTTTGCATGGGAGAGTGAGAGAGTGGTTCTGGTGAGTCTCGGGCATCCAGCCAATGTCAAATCACCACACCCTGACATACAGACACAGGCTCCTTCACAACACAAAAACCAACACACACTTCACCTGTGGAAACTTTCAGTGCACAGGAACATGTTTTAAATTTCCCCTCCCAGGGGCCTAACAACCAAACTCACAGCTACAGTAGAACATACCAAGTGTGATGCACTGCCTCAAGCTTCTCTTGGGTGTTCACGTGTCTACCCACAAAATCATAGAAGACGTATCGTTTCTTTAAGAAAACGACAAGCAGCAAAAGGACACCCATAAGGAATCAGTAGCTCAGTGCTTAGAACACTTACCCTGGCTCCTGCATTTTAGTTTCTCCTCTGACACCCTCCAACTTCTGTAATAGTAGCCTGAGGCTCCTTGTCAATATTTTGTTCTTTTTGCCTCTTCAATCACAACTTCTTACACACCTACAGTATCCACTCACAAGCCCATTTTTGTTCAGTTTAAATCATGTGAGCCACCATAGCAAAGAGTTTTAAATTTCCCCTTCCCGTTCAACCCAGACCAAAGTACTTCTAGTAGAAAAAAACCTCTGTAATTTAGCTGCTATAAAGCAGTTACTTAGTATGTAATATATTCACATTTTTCAGAAGTCATAAACATATAAAGCTAGTAATCTTGCCTAATTTTCATGTAAGTGTGAAAAAATACTTCTTTTTACAAAGGTCAATTCCAGATATGCTTAGTTCTTTCTTTGGTCCTTCCAAATATACAACTGCCAGAAACATTAAATCAAAGGGTTCTTCCACAGCCTCATGGTGGCCTAAGTTTTTTCCAAGAAAGCTTGAGGTAAACAACTGGGCCCTGAAAAAAAGGGATATTATAATGGAATGTCAAGCACAATATTACCAACCCTATTTATGAGAGATGTAACCTCATCACTAATCATTTCTAAATAGCATCTCTGCCATAGAAACTAACAATACTTAGGCAGCAGTAATCAGAATATAATGAAGCTATTTATTCTGTAGCTTCAAATTCATCATTACAATTAAATCATATCAAAGGTTTGGCTGGATTTGTTCTGGGTTTTTCTATTATTATACCCCTTACATATTCGTTATCAATTTTGTTAGCAGGGTGCCCAGAAGAGACTAAGCACATACTATGAAGGAAAACACAGGCTTTCAGCAGTGTCTGTTTGTAAAAATGACAGCTATCTATACCAGCATTTTCATATCAGCCTCTTCTTACTGCAGTACAGCATTGTATAGCACAAATGGATAGCTTTTGAGGTCTGAGAAATAAAAATGGTTCCAATGTACAACTCCTCGAGGTACTGCTTGGCAAAAGAGAAAGCTTTAATGATGCCCGCAGATCAGATCATCCAAATTTCCAAAGAACAGAAATGAAAGATAGAGAAGAAACTACAGAG
>WEKX01004097.1:0-25461 GCA_013390025.1 Pitta sordida | reverse complement strand
GGGGGGGGGGGGGGGGGGGGGTGTATGCCACACACAGGCACTACTCTGTCTGCGAAGAAAGATATACATACTTACTGCAGTATGACAAGAATCTAGATTCTAAATGGATTTACAGAAGAGAAAATAAGGAAAGTCACCCTAAAAATTACCCTACTCCTCCAAGATACTTGATATCGTATATGAAATATACACTATAAAACACCACATGCAGAAGGCAATCAAATTCAGCAAGAGAATAACCCTCCATAGCCTACACAGTTCACTGACTGAAGATTAGGAATTTGCAAAGAAGAGGTTGCTCTTTAACTATGTATATAGAATGTGTAAATTTAAAAATGACAAAAAAAACCACACCAAAAACTGTAGCCACAAAAAATTAGATCATTAACAGCTTCAGGAAACTGCAACTTTTTTCACCACTGGGTGATTTTAACTAGATTACTGCTTTGTTATTACACATGCCATGAGAAACACTGAATGTCAAATAATAGGTTAGTGTTTCAAACTCCATTGCTTCACTTGATACAGTAATACCTCACCCTTCGTGAGGAACCGGTCTTGTCAGGGTTTCGCAAACTGTCTAATTCACAAACACGTGCTTGTCGTTATTATGTATACAGGCCACGCCCATCACTCCATCCCCAGCCAATCAGGAGTTTTCCGCTCCTCCCCACAGGCTCTCACAGCACAGGAGAGCAAAGGGAAACATTTTGGAGCCCTCTCTGCCTTGGGAAACCCCTCAGAGAATCCCTGGACTTCTCTTCTGCTACACTGCTGCTTGTGCAGCTGCCGCCAGGCTGCTGCCACCGCGCATGCTGGCACTGCCTCCGGGGCAGGGAATGGGTGTCCCAGGGTTGTGGTCTGTGCTCTTGGAGCCTGGGAAACCTTAACTTGTGGGCACATCCCGGCGCTGCCCCGTCCCAGCACACAGCACTTGCCCCACCACTGTCATGGCCAGCCCAGACCCACTTTCGTGGGGCACTTTCCCTGGGGCTACGTCATCACCAGGTGTGCCGGGCACAGACTGCATTGCCTTTCCCACCTGTAGCCATGGAAACAGTAACGCGTCTGGCAGGGGTCAGTCCCCGGCTGGGCTTGGAGTAACAGGGCATGGCGTGACTTGTGGCAGATGGGTCTCAGCGGCCGCCCAGAGCATATGGCGGTGTGAGCCTTCCACTGTAGGGACCAGGCATGGAGACACACAGGAACGGGGCAGGGACCAGGGCACGGCGCCGCGGGACCATAAACCCCGTGGGAGCAAGAGACACCATGTGCCCTCCCTGCAGGGCCGGGCCAGTCCCACCCCACAGGAAGTGCCAGCGCTGCCCCTCAGCAAAGCAGAGGCACTGCACGTGTCGGCCAGGAAGCTCCGCAAATCACTGAGGCAGATTTGCAAGAAAAATTTCTCGCAAATCAGTGAGGTCACAACGGAGAAGTCACAATGCAGCAAGGTATTACTGTATTCCAGACCATGAGTTCTTCTGGATTCCCGAGTTTCAGTTCATGAAAGGTACAAGAAACTTCAATATCCTGTTTCTAGCAAATTTCAAGTCATAGAAAAAGGTCAGGACTTGCAAAGGCCACAATATTAACTGTTTCTAGATCCACATCAAAACATTTCCAGAGCAGCAGAGGCTGAGCAGCTAGCTTAAAAAATTCTTGATTCACTGACTGAACGCCCTCTGGTAGAAAGTCCCTCCCTGAAGACTGCACAGGCACTGTGACCTGAAGAAACACAGTATCTTCAGTCAAAATAATTTTTAAAACTCAAACAAACAAAACAAGAAACAAACAAACAACAACACCACCAAAACATAAACCCACCAGTTTACAAGTTTTGTCAATGTGAGTAAAATTCCATCTATTTATTTTAGCAAAACATGATCTGAAATATCATTGTGGTAAAAAACTGAGATAAAAATATGGCAAACATTAGTAAGGGTTGCAGTTATTTTTGTAGTCTGTAATTCAAGATTTGTTCTTTCTACCAGTGTGTTACTAAGTAAAAAAAAGTCTGCCAAAACCCCACACTTTCGTTATTTTAGCCATAAATTTAGATTTAGAGGTACAACTGCATCACAGTACACACTTGATTCTGCATTACCAAATGAAGATGGAACTATTCACCTATATCATAAACCAAATCTAAAGATACATTTTAGGGGATTATCCAAGAACAATCGGACATCAACATCCATGCAAAATGGAAGTGATCTTAAAATTCAAATCAAATATTAAGGACACTAAGAGTCTGAAGACTGACATTTTTATTCAATTTCCTGTTGCTATAAATATAGCTCCTTTGTATAATAAATATTTGATCATAAGATTCTTTGATTTTCATTTTTTATGTAATGATTTTTAATACCACCAAACTAAGTTTACTCATGTTCACACAAAATTCCATTAAGCTATTTACACACAGGGATGTGTGCAAGTGAGCAGTTTTGAATGTATTCTTAAGGGGCTAAGTGCCAAAACTTACTTGGATTCTTGTGTCACCACTCTTTGTACTCACCCCCTATTGAATTCAGATGACAAATTTCCTACAGACAACTGTTAACCCAGCAATAACAAAAATATAAAGTAGTAATCATCATATTTTTTAAAAATATATGGAGTTGAATTGTTAAATGAATATACCAATATTAGAAATCAGTGGTCAGTTATGTTCTTTGTACCCTCACAGGAAGACTCCCAGGTGAATAACAAGGTCTTTTACGATCACAGCGGGCTTGACCACCAGTACCAATAAAACGTGCCAAGCAGAGATGTCAGTTCTTTGATGAGAAAAAAAGATAGAGCAAGTTGAAACATAAAAAACTAGATGCACCTGTTTTGCTGCACAGTTGCTAAAATGTCTACCACTGGATTCCTTTCCCACGTAGTCACAAAAGGTAAATGAGAAAAACTCTAATGGAAAACTGAAGCAAAGGAAGTTGCATGGAAACAGCCTTCCCAACGGGTATGTTTCAGTGCATATCCCAAAACTGATGATAAACAAGAACAGAAAGGTGCGTGTACAAACGCACCTGAAAATCTTTCCTCATTGGATGCTAGTACCTCTATTGTTATTCTGTCCTTCAGGAACAAGATTTCCTTCATGCTTTTCAGCAAAAATTAAGATTTTTCAGAAAGAACTACTATTAAGCAGATGTGCCACGTAATTAGCAACGACAAATCCACTTACTTTTTTCTCCTTCTCATGATGTTTATCCTGAGAGTGAGAGGAAGAATCACTTAAACTTTGATCATATGACCTATTAGATCCCCGTTTGCTCTTTTTCTAAAACGAGAAAATACATTTATGGACAGAGAAAAGGAACCATTTGAATAAATAAAAAGTATAAAGCATTTCAACTGATAAGCTGCCTAATTGCTTGAGGGAAAAAAATTCAGTACTTCAGTTACTGAAAAATTGACACTAATAAAATTCACAAGACTACTCAGCATACACCAGGAAAAAATGCCCATCCCTATGTCAACTTTTACAGCTCCCACAGATTTGCAAGATATGCTTTCCACAGAGAAATTAAATATGCCCCTTTTTAAAGGTAAAAAATTGCTGGACACATTTTCAAGCTTTCGTAACACAAAACAAAAAGATGCTGCTCAAGCAAGTATCACATGAAGCCACAGTGATGCCCTGACACATGCTTGTGAGGTGGCAGTTTTGTGGCTTCATGATTTATTTATTATTCAGGTGATCTGTCTGGAATATTTTCATTAAAATGGATTAAAAACCGGGATACAGAATGCTGTATGGGCCTACAAGCAGCAGACACAATCGCCTGTATGTCGGTAAGGTCTGAGGGCCCAGACGGGGACTGGAAATACTTTATGCCAGGCCAGGGTTCTAAATGTTTGTAATTTCATCAGAACTGAGGTAGCATTATGGAGACACTTCAGGTCAGTCTTTTGTGAACATTTTCATTGGAATAGTAGATATGCACCACCCATCACTCCCAGCAGGGAATATTAAGCACGTGTATTTACCAGGCATTAACAGTCACAATAATCCTGAAGAAACACTAAAACACTAAAAATGATCCTGCCAGTCTTTACTGTTTTTACCACTGTAGTTTCATATCAGAAAGCTAACTAATTATATGTCAAATACAGAGTTATGTCTTTATCATTAAACGTGTTTTTTAAAAAAACATAAATGTTCTCAATCACAGCAGCACTGCAACATTCAAATCAAATTAATAACTACGTAAGGACTTGCCTTTACTGCTAAGTAATAAACCATTCTTGCTCTTTTTGTATATACTTAGGTCAAGATAGTAAAAAAAAACCCCAACCTTAGCTTAGTAAGGGCTTAGAGAGCCATGATTTGCCTTAATTATGAAGCAAATTCATCAGTATTCACTAGAGCACACAGCTAACCTCACCACACCTATCTTCTAGAGAGTTAAAATAGTTGATCGCCCCTGTGTTACTTCATTGCAACCTGTTCAAAAGTCACACCAAGTATTCACCCATTTTAGCAGTGAGAACAAGTAATCTGCAAGTTTAACTATATTTACAGCAGTATCTGAACATAAGTCTATGTATCTTAATATTCATAAATAAAACTTTCTAAACATCAGTAAGTCCTTCAAGCCCACACACTCACACGTGTACACAGAAACAGAGATCTCAAACTGTCAAACTACAAAGTGATAGGAAAGACTTCAGAGGTCTGATCCAAAACCTACTGAAACAACTGAGAACTGGTTTTGTTTGTTTTTTAAAAATCAAACCTCAAGTCACTGCCTTAAGGTTTTGTTTAAGAGAACTTTTAGGCAGGGAATATGTGCAGGCTTTGCAGTGAGAGACAGAACGGAAGAGGTGGGGAGAAGAGCAACAGAAGCAGAGAGAAATGGAGGGCTCCCTTATTCTCTGCAAGTAATATTTTCTAGTTTATTCCAAAATGGACTAAATCCCTAAACAAACAGCAAAAGAAAACATTACAGGAACTCAGTGAAAAAAATCCCACTAAATGCACATGCTATTTCTGGCAGAGGGAAAACCCCAGACATCTAGAAAGTAACCACTTATCAAAACATTTTCAGCTGGTACTTCTGTGATTAAAACCTTGTTTTAATGAAATACAGTCTACTTTTTGAGCTACATGAAAATATTATTTCTAGTGTTAATGGCAACTAAAGTCAGTGACATTTATTTATAGAATTTAACAAATACCTACCAGTTTATTAAAATGGTATTTACAGTAGCCACAGTACTGGACGTTATCTGCACCATTGCCTTCCTCTTCACAAAGAAGTCCTGCAAACTGTGCACTAAAAATAAACCAAACAACATTGAAGGAAAGCAAATTTACACCAGTTTGTACCACAGTATCACAGCTGACAATGCACACGTTTATATCTGCAATTAGTAAGAGATTTCCACACAAATGACATGTGAGCACATAACCGACCTTTGCAGCCCAGAGAGAAACATATGATTCACACTTTGGCCTGATGCCTTTTTCAGAGTGTTTAAGCCATTCACACAAGCTTGTATCTTGTACATCTCCATTTACTATGCAGCTACTCCCACCAATAAATAAAACAAGCAATTTACAATGACTCTTAGCTTAAATTCAAGCCAAAAATTACCTATGGAAAGAACAGTTTTTAACAAAACCATACTGCAGATCCAAAGATTTTTTTTTCCCCAGAAGTTGCATATATCCTTCTCTGCTTCTCTAGCAAAATTACTTTTCCCCTAAATAAAATTAGAATTGCATAATAAATCAAACCATATTTATTAGTTTAAAAGAGCGTGACAGGTTAATCTCTTTCAAAATAACAAGACTTACAAGTTACAAGCCTTGCCTGGGCTAATTATTACCTTATTCTACTACATTTTTTTCAAATTAATTTTGCTTTTCACCATTTGTAATGTTGACTTATTTTCTTTATCAAATCCAATTTAGATTCTGAAAAACCAACTATTCAGTTTCATTTTCCACATAATTTTTATTACTACAATAATGAAACGTTACAGGCAAAATTATGCATGGGAGTACTTAAATGAAAGAACAATATATAAGGTGGCTTATTTTCACTGCCTTTAAAAAATATGTTTGTGGGAAATTCAGAAATACCACTTCCTAAATATATGCACACTTAGAGCAGATACCACCTACATAAAATACTTAAGAGGATCTCTTTAAGGAAAGATTTATTGTTCGGAGCTTGTTGTACAAAACACCAACAGCCTCAAACTCATTCTTCATTAGATACTAGTTTTGTTCAACGCAAATTGATACACCTTGCCTTGGATTTCTGCCTTCTGTAGTTTTCACTTTTTTGAACACTACAAAAGCCTCTCAATATCCCAAACCATAGTACTCTCCCACTAGATATCACTTTATAGTAAAGACCAAGCTTTTGAATCAAAACATTCTAAAAATTGCAAGATAAATGTTTTCATTTTGAATATAAGCCTCACTTTCTTCATGGCATTCACTTAGAACAGGGTTTTGGAAGAAAGTAAAAAGATGAAAAAGACTCTTGTATGCATCCAAGTGTTTGAAAGGGAAGAGATCTTTTCATACAAGCACTTGGATGTATACATTTTTTCACATCTGTAAGTAATCCCGTTACATGGTATGCAAGCTTTGAGGAACACAATCCGGTTTCACCATAAAAAGAAAAGTTGACATTGATCACATTCAATAAAAAATTAGACAGCTATGAAAGAATAAAACCTGCAAAATAGTCAAATAATTAAGATTTTTTATAAAAATAATAGAAGTTGCAAAGAAATCAGCATTAAAACAATAGAATTAAATTCTTCCAGACCTGCACAAGACATACAAATTGTCCCTTGGTTACATCGAGGCAAATACCTTTAAGTAATTTAAGTAGATGGGCAAATACCACTTCTCTGACTGAACTGTCATGAGGCAGCATACTGGAGCAGCTCATTAAACAGATAGGTAAATCCACAGATTACGTAGCTAGACAGCCTATATAAATCTGCTAGCTATGTACTGCAAAATGACTTCAGCTGAAATTGAAAAAACAAATAATGCCTGTAAATTTGGGGGTGGAACTCTTCTTGTCTCCTTATAAGTGTTAACATGTGGTTTAATCTAATTATCCAGCTTCTTTTAGAAGTCTGTGAAATGAGACAAGTGTCTACTGAATGCAAGCAAACCCAAATATCTTGAAGTGGAATGAGCCCGATGGTGGATGACACAGCTGGTTTTCTCCAACAGTAATACAAGAAATCTGAATAGTTCAGGATTGATCTGCACCATTAGATAACACCAGTTACCTCCAAAAGTTTGGAAATCTGTACCACAATGGGTAAATCTAGTGCATTTTTACATACAGCCCAGTAATTTTCCCACAGATTGACCAAGAGAAGACATCAAAATCAGTCAGCAGGTAAACAATGTCTTCACACTCCCATATTCTAATAAATATCATCTAAGAAAAATAACCTAAGACCAAGAAAAAACCCCAAAACTCTCTGAACTTTATCCACAGGAGCACACACCATTTAATACAACCCAAGGGTACCATCAGATAGCTTTTTCTATGCTGCCACTACCACAACGTTAGTAAACCCTATTATAATAAAAACAAACCACTTTATTACATTTCAAAAATGTACTAAATAAAGAGTTCATTCATTACAGTGTGTGCATTGACTCTTTCTGGAACATCAAAGATGTTAAATAATAAAATATACTCACCATGTTACGTGAAAAGCTTGTCGACATCCATGTTTATTACATGTCATACAAGCACCAGTGGCTGCTTTACTTTCTCTGCCTTGTTCATCACAAATATAGCATGTCTATCAAAGAGAAAATACTTAACATGATGCATACAAATAAATTCTGTTTTACAGGAGATTCTAGGATGAGAACTACTAGATTCTGCACCTAAGCCTACGTAAGAACCCCTTTATGGAAGTCTAATTATGCTTGTTTGCAGAAGGAGATCACCTGGTGGACTCCTGGGATCTGTGAAACACTTCACCACTGTTAAGGCAGTACTAATTTACTTACATTCCATACCACTGTTGCACTACCCAAACAGTTAAACAGCCAAGAGTTTATAGCATTAGGCTTCAAGACTGGCCTTGCTTTCAAGTTTGTGTTTATGTCCTTGTAGGTCACAATCGTTTTCACATTCATTTCATGTACCTGCATTGGTGGCATTCAGAAATGTTAAATTAGACTGAGTGCCTAATGGTTCACCACACCATCTGCAATACAGGGGTATGTCTACACAACTACATACAGAAAACCTGCAAAACTAAAATTTTGTTTGTACATTTGGTGCAAAGAATTTTCAGAAGTGGCATAGCATGCCCCAATATCCATAAGATGCTCAGTTATTTTTGTAATGAAATTGCCATTTAAAAGGACTCTGCTTTAATTTCAGCATGACTTGGAAAGCCTTATAAACACCTTGGAAACTAAACAAGCAACAAATTTCTGTAAACACAGCTTAAATCAGCATATCAAACCCATTTCAACCTGCAAAACAAGTTAAAATGAAACCAGTATCTAAAAATCTTTTCACAGAAATTCTGTCAATTCATTTTTTTTCTGGGATGCTATGGCCACTTTAATATTTTCAAAAACACTGTCAGTAAAATGGAAGAAAAAAATTAAGACAAAAAATCCAAATTCTTTCTCATGATTCAGTATTTTTTATTTTTTTAGTGTGTGGCCAATAAACATGGATACATGTTGTAGAGAAGCTCACTGCCATAACAGGCATCACTGTAATGTCACACCAGCATTCCAGAGAGAAACATCAGGAAAAACTAAATCTGTTCTCATTTTTTCCTGTCCTAATTACTGAAATACTCTTTAGAGAGATTCTATACCACATCACATTTATGTGCAAAATCCAACAATTCAGAAGAGATTCTTAATGGAAGTATCATCCAGCACTGGAGCAATTAAGTGTTTGTTTTCAAATAAGAGAGAACCTTATGGAGTAATACACATAAATGATACACTGTTACCTCTGTAGAAATCCCATTATAAAATCTTAGATGAGAAAGATAAACTCTTTTAATGCCCCCAAAAAATTGTCTATATTTTAACTGATTGCAATTTTATCACAATCTCCCTTCAGTGAGGCAGCAAATGGTTAGAATAATAAATACATAACATTCACCATGGGCAGTAGAAAACACAGTTGAAGAAAAATGGACCAAGATACCACTGAACTAAAAATATATATATACACATAATGCAAAGCCAGTATTACTTAGAGATAAAAATGAGTGAAATTCTGAGATCAGAACAGCCTTTTACAGAGATGTTTTTAGAACACTGAACATGAAATGCCAGCTAACTAAAGCATTTCTGTTAAGAAGGTAGGCAAGTTATTCTTGTGCAGCTTCCACAAGACTTTAAAAAAGCATTCAACCCAATAGCTAATATATCCTAAAATCATACCCTATATCCTAACATTTAAAAGATCAGAAAGGGGATAATCCTACTTAATTCTTTGCCTTGCTTCTTTTGTACATCAAGGTGGTGCATACTGATAATTCAGTTGTTTGACAGGGTCTGAGACTGGCTGCTTTTAAGCTTTCCATACCATGACCTGACACATCTAGATTTTAGCAACAAACAAGGTCACGGTCTATCAACCTCATCTGAGTCACTATATTAATCGTAAGTAACTTCAAAGTAAAATACCTCCATAAACACAGAGCTCAACAGACCCCATAAAACTCAATCTCCAGTTACTTTCTGGTTTTTTCAGAATTCTGCCTTAAGTTCTTTAATTTTTTCCCTCACTGAAACTCAGAAAGAAAAGCAATATAAGCATCCCACTCAGTAGGGGTGCAGACCCCGTTCTGCCAACATTTACCCTACATGTATGGTCTCTGTTTCAGGACCTCTTAAACCAATTTACTGTAAAATGACTGAAGAATGACAATGACCAGCTACATTACAAACAAGTTTAACCACACCATGGTAGACTGCTTACCCATTTTAACAAGCTCAGAGAACTTTCCTACAGCAGCCAAAATCTGTTTCCTAGACTTTCATATGGAAGAGGGACAAAGAAGGTTCATCCTCCCGGTCCAACAAGAACAGTCAGTTCTGGAGCTGAGCTTCTCATACTTGTATCTTCTCTTAGACACACAAACAATTCCAGAAGCCTGAGAACCTTTGTCTTCCTTTCACAAAAGAAGACTTTCATGCATTTGCAAATCAATGCAACGCTACACCTCTGAAACCTCTGGAATGTGGAAACTTAAAACTCTCAGTGTCCCACCACCTACAGCGGGGCTGCTCCTCCAAGCTCTTCAAGGGAAGAGAGCTCAAGACTTCTCCCGAACTCTTCGGAAAGGAAGCAAAAACATTACACAAAGCTTTTGACTCAGCAAGAAAATTTTACTCAAAAAAACACAACAAATACCTTGGTCTCTTTAAAGGCAAAACACACATTTTGCAAAGCTGTCTACATATTTCTGCCAATACGTTCCCTTCAAAGATTAAAAATATAAACCTTCTTTGCAAAAGCAAACGCAGAAGGGAAGATGAGGCAAAAAAGGCCTTACAAAGCAAAAAGTAATTTGAGAAATAGTTTACTCATAAACAGCTACTCAACAGAACTCCCTGACCACAGAATCAAACCTAGGAATTGTATGGAAATTTCTCGTTGTTGCAGCAAGTTCTGAAAAAGAAATCTATACCAGCTGCCTTCACTATCAGGCAAATCAAGAATCTCCAAATGCACTTATTTTTTAATCCATTCTTAGAAAAGATTCCTAAAAGAAGTAATTATATTCAATTATCACACCATTTCAAATGAACATGAAGGAGACAAATAAAGCTGACATAAAACAAAAAGATACTATCCATGCAAACCATCCAATAACAAATGTCTACCAAATAAAACAGCAACTAACAGTACATTTCTTTTTGGAAGCAACCGTGTAAGAAGAACTTTCCAGATAGCTAACCCACTAATCAAACCACTCAGTGTACTCAGTCTGTAACACGATGGTTTCTACCCCAGAGGCAGGCAAACTTCAGGGAAAGAGCAGCCAAATGTCTCTATATTGACAAGCCCCATGGTTTGGTGTCTACTGCATTTCTTCTTGCATTTAACATCACTGCACTTGGTAATTTGCAGTGTCTAGTGAAGAAACAAGTGCACAGAAAAAAGAATCAGTATATTAAGCACTGCCTCCTGGCAAAAGTCCAGTGAAGTTTATTTTAAAGACAACAATATAAATTCTCCCCCATGGTAATTTTCTTTGGCCTCCATTTTCCCTTGGTTCTATGTGCTAGTTTTCTATACGTATCCAGCGACACAGAAGGAATTACACAGAACTTAACACGAAACAAAATCTTACTTAAAATCATCCCGTTCTAACCTGAGCTGACAGAATGAAATTATTACTAAGCTTCTCTAAAAGGAGAAAAAACCCTCATTTTTTCCTTATTACACGTTAATATTTGCTCTCAAGGCGCAACAAATGCTTTACTAAGTCTCTGCCATATCTGCTTCACAAAAAACCAGCTTTTACTTCCCTTTTTTTCCTAGCTTGATAAAGTCAGAGTGAAATGCTTTACAAAATTTCTGTTCTAAAAAACTATAATTGAAATAAACACAATTTATACTGATTAACCATGGGGGTGGAAGGTGAAATTACTGCAAACTATATGAAAAGGGAACTAATTCTTAATTGGGTTTGGGGAGTACGTATTGCTGAAAAGTAACTTGCTTGGGAACTGGTGGCAGTTTAGCCACAGTAGTGCCAACCTCAGCACCAGCAGGTTGAGAGTCCCCTGTCAGCCGT
The DNA here is from genome assembly GCA_013390025.1 of Pitta sordida. Classification (NCBI taxonomy): domain Eukaryota; kingdom Metazoa; phylum Chordata; class Aves; order Passeriformes; family Pittidae; genus Pitta; species Pitta sordida. The sequence goes on along the minus strand of WEKX01004097.1, from coordinate 13,668 downwards.
TACCTCTTCAGTTCTGTGCTGTTACAACTAGACTGCGGCTGACAGGGAGGTCGGGCTGCTCGCAGGTTTGCGGCACCAACTGCCCCATAGGCATTACAGAATGCTCCCTGAAATCACTACCACACTCACTACCTCCCTGAACCAAACAAACCAAATAATGAAGGCAAAATCTAAGTTCTGTAAAAAGAGAGAACAAAAATAATAATAATTTTCAGGTTTCTGTCAGAGGCCTCACTGTATTTTAGAAAATTCTGTAGTGCACCGTAAGAAAGTAGTTCTAGATTGACTGTTAACAGGGAAATGGGCCTCAGTCAGAAGACCTGCCAAAAGCTGAACAACATCAGAAACTCTATCTACATGAACTATATGGTGAGGAACTATCTAGTAAGAAAAAAATTATAGCAACTACACACCACCAAAATGCAAATTGGAATTTTAGCAGTAAAATACAACTATATGTCATGTATTTGGAACAAAAACAGCTCAAGAAAGAAGTGATTTTAGTTAAGACAAAAAGGAATTAAAGACTAAAGACAGACACCAACACTGGATTTTGTGAACAACTATTAATAAAAGACGCAGGGTACATCTTCTGAAGTTACAAGGATTTACTCATCCAATAACCATTACATATTATCAATGGAAATGGTGCAAGATAAAACAAAATTCAAAGTATTCCACTGAATTTTTGAAGCACATTAGGAAAGAACCACTATCAATTAAAAAAAAATTTATGACTACTCCTGAAGGAAAAGTAAAACAGATGCTCTGTTTCCTCAGAGTTGAGGAGAGAAAACAAACTGATCTGCAACAACAAACCTGTACTGTGTCCAAGCACAAAAATTTCACTAGTTCTGCATTAAATCTCACTGTTTCATGTTCTTGCCAATGAAGAAAGAAGCCAACAGTGAGGTGCCAACAGAAGTGCTCAAATAGTATTTAAGGAGAGAGTTTGAGAAAAATCTAGACTTTGACCCGTTTTTTCAGTTACCCTGGTAAACAAGCTGTGCAAAACATATTGACAGCACTTGGAGGATCCGACACAGGTAAGGAAAAGACCAAAGAAAAAAGGGTAAAATACGGAGGGGTGAGGCCATAAGTCAGAGATGGTAACTTGGAAAGGGGGTATGGGGAGTGTGATGAGGTCACAGAGACATCGTGAACAGGACAGGTGTCCCTGCTGGAGGAACACAAGAGGTGATGCATGACTTCTGCTTCTTTCTCTCTTTTACACCACAGTATATTCATCCTTTACTCCAGGGTCCACAAACTACCATAAAATAAAGTAAATGAAAGAAACTAGAGGTAAAAAGACCAGCACAAAATATGTAACATAACTATCTAGAAATTCAGACAGTTTGCTGTGTACAGAAGAGAAGGTACAAAGAAAGATGGAGTTAAGCCCAGTGAGGAAAAAGTAACTCAAATGAAACAAATAGAAAAATGTAACAAGCAATAAAGAACACAAATTACTGTTTCATTGCTTTGCCTTTTTGTTGTTTTTTTTATTTGAAGTCTCACTACACTTATAAAACGTTTAATCTCACTGACACTTACTTAGGAGCAGCTCCTCTAAGAGCAAATAATACCACTGAGGTGAATACTGTTTATGGAGGCAAAAGTCTGCAAACTTTTGTCTTAATGTATTAGCATCCCTTTTTTCCTTAAAAGTAATGTTTATGGATATGTTTATACTGTGGTAATCAATAATAACATTTCAAATAAGCTGTAACAGCATTTTAACCTATGGGAAATAATTCACATTCCTTTCAAAATAAACTGTTATTCAAAGATCATGATAATTTTAATTAACAAAATAGTCCCTAATCTGCAAAAGACTGATAAGACATGGCAGATAACATGATAGCTTAATTTAATAATACAGCTTTATTAATTCTTCAATTCACCATAAAGTCATATCAGAAAACATACAGCAGTACTGCACACATTTATTAATTTTCTATAAAGTGTGTTCCAAGAAGTGTAGTTTTATATTATTAAAGCTCACAAGTCTTATAATAAATACATTAGATATAAAAAGACATATAATTATACCTTATTAAAACGATCATGAGGAACAGACTGCAACACGATAGGTTCCATTGTAGAAACATTAGCAAACTGCACCTCGGGAATGTACAGAGCACAAACCACATGAGCCCAACCTACAAAAAGTTATAATTGTATTTAATGTTTTCTAGAAGCTCAAAGGACATTTCAATTATAGTACAAAGAATCTTTAACAACAATTTTTTTTCCATGGACTATTTTAACTGTTTAGAATATTACAGACATAAATTACTTCAGTCATGTTTGCATTTCTTTTTTGTTATCCAAAGTTTAGATGAGCTGTAATACATTTTTTAATTTAGTCAAGGGAGAATTTATACAAGTAATACTCCAGAAAATTCAAATCCTAATGATTTATACGAACAGTGACACACAAAAGGAAAAACAGATTAGTCTTTAAATTTCTTTGATTAACACAGTCATTGCATAAAAGCTATGCAAATTCTTGCAGAAGGGAAATATCATCTAACCAAACCAGCATTCATGCAAGCATTACCACCATAGAAGACTTCTGCATATAACTTCTATTTAAACAATGTCATTCTAATTGGAATAGACTTCTGTTTTCTTCCCATACAAGGAAATCCCAACACATACACACACCCACACATCTCTCCATGAAATCTCTTGTTTTCCTTCTACTATAAAGGTGCGTCCAACTCATTTTTTCATAGGAATACAAACTTCTATATCCAGGCCTATTCTAACTCATTAATTTGGGGTCATTAATAAATGGTTAGTTACTTACCATACTGTGCTTTAACAACATATTGAGAAGTCAATATTCCCACCTATCTAACATTTGGTTGGATGGGGATGCGGGGAAATAGCAATTCTGAAAGAAACCGAATAACCAGAAGCCTTTTCTCAACACTAATATCCTGAGAGTTGTTGGTTTGTTTCGGTGGAGGACCATTTGCCACAACTGCAAATTCAGCAGAAGCTCCTATACAGCTAACCCAGCATATTGCTACACTGACATTAGTAACAGGATTATCAAGAGTAGTATCACCTCATCTGAAAGTGCCTTTGGTTTGGCTCATCATTTGGTGTGAATTCTGCTCTTCCCAAGAGGAAAACTAAAGTCTTTTGTCACAAGGCTTTCAGCATGCTTCAAAAATAATTGTGCTTTCCTCCTAGCCAAGGTTACTTGTATGTAAACAGTAAGGACATAATATGACAGATTCACATAATTAGATAATCTAGCAGATTATTAGATTAGGCAAGAAAAGTAAATTACCACTGTGCAAATGCATGCTATGATGAAAAAACCCCAACAATAATAAAAAACACACACACAAAAAACCCACCAGACTGTCTCACTGCAGGCCTTTCTGAGTTTTGTTTTCATCTTGAATTTTCTTTTTTCAAGTGCTCTACTGAATCTAAAGGTTTTTCATTTCTTCACCTAAGTGTACTGACTCAAACTGAGCTGAACATAAGGCTGTACTTGCTTACAGTAGTACTGTTGTGACTCTGCAATGGTGTTTAGAATAAAAGGCACACATGCAATTGCAGATGCTTTTCTTAAAGCACAAATCTCCTCCAGCTGCTTCCAAGAGGTCTGGTGTCCTCCCTCCCTCCCCGCACGCACACAACAGTAATACTGAACATTCACAGTCCACATCACACATACCATTCTATTATTTTAACTCCAACTAAATACAGTATCTGTGCTGCGTCACCATTTTAATCACAAAGAGTTTGCAGAATTATTCCATATGGAAAAAGGACGAGACTAAGTATAGGGGGAAAAAAGCAGTCGGCCCTCTTCCACTTTGCGCCCCCCATATTGTGGCTTCACATCTCAGCGGTGTGATATTTCAGTGATTAAGGAGGCCCCTTTCTGCAACTGCGCATGTGCGACCTGGCACGCATGAAGAGTCAATTAGGCAGTCATGAATATGCAAATCAACCCACACAGCCCCCACGGCAGCCCCGCCGCTTTTCCCGGGCCCAGGATGGCAGCAGTGGCGGCCCTGACACTTTCACACCCCCCCCACCACAGCCACTGCAGCAACTGATACACAGCAACACAGTGCCCAAACAGCACTGGGGGCCCGTGTGAGGGTGCAGGGCAAATTTGTATATTAATGAGCTGCCAATCAATGCAGAAGTAGGGCTTCGTGGGACCCGAATAAGACCGTGGTCCTACTGTATAAACTGCCAACTTGAGCTGCTTTTAAAAACTGTTTCAACAGACCATTTTAAAATTATCATTAACAGACAGACTGAAAAATCTATAAAAACCACAACCTTTTTTTGTCCCATCCTCTACTTGAAATATCTTCAGGGAGTAAGTGTTTATAAGGGCTTTTTTAAGACTTGTAAACTGTCCTAAGCCAGAGCCAACTTACTAAAACCAAATAAATGTTAACACCGTGTTAATGGTGAATATTTATCTTTAAATCTCCCCTCAAAAATTAACTCAAATAGAAACATCATTCATCTAATAAAGCTATTAAACCAATAGAAAGGACAATGACATTTTGGAGGAAAAAAACCTTCTTCAGTTAGCTACATATAGTCAGATGGCAAAAGCTTTTACTTCGATGTAATTAAAGACATACTCCAGTTACACTTACATATAATGACAAAATACTATGTAAACATACAAAATATACCAGAGACGTTAAAAAAAAATCACGAACTAAGCCAACTGCAATTTAGGTACAGAATTTTCACTACAAAAAAAAAGTTTCACAAATAACTTTAACAAAATACCACACTGTCACTATCAAAAAAAAAAAAAAAAAGAAAAACCAATCCCTACAAGCTTAATATATTCCTATTTCTAAAATATGAAGCACACATCCAAGCATTCAGGATAGCTGTGGGCCGTACTCTGTTTTCATCTTTCATGATAACAAATCCAGTGCCTACATAATGAAACAAATTAAGTACCACAGCACTAATACACTTTTAGAACAAGACATCACTTAGTGGCCAGGGAATTGAGGACAAGGGATATCATCCACTGATTTCCATCTGGCACCTTCAGACTCCAGATAATCTGACTCTGCTGGAAAATCACAATCTCTCCCACAAAAATTTAACCATAGGGGTGGTTGCAGTACCCTGATATTACCAGCCTCAAATGTTTCCACCAAATCAGATGCCTAACTCCAGCCTCAGCTCCCACTAGGATTCAGATGCCCTGTCCCCAACTTCTTAAATATTGTTTTGTCCGAAGTTTAACTGGTGAAGAAATGCAGAATTCTCAAGAGAGCAACACCCAGCTCACCTGGAAGAGTCAAAAGAAACAGAGGGTCACCAGCTGTCCCTGAAGAGGGAGTAAGAAAGATATTTTTCCATAACAAGTGTGGTTAAGGACTGGTTGCCTAAAGGTCCTGTGGAAGCTCCATCTTCGGAGAACTCAAGGTCAAGAAGACGCACTTTTGCCACATAAGAACCAGCCAGTACCAGACAAAAACAGAAAAGAATAAACAAACCTCCATTTTCTTAAGCATCAAAAGCCTGGTCACTATTGCTACAAAGGAGAAGCATGGAATTCAGTACACCCACAGCCAGAATGAGTATGAGAGCTCTCTTCTGTCTCACTGAATAGCTACTGGCATATAAACTTCACTTTTAATGTTTCTGCAAGTGAGAGTGCTCCTGACTATACAGCTCAAAGAGGTTCCGGGTCCTCTGCTGACAGCTCCTTCTTTTCCAGACAACTACTCCCCAGCGGAGCACAGAACTCAAATCCCAACAGAATAAAGCACCTATTGCCATGTTCAGAGTTGAGAGCTGCTGTCTGCTGTTTCCTACTGGATGACAATTGCCTACTTCGATTGCAGACACACATCCAGACTCTACATAAAAGCCCATAAAAGAAGAAAGCATGTAAAAGGATTTATGATATTTAAGACTACATTAAAATATGTATTTTTCAATTGACTCCGTCCAAGCTATAAAGATAAACGTCCTATTGGCATCACTTGCTACATTATTCTTAGGCAACCATAACTTCATCAGTAACTATACAACCTTCCCCTCCTTCCCACCCAGGAATAAAAACACACCATTCAATCCAGCCCTTTTGAGTTTTACCAATATTTAAGTGTGGAAAAATACTGTTGTACCTCCATGTTTTAGATTTTCAAATAAGAACCTCCAACAGCACTGTTCTACACATTAAATAATATTTAAAATATTCTCACTGGCTTCCGTTGCAACTGGAATAATTTTAGCAGCACTCCTCCTCAGCCAAGCACTGCACAGAAGTAACAGCAGGATACTCTTATTTTTTTCCTAATTGTTCTCCAAATTTAAGCAGGAACTCATGTCATTTTTGAGACCATTTTGTTCCAAATAAGTTTATTAAACCCATCTTTACAAACTGTATTATTTACACTTTAAATCAATAGTGAGTTTCCATTCACTTCAGTTGTGTGTGGCTTGAATCCATACAAATGGTCACAGATTTATTACTCACTTTAATTTTACTTATGAAACTTAAAGGTAATTGCTAACAAACTCTTATTATTCCCACTGAATTGCTTACAGTCAATTTACTTTCAGGACAACTTTAACTGGAAGGGAAGGAAGGACACATTTTTGCAAATGCAGGTATTGGCAGCTTGCAAAATGTTCTTAAAATGTACTCAAGAACTAATTTTTTTGTTTTGTGACTTGCTATTGTCCAATCTTTGAGAAGGTGGCTATTTGACCTACGTGCCTTCTCAATAGTTTTACCAGATGACATTGCCTAGCTAGCTTACTTTGTGTAAACTTAATTTCTCTTTTAAAACTAAAGCCTAAGAAATGCATTATAAAGATTCAAATCTTACCAGAATTGCTTTCCCTGAAACTGCTGAAAAAAACCCCTCAGGCTACCACAGACTGATAGATTCATTGCCTCTTCTGCTTTAAACAATTCAATATTCTACAACAATCAATGTCTTTATCCAGGAATTGTACAATATCATCAGGTTTTAGTTTTTACTTACTGGTGATACACCAAGTTAGAAATATTTATGTCAATTGTGCTTTTAAGTTCACTAACTCTGGGAAATGCTGCTTCCCTTTGAAAAAAAATTCAGTGTGCTTTTTAAGAAAACATCACACAAGTGTAACTAAGACCTTTTTCTTTGAAGGTATTTTAGAAAACAACTTCTCCCATTACAACAACATCAAAGACCACATGTAAAGCAACTCCAACATCTACTCTGATGGCAATAATAATAAAACCCATTTTTTTCAATAGCAGAAATTGGAAATTCTTGCCAAAGTCTTCCAAGTTTAAATACACACGGGGAAACTTCCATCATTTCACTTGAGTCCTTTTTTATTTTGATTTATCCCTCAGAAAGACACGCTACTGAATTTTGCCTATTTTTATGTTTCATTCTAGCTTGCAGAATGTTTCATTATCACCATAGAATTACCAAAATTTTATCAATCTGTCACTGAGATTTTTATTTCCAGTGACTAACTGATTTTTAACTCAGTGAAAACCTCACAGTACATACTTAGAAGTTGCACTGTATGTTAACAACGCTCAGACTCCAGACTCCTTGTTGATCTGCTATCCCAATATGAAAGAGAGCAAGGAACTCCTAGCAATTTCATCAGCAGGAAATATAAGATTGTTGTCAACAAAGAACTGTATAACCAGAACCAAATGCTACCAAAGTATGTGTTGACCAGACATATTCAAGAATAACTGATAAGGATTTGTGGACAAATTTTCCACGAATATGAGAAGTCGCAAATAAGAAGGCACAAATACCCAAGGGATGACTGCAGTGCTTAATTGCCCAAAACTTGATTCACAAGCACTTTCACCATAAATAAACTCTCAGTACTTTTAAATCATCTTCCAGTGCAAATTTTGACGCCTTGCTTTTATAATTTTTACCTCATATTCACAAAATATCAGCAACTGACTCATAATCCACTCTACCATCCAAACCAAGGGAAGTCCACATCTCACTTGTGAATTAGCAGACACAGAGTAGGGACAACACCACTACTATGTCCCATAGTCAGCGGTGAGGTTGCGGTGCACAGCACTACTGGAGTGTAGAGGCCACAACAATGAAGTCACACTGAGCTCCAGCCCCAGTGCCGGTCTGACACTGCAAGACAGCTCTGGGATATGATCACCATGTTCTAACTGTGCGTCAATTACAGAGCAAAATTCATTTATGTGTTCTGACTAAGTTCCTAAAGGGTCCATTATACAGTAATACCTCACTACTCTGCGGTTCACCACTTGCAGCTTCAATGCATAATGGCATTTTTTCCCCCGTATTTACCAGCTTTACCATATTCACTGCCACTTTGCAGGTTTTGCTTATCACAGCATCTTTCTGGAACTGAACCCCCACGATATTTGAGGGAGTACTGTATCTCATCAAGTTTTACAGTTGGTCCTCTTCCACTTCGTGTCCCCCATATTGCAACTTCACATCTTAGCGACATGATTATTCAGTGATTAAGGAGGCCCCTTTTCACAACTGCACATGTGCAACCTGGCATGCATGAATATTCAATTAGGCAGTCATGAATATGCAAATCAATCCACACAGCTGCCACTTCTCCCCCCCACCTCTGGCATGGTGGCAGCTCTGCCCTTTCCCCCCTCCCGGGCACAGCCATGGCGGCTCCGCCGCTTCCCCCCCTTCCCAGCACAGTGGCGGCTCCGCCACTCCTTCCCCCCTCCCAGCGTGGCGGTGGCCCTGCCTCTTCCCCCCCCCCCACCGGCACAGCCAGGGAGCCATCTGAGGGTGTGGGGCAAATTTGCATATTAAAGAGCTGCCATTCTACACAGAAGGCAGGTTTTGCAGGACACGAATAAGACCACGATATCATTGGTATAGGAGACCCGACTGTACTTTATTTCAAACTACAGCACCTTCCTGAACAAAGTGAATGTATTTATTATTCTAGCACGGAAAAATATGTTGAAATGTTAGTTTCTTACTAGAGTTGCTCCAGGTTGTCATTGAAGGATTCACATGGATCCATTTCAGCTATAGACCACCACTAAAAAGTAAGGTCCCACTTTGTTCCTTTTCACTTTCGACTGTACATTCTTGCCCTTTCATAGAATCACAGAATCAGTAAGGTTGGAAAAGACCTTAGAGATCATCACGTCCAACCTATCACCTATTACCTAACCTAGCCTGTTACCTTACCTGTTGTCATCCTGCTACCAACACCCATCCTACCTATAGCACACTACCCTAATATCTAGGTCATGCCACCAAGTACATCATCCAACCTTTTCTTAAACACCTCCAGGGACGGTGACTCCACCACCTCCTTGGGCAGCCCATTCCAGTGAGAGATCACCCCCTGTGTGAAAAAGTTCCTTCTAATATCCAGTCTAAATCTCCCCTGATGCAGTTTAAGACAGTGTCCTGTCGTTCTATCACTGGTAGCCGGAGAGAAGAGACTGACCCCCAGTATGAGCTTTCCCTGCAGCATGAGCTTGCCATGAGGCAGGGCAAATATTTCTATTTCATCTGATTACTAAACCTGTGGGAAACTGAAAAGTTTACCTGCCAGCAAGATCAGTAAACAGGTTGATGCAATCCTGAGGTTATATGATTAACATACACAAAACCACCAGTGAAGAAAGATCATCATGGGAAAACCACAGTCCACTCCTTTCAGCAGAGGCCAACAGCTGTCCTAGATTACATGAAAATTGCACCCTCCATTTCCACCACTATCACATCTGCTGACTGACCTCAAAACTGAGCTCTGTCCAATTCTACCAGGTTCACCTTTCAAAGATGTACTTAAGACCACTGCTGTTACTATTCGCCAAAGGCAAAGATTAAGTACTATTTTAAACCTTAGTTAAGTGTTTCTTCATTAAGGCATTCCATATACTTAAGTTTTGACCCTGATCTTCCTTTCCCGTAAAAACAAGAAAATTTGCAGAAAAGAAATCTGTCACCTTAAGTTACTGTCCTTTATTAAATACAGGTTTAGTTTGCTATTGTTAATAAAGCAGTATTCACTATATTCACTCTTTGAAAAGATGTGTAGAAACTCACACTAACTGCTAGACTTCCCACCACTGTGGTTGGTAGTCAACCTTATCATTGGTATAGAATGGACAACTTCTGTTAAAAAAATTAAATAAATTCTATTTGTCTGTGAGAAAAGGCTTCAGCCTACAGAGTCCTACTAAACCCTCCATTTAGAAAAATCTGCTCCTTAAGAGTTAATTCACTTTAAATCATCACTCAGCAATACAACAAATTTGTTTTTGAAACAGCTACAGATAACATTCCGCTAGTCTACTGAGTAAGCTAATAGATTTAATAATTTTATCTGGCATGCTATGGAATTACGTGTTTTTCATGCAAAAGGAAGAAATGTCATAAACACGCAGCTGAAATTCTAAAAATTCCAACTTATAATTAGATTAATTAACTTAATAGATTAACATTTCCAGTTTTCTACATTATTATTAGTAGTAATATAAATTATACATATGCATTATATTATATGAAAATACGTATCTTTATATTACTAAAATATTTTAAATTTTCACTCCCCATGAAAGAAAATATACAAACTCCTGCATATCTGCTCAAAGGGACCAGAACATTTGTAGCTAAGCACTTGCAAAATGCATATGCCTTGGTGTGTACATATGACATTTATACCGTCCACATTCTTAAAACATTTAACACCAAGAAAACTCATCAGAACAGTAAACCTGACAGTGAGAACTGCTGACTCCAATAATAAAAACAGCCACAGGAAAATCTGGCATATGGTGTTTTTACGGACTTGGGAGATCCCAACACTCACACAGAGGGGTGGGAAGAGGGCCTGGACCATGACATAAAACCACCACATAGTTGGCCTTTCCCCAAGCAGCTGCATGAAAGAAGTCTTGGTGAAAAGCCACACAAAGAATGCTGTTACACAGCATTCCTGATCATCATCCACTGGAATCAGATTTCAAAGTGACAACTTGTACAGCAAAATCAGGCCTTTGGGCTTACAGAAAAGTGTGGACAAAGATTACTGCAAGAAAACGATTTATTTGGGAGATGCACAGTGTTAGATACAGGTGCACGATTTGCTTAAAAAACAGACTGTATACTCAGGATTCTAAAATTATGAAAGAATCGGGATTAAAAAAAACTATAATCAGTTCAAACAGTCATTATTTTACTTCCCCTTCACTGAGCATCAAAAATCCAAAGGAAATTACTGCAACAGTTAAGGAAACATTACTGAACTGAAAGGTCCAAAACTGTCAAAACCCAACAGTTCTAAAGTATTTTCCAACAAATGCTCTCTTGTTACTTTTCTGCATTTCAAAAAAATATGTTTATGTTCTATCCAACTGCTAATCCATATACAAGAGTATCAAGTTGAAGAAAAATTAATCTTTCAATAATCTTCTTATACATAACACAGCAAAACAATAAGCAACTCATATATATATAGTATTTTCTCCTTTTAAAAAACTTTTGTATCGGTTGTGTTTAAAACAACGTTGCCCCTAAATTAACATGAATACCAAATTTATCAATGGATTCTGCCAATAAATATATTCAAAGAGGAAAGTTCATTTTTCAATTCAATCTCACTTTTCTACTTTTAGTATAACTAAGAAATTTTTTAAAAATTAAATACAGTAAATATCCTAACAGAATTCGTAGAACTTGTCTCTGAACACTGCAAAAGTGCTAATGTTTATGTAAAAACGAAGTCCACATATAGGGAGATTATTTTTTGTTCACAAAGCTTCACCACAACTGTAAGACAGTCACAGATATTAGGCAGACAAAATAATAAAACTTATTCACAGTTTATTCCTAACATTTCTGACAAATACGTCACTCACTACTGTGCAGTGTCCCACCGCTCTTAACAAATGAATTAAATCAAATGTGCAGCTAAATACAGTTAACTCCTAATAATCCTTAGAAAAGATAAACCCATCAACAGATAACACACCATGGATACTCGTCTAAGCTACAGTCTGCTAAATCCAAGTACATTGTTTCCAAGGTCTGTGCAAGTGAAGGAGCGAATGACAGTGTTCAGAGACTGAATGAACACGGGCAAACAGACCTTATCTGCTTCTGTTCAGGGTCAGTTCAGGTCTCTGACAATGGAAAGCACAGGACGGGGGCACTGAAGGACGTATTCCACTCAAACCCAGGTAAAATTACGTATCTCTTTGGGCTCACTACTGGTTCTGATTACAGGGCCAGCAGTCAGCAAGACAAGAACGGGCAGGCATCTGTGTACTCGACAGTGTACCCAGAAATACTGGAAAGGTTAGCACAGAATAAACGCATTTTGACACTTACCATCAATTCACAGGTGCCAAGTGGCATCAAATAAAACCATGAGGCAGTATGTTCAAAACAAACTGTTGTACATCTTGACACATCATACAGCTCGGCTGCAAAATGCCTTTCCATGCAACATTATGGACACTAAACCTTTATACAGAAGTGGACACTCTAATACTAGTGTGACAGACTCTTCTTTTATTAAACACAAAAACCCACCACCTCTGGCTCAAGAAGTCCTAAAGCATAAATACTCCTAGGCTGGGAAAGTACTCTGAAAAGGCACACGAGAACTTTCCAAAGAATGTAGTTCCTTGTGATAAAGAGAGATGATATGCTCCTCTCTGACTACTATTTCAGGCTGTCAATTTTAAGTTCTCTCTTAAGAGCCATGACAGTACTGCTCCAAGAATGCTGCATTCAAGATATCGCTGAAAACTGTAATTCTGTATTTGCCATGGATGGTACTAGAGAACCCAACACTAAGCCTTATCAACTGTAGTGATAAGCACAAACAAGGCAGAGTAGATGCCTACAGTCAGAAACACAGAACCTAAAAAGCAAATCTAAAGAAAAGGTGATCTCCAGAAGGTCAGATAAGCAGCAGTAAGCCAGTAAAAGGAGAGGGGGCAGGAGGAAGAATATGTAAAATACAGTCATACCTCCAAATTTGCAAGGAACAGATCTCCCAGGGGTCTCACAAACTAATTCGCAAACACACGCAGGTCATTAATATGCACACAGGCCACACCCATCACTTCACCCCCTGCCACTCCAGAGTGCTGGGCAGCATTTTCCACGCCTCCCCACAGGCTCTCACAGCACAGGGGAGCAAAGGGAAGCGTTTCTGAGTCCTCTCTGCCTGGGGAGACCCCTCAAGAATTCCTGAACTTCTCTTCAGCCACGGTGCTGCTTCCACAGCTGCCGCCGGGCTGCTGCCACCACTGCCGCTGGCACTGCCTCCGTGGTTGGGAAGCTCCGGGGCCGCAGCGGGGAAGGGATGTCCCCGGGCTCTGGTCAGTGCTCTTGGAGCCTGGGAAACCTTAACTTTGCAACACTGCAACACCCGGGGCCCCTTACGGCGGGGGGTGGCGTCAGAGTTTTTTTCCCTTGAACTGTGGCAGCTACATCTGCCAGTCCTTAGTGAAGGAGAGGCAGCGCTGGCCATATGGACCCAGCAGAACATCCCTTCCCCATGTTGCAGCAGGGGAAGGGCATGGGGGAATAGAAACTTCCTGCTGGCACAGCAGTTGCGGCATGGGCACATCCTGCCACCGCACCGTCCCAGCACACAGCGCTGGCCCCTCCG
>WEKX01004096.1:21644-35186 GCA_013390025.1 Pitta sordida | reverse complement strand
TAAGAAGGGAAAAAAAGTTAGAGGGAGGGAGATGATGGTCTCTAGAGAACAGCAGTGAGAAGATAAGACAGCAGGCACTAAGGCCAGGGACAAAGGAGGGGGAGGAGGTGTTCCAGGTGTCTCCCTGCAGCCCATGGTGATGACAATGGAGAAGCAGGCTATCCCCCTGCAGCCCATGGAAAATTCACAGAGATGCAGAAATCCACCTGTGGACTGTGGATGAACCCATGCTGGAGCAGATAGATACTGAAGGGAGGCTGCAGCCTGTTGGAGCCCACATCGGAGCAGGATCCTGGGAGAGACCTGTGGCCCATGGAGAGGAGCATCCACACTGGAGCAGAGTTTCTCCTTGTAGGATTTGTGCCTCAGTGAGGGAGCCCACACTAGTGCAGCCTGTTCAGAAGGACTGCACCCTGTGGAGTGACCCACAGGCAGCAGTGTTTGGAAGAGCTGCTGCCACTGGGATGAATTCACACAGGAGAGTGTCATCAAGGACTGTCTCCCATGGGAGGGACCCCATGGAATGCAGGGAAATGGCCTCCTCCCCTGAACAGCAGCAGAGAATCACCAACTGCCTGATTCCCCCTACTCCTGTGCCCTCCTGCCAAGTGGAGGAAGGGGGAAAGTGGTATCTATTGTAAGAGATGGAGGGGTGGTGGGGAAGGTTGCCTTAAAGACGATACTTCTCACTTTAAGCTCTGACCTTGTTAAAAATAATTTTTTATAGCACTGCCTCAGAGTTTGACTGTGACAGTAAAAGATTTCTAATTGTCCTCATCTCTGTCATAGAAACCCTTCAGGATTTTTTCCTCTCTCCCCTGTTAGTATGCAGGGGGTAGGGAGAGAGTGATGGTTTGGTGAGTCTCTGGCATCCAGCCAGGGTCAAACCACTACAAAGAGTCACATTCCAAATCCGAAAAGTTAACTTCTACAATTCATAAATCAATTTTGTAGAATAAAACTGATCTTAAATACAAATTTAAGCTAAAAAAGTCCTTGGACTGAACACTTCACAGAAATACTCAAATCCAGGATTGCCATTTTTTTAATCCTCAATGCATATAAAAACTGCACTTTCACTGAAGACCATCAGCAATGATGTTACTGTAAGAAGGAAGATGAAGTTAAAAGCAACTCTCTAACAGATATAAAAAATGGTAACAGATATAAGAAAAATTAAAACCAAATAGGATGAATAAGGACATTCTTTGTTCAAGAAACACTGACTGCGTGAAAGAACAGACACTATTTTTGCATAACAGAGTAAAAATACAAAATTTCCCAGAAGCAAACTGAGAATAGATTTTTCAAAAACTAACTTTGGAAAGTAACGACACTATCTAAATATGATCACAGGAGTTCCATAAAAAGTAATACTTTCCAGAAATGCAATTTACTAGTACAAAATGACAAAAATAAATTTAAAGCATTTAGAATCTTACAGATCTCCACTGCCTTATGGTATCACAGCATTAGATAAGCATAAAATAATAGCTACCTATTGTAAAGTTAATGGAGTAATTTATCTCATAAAATGAAATTTAAAATCCCACATGAAATCATGTAAAAATTTCCAGGAGCTAAACACCTTAGTAAGCAAAAAGCCGCCACTGCACTTTGCTTTACTATTGGTTTATGTTTTATACACCATGAGTTTTCAAAGCACTGTAGTCTCAAGAAATTACTAGTAACATAAATGCCAGACAGTGGAAATTTTTATTAACTCTACCTAACAAAAATTTAAGCATCAAACAGCGATGCTTAAACGATGCTTAAACAGCCAGTTTAAATGTCATTTTCATGGGACTGCCTATCTTGAAAGGGGCAGGAATATAGCTTTAATCCAAAATAACAAAGGTAAAGTAAATGATGAAGTTGAACTGTGCACTCCTGTAACTTAAAAACAAGAGAGAGTGAACCTAGGACACTCCCCCAGGTATAACACATCAGCCTGGTGGAGTACTTGCCTTAAAGTGAAAATTGATAGTTAAGAAGAGTAGAAGAAAGAAAAAAAAAATTAGACTACGCGTGTATTTTAGCCTGAAATGTAGATATTCCTTTCCTGGAAACTCATCTTTTTCCACAGAATCACAGGGAGCGAAAATAGGAAAATGCCTGGAAGGAATGACCTGTCTTTCACTTGACAAAGATTCTCCTTTTCAGGCCTTGCTGTGTGTTTTGGTAGTAAACAGCCCAGTTTTAGCACATTGCATGATGTAGTTCAGTATTAGTCCTGTATTTACACTGAAACATGCACTGTTACAGCCTTAGGGTAATACTAGTTCAGTTAGGAAGTTTCTTTTCTGTTGTAGCTCTACCTACAGCTGCTTCAACTGCAGGCACTTGTATTAAAATGTTTGAGTGAACTGACATGTCCAAGGAAATGTTCTCATCTTTTGGCCCTAAGCTCCTGTCCGTCTTTAACTCTGTTTTCATTAAGTATCAGGTATTTCATTCAGCATCTCCAGTTAATCTTCACATGTGATCTTCATGGGCAATCAGATGATTGCTTCTTTCTAGCAGGCTCTTCTCTGAGTTTCCTAAATTACTAAAACAAATTTTCTACAGACTTCTCTAGACCAGAGACTAAAAGCGCTCCTCATTTGCGTATTCCAGAAACAAGCCTAACAGTATGTAAGAGTCAGTCAAAGAAGAAGAATGTTGTCACAACATTGTTATCAGGGACTTGGACAATATAAGGTACCCCGAAAAGCTCAGGCTACAAGAGTTTGCAGCGGCCTACCTGCCAGGTTGCCGCTCCCTGGACTGTGACTGGAGTGTGGTTCCTATGGAAACCAAGGCACAGATACCCCAGAACAATGAGTGGTTTGGTGCCCAGGTGCTGCACCCTTCTCTGATATGGGGGGTGGAACGCCACATTCTGTACCTATTCTCTGGAATCAAGGAACCATACAAACTGCTGTCCAGAAAGATGGACTTGTTATGAAACACATTCCCTGGCAGAAGGCCACTCGCTTCTGGCCTTGACCAGGCCTTGGACACTGCTTGAGTGGCAGGGAAAGGCAGAGCTTGGCAAAAGTACCATGGGACTGATGAGGGGGCAAGGTGTATAAAAGATAGTCCCCTAACTATGAAACTTCAGAAGCTTCTCCCATCTTGATTGACGACGAATATGTGAAGGACGCCTTTGAGGATTTTGTCGTGGCGGTAGCTATACCTTCTTCTCTCTTTCTCTTATCTTTCACCTTTTCTTCTATCGCGTTGCAGCTTTACGAGCACTTTATAAAGTTTCACTCTTTGATCAAAGCTAAACCCTCTCTCAGAATTTTGTTTCGTACTCTGAGATTCTGCAAACGAACCATCACGTGTCCAGCATAGCTGACTGGACCATGACACAGTAGTATAACATACATAGGATATGGCATCTCAGCTATTCATTATGCTAGGTCCATTTCAGTTATGAAAAAGTTCATTGCCTGAAAATAAATTTTCTTAGCTATTCTGCCACCTTTTCTCTTAGTAGTCATCCTTCAAATAGAAAGCTGTACTATTAAGGTGATAGCATGTATGCACACAGTAAATAAATTAATTATTAAAATGAGCAAATGTTATCTACATAGTTTTTGAAACATGCATCATAATTTCTTATTTTAAAACCCATACATTAATTATCATAAATGTATTACAGTAATACCTCACATATTTGTACTTCCAGATTCATGGTTTCATGTATTGGCATATTCACGGTTTTCAAGGTTTTCCAGGTTGGCATATTCTCAGGGTTTTTTCCAGTGAATAGTATTCACCGATTGAGCGATTCATGGGACCTCCAGGAGACCCATAATCCATGAATTTCAAGGTATGACTGTAGTTTTATTTTCTTATCTATTAGGTCAAACTGTTGTATTCTTTTTTCCAACTAAAAATTTGTTGTGTAAAAACAGGAAACAGTCCAAGCATTCAAAATACAGTAAGAAAATGCTTACACCGAAGCAAAAGATCGGAAACTTGTCACTGCCAATGGTAACAACTTTTTACAGGAGACCCATAATCTGGCTAATTTAAGCAATGAAAACATCCATAACCTATTTGAAGACAGAGATGTCATACAAAAGACTGAGCTGGATCTCAGTATTGTAGATTTACAATCTAAATCAACAATTTTGGTCAGCAACCTGGAATTACACAAAATACCTCTAAAAGTCTGGGTCACGTGGTGTGCACTAGATTTAATACAGCTCCGAAGTGGGTCTATCAGTGACTCAGTTTGAAGGCTATAATTCTGACAATAAAAGCATTTTAGCCGTTAAGTAGAAGCCACTTAACCACATATGCAAGATATGCTTACACAGAGAATCAAGCTAGAAGCAATCCAGTTGCTAAATCACTCAAAACACTATATATTTTCTATTCTCTTTGGGTATAATACTTAAGCTTTCACGCACATTCACAACTTGGTAATGAAATAAAGTTCAAGTTACAAAACAGTTATTTTTAATAAAACACATATTTTACTAATATAAAAAAGTAATAACACTAAAAGCACCTGTCGTGGTTTGACCCTGGCTGGATGCCAGAGGCCNGGTATAATACTTAAGCTTTCACGCACATTCACAACTTGGTAATGAAATAAAGTTCAAGTTACAAAACAGTTATTTTTAATAAAACACATATTTTACTAATATCAAAAAGTAATAACACTAAAAGCACCTTAGTGTTTTCAGAACTGTATTTAATCCCATTTTACATATTTTGCAATCAAAATAGTTAAAATCCTCCCTTAGTGGCACAGAGAAAAAAAACCCAAAACAGTGTTTAGCATTCTGTTTCTCAATTAGTAACAAAGCTGAAATTCCCAATGACAAAAAATTCAGCAATCTTTTGATTCTATCTAACGATAGAGAATATCACTGTTATCATTGTTCTGATACTTGTCTTCTCTCACACTTATGATTAAATATCAAACTGCTACTAAAATCATGTGCTTTGTTTTTCTTCGTCACTTGCTTTCCTCCTCTTTTTCAAGTAAAATCAAGTAAATCAAGTCCAATATTTCCCTGACTTATTGCATCTTTTTCTCCAGTCTCATTCCATCATTATCATCCTTTTCCTCTCCTTTGTCCCTGTCAGAGTCTCATATTAAGCTAGATTACATGTCTACAATATTTTCTCACTAGATAATATTCTCTTTCTCCTTTAAAACTTGTTATCAGCCTTTGCTTCCATTCTGATAATTTCTTCTTTTTTAATACCTTATTTATTTGCAAAAGGGTTTAGAGTGCTTGATCAAATCAAACAGCATGCTGAAAATCAGTGTTTTGCAAAACTAAGAGACTCTGCATTTTCATGGATTTTAACTTTGCTGGTAATTCAAAGTATACTTTAGATCACGTCTGTTCCTACAGTTAATTAACTCTGTTTGCAAACACCATAAAGTGGTATTTTCCACTACATTAAAAATAAAAATTGTTGACTGTATTTTCAAATACTAAATAAAGGTTTTGTTACATCCCTTACTATCATAACTACAGTTATCTAGTTGGGTTTGTTAACTAAAATAGTTCTAAGATAAAGTTACCAGAAATCTTACAAGAGGATTGCCCAGAAAGAGAAAACAAATGTTGAAGAGACTTCTGAGCTGCTTGGAGCCCAGTTTTGACTATCTGGATTTACAGTTGTGTCTCTCTGTGAAANTGGGGGGGTCAGGATTAAGCTTGAATTTTTGATCGGGGTTTTTTTCTGTTTCATAGAAATGCATTCATGGAGAATACTGTAAATATAGATCTTCAGACTACAGATACATCTCCATACTGTGTTATGTAGACTTGACACTTGTATCCATATCACNGATTGCCCAGAAAGAGAAAACAAATGTTGAAGAGACTTCTGAGCTGCTTGGAGCCCAGTTTTGACTATCTGGATTTACAGTTGTGTCTCTCTGTGAAAGATCTGAACATTAAAAAATGTTTTTTTAGGATTCATGTACATGTTTAATCATGATCTGTCCTATGATACCCCTAATCTTAGTTACATAATTCAGAACTTTATTTCAGAGTTCCCCAAAGGAAGACATCCGGTACTGGGAGATACAACACTTGAATAAACTAAGAAAAAATTTTCAGTGTTGATGAAGATTAAAAATCGTGTGTTATCAGAATAATAACATCATGCAAGACATTTATTTTTAAGGTACAACACACAGAACAGATGTTATCATTCAGTTTTTAGGACCTTCTAAAAAGTAAAGAAAATAGTAAACATTAAAAGCATTTGCAAGGCGTTATAGCTAATTAAAAACTAAAATCTAAAACTTATATAGAAAGTCATTACTGAATTACTTTAATTTTTGCTCATTTCTTGTAAGTTCCATGGCTATCAAGGATGGGGGGGTGGGGGGGTCAGGATTAAGCTTGAATTTTTGATCGGGGTTTTTTTCTGTTTCATAGAAATGCATTCATGGAGAATACTGTAAATATAGATCTTCAGACTACAGATACATCTCCATACTGTGTTATGTAGACTTGACACTTGTATCCATATCACTGAAACAAAAATAACTTTATGGATTTAAATCTTTAAGCACTTTCTAAAGACTTTTTTTTAATACAAACTATTTTATTAACTAATCTCATTACATTTCAGGTATACAGAAATTTAAAGATCAGATAAAGGACAGAATCAGCAGTACACTATACTGGTGTATTAGCGGCCATGAAAGACTATATTTAGTTAAGACCTTTTCAGGAGGACTGCATACTATGAATAGCTTAATGACAATCTAGCAGCAGTTTACATGATTACAGCTTCATCGGGGATTAAACTTGCCAACTTCATATTATAGTCCATACTTTACAGAGACTTTCTTCTCATCCATCGTAGATTTCAATAACTGGATTACTTTTTAGTTTGCTGAAAGCATTGTGAAGGGAACTGTCCTTTCTAAATAGCTCCAAAATAAACACAGACATAATAAGCACACATATTGCTCTAGGCACATGTTATCCATTAAACAGTCACAAAACCATTCTTATTCCACAGGTTACCTCCAGTCATAAGCTAGACTATAATTACCTAACTAGCCTTTTTGTTCTATTGTAAAACTTTTCTCCTTTTTTACTGGAACAGACAATAGGTTTCTCTTCTTATCTCCCCTTCCCTTCCCTGAAAGGCATGTAGTCAGCAGAGGGGCTTTCTCCTTTTCACCTGGCAAACAATGGAAGATCCTGTGTCTTATCTTCCCTTCCTAGCAAGGCATGTGGCTAGGGGAGGGGTTTTCTCCTTTCGACTGGACAAACAGTAGAGGAGTCTTTTTCTTCACTTCCCTGCAAGGCATGTGATTAGGGGAGGGGCCTGAGGGCCAGGGTGAGCTGAGTGACAGCCAATGGCATATGACATGGGAGGGGCCCAAGGCCCTATAACTACAGCTCCTGGGCCTCAGAAGGGGGACCTTCTGGAGTGAAAACACCTCATTTTTCACCTCTGATCTCTACCACCACCATTTTGCTGAGGACCACGTGGACCTTTGACTACTCATCTCAGCACAGCTTTTTCCCTGCCAGCCACTGGATCTCCCTGTAGCACCTTGGACATTTCAGGAAAGGACCACTGGCTGTTACTCTGCTGGTTTGCCTACCCTGAACCCTATTCCCCTGCCCCTGGTATCCTGGAGGTGCCCTGGTTTCCCTTGAACTAGGCACCCCCACTCGTGCTTATTTCCCACTTGTCTACAGTTGTCATTGTTCCATTGGGTTTTTTTATACTGTTACTGTTGTTTTTCAAACATATATATAAATATTTGTTATATCAATTTTTTTTCTTCCTCCCAGTAAAGTTCTTATTTCTCTCTATATATATTATTCAAGTATTTCTAAATTCAATTCATATTTCATCTTAATTGACCTAGGACACCCTGTCCATTAGTGGGTGCAAGTACACTCATGACATAACAAGGAAGGATGTGATCCAGTTTCACAAGGGAACACGATTAAAAGAGAAACTGCAACTGATGAAAGCTAAAAGTAGAGTATTGACAAAGATCAATATGCAAGTTCACAGTATAGATAAGGCTGGAAAGGACCTCAAAGATCATCTAGTTCTGAAGTCCTAGCCAAAAAACGCCTTCAATGTGCTTCACTTTATAAGAAAATCTATTAATTTTGGTGGCCTATGCACTCAATTGGCTTGATATTCTGTTGGGGCCACAAAGTGCTCTTTTAATTAGAATACTTCACAGGTTCACAGGTTATTCTGAGTTGGAAGGGACCCACAGGGATCACCTAGTTCAACTCTGAGTTTATAGGTACAAAATCACTCAATGTGACTATCCTGAAGAAATATTTCTTTAAACATCACCTGAAGCAGGGCTCAAGCTCCCAAAAGCATTTGTTCCCTCTATCATATCTGCTCACACACACACACACGCACAGACATATATACTATATCCATTGTTTTTACAAAATAACTTTCCTCTTCCAACAAACACAATCTCATGTATAAACTTAGACAACCGTAACTACCACAAAGCAGATATTATTTACTGAGCACAGACCCCACAGCACAAATCCTAAACCTTTAAGACTCATACCTGCAATTTACAATATTTTGCTGAAAATGAGAAACATATTTATATGTCATCCTCAAAGGTTATCAGCATATATTGGGTTAAATATTTTGCTAATGTATAAGAATACATAATGCAGGAGATATCTTGATTTATTTTTTTTAACAAAACATAGGTTTTGTACAAATGAGCTAAGGTGTACAAAAATTTGGCTGCGCCAATCCTTTTTCATACAATAATTTAAAAACAATAAATAAATGTGGGAAGATTTCTTACCATGGCAACTGCTGTTCTGTATGTTGTTGACAAGATAAATACTGATTTCTGTAGCTTTTCAGTGTTTTCCTTGACCTGAAGATTCTTGAAAACAGAGAAGTGTTGGCATTTTTAAGAATAATTCATTTAAAATTTCTTCTATAATTTTAATTCTGATGAATCCTGTTAACACAGATACTGACTATATGAAGGGAATTCATACTTTTGGTTTCACTCTCTAAATATCAGGCAAGTTTTACATTAAGACAGGGCACAAGCTATATTAATAAATCACAAAATATTAAAACTCTTGAAGATTAAACAAATACAGTTATTAGAAAACCAGCAACTTTGTAGTATGTATCAACTTATTTTATATATTTATAATTATATAATCATAAATGATTAATTATATCAGGATTATAGAATTGTGTTATTATATAATTATAATGTTTATATTACATTTATATAATATATGCAAAAGTAAACACCTATTACAAGAATCAGAAAATATTGATGACAAAAAATACCAAAATTCATTTTGTCATTTGTTACATCACTCTTAAAATTATTTAATGCCATACTAACAAGACAAGAACAATTTATTTGAATTTCTGTGGAAGAATACAATTCTTTCAGGATATAATGGGCATCCATCATACTTGATTCCAAAATTACTTGGTTCCAGTTTCCTGTATCCATTTCAAGGAAACACATAAGAACATGTATAAGTCTCAGTGATTTAAACTGTATTTGTGTTACTATATTCTGAGGCTAAAATTCCAAAAGGAAAAAGCACCAGAGCTGCATGCACTGAGAGGCGAGAGTATCACTATTATTCAGGAAACGGAGCAGGGAGACACTCAGTTGTTGAACTCAAAGGTGAATGGGATGGAATGAGACACCTTTAACTTTCTCCCTTTAGATCTACAAGACAACAGCAACACTGCAGGGTTTACAATATCTGCTGCCACATACATAGGGTTTGCCACAAGAATTGGGTATGGCATAAAAGTTAAGTCCTAAAAAAACACCCAAACAGCAAAGAAAAAAATATGACACAGAGAAGCCCTAGGATGAGTAGAAACAAGTCTGAGATCTGAGTCTTCAAACTCAGTTCTTTCCAGAAAATTAGAATCCCTGATTTTTGAAGAAAAGGAGAAGTACTCCTCTGAGTGGTGGACCAATAACAGATATACAACAGGTGAATGGAAGGGTAGGATTGATTTAGAAGTAACTTCCCTTATTTATGTTCTACTATTCATAACTATTATGCAACCTTCTTTTCCTTACAAGAAGTTTGTATACAAAAATCTTAGAAGAAAGAACAAAAGAAAATAAACCTGATATCACTGCATTTGCTTGCGAAAAATACTTCAAAATGTTGAAATGTTTGTACAACATTAAGTGAAATTTCTCAGTATTGGTATTTTAGAATTCAGACATTGTAGCTGTTTTAATTTTTTGGCTTACTTTTGGCTCAGAACTTCTTAGCAGTCTACTTCAATGAACCAGTAGAATATGAAATCTATGTGTATGCATGGGTTATGTAAATGTGCATGCTTTGTTTTCCTAAAAGGCTAAGTAAAAACATTTCAAAATGAAGACAGTAATCACCAATCTTTTCTAGCAATTGGTTTTATTATGCGGGCGTGCAAATGTGAATTATCTTCTGTGTACTGTCTGCTCTTTATTAAACAAGTGTCATGTCTGAATATATCTGCAATTAATAGTCATGACAGCAGATAGAATAAATCATTTAAGAAACGCTTACACTGTGGGATCCATGCATTTCTACATGTTGGGGTCAAAGCATATTTCTTACCCTCACAGTGATTCCTCATCCTGATGTGACTGGGCACAAACCATCATCCTAATTTCTGTGGATGGGAAAAATAGGTATGAAAGGAAGTGATGATCGTATATATACATATATATACATATATATATAAAATTGAGATACAGTTATACCCCATCCTTCACAAGGAACGGGACAGTCCACAGGCCTTGCAAAACCTCAAACTCACAAATACATGCAGGTCATTNATTTCTTATTGTCCTTAACAGAAACGGCTAGGTTGAGTTCCATCTGGGCTTTTGCCTCTCTAGTTTTTCTCCTGCATGACTTGGCGACTTCCTTAAACTCACCCTGACTTACCTCTCCCTTTTTCCAAAGGCTGTACATCCTTCTTTTTTCCCCTAATTAACCATTAATTAACCATGTTCTTAAATATTTCCCTTCAGTAGATATTGAGTTAGACAGAATCAGGTTGCAATATGTTATAAAACACTATGACACATTAAGCAAACAGGGAAGAATATACATTAAAATATTATTTTGAAGTACAGAGAGGAAAATTGTAGCAAAAAACAAAAGTAGCAGGCAATAAAAATATAAAAGTAGGAAAGCTGAATTGCTTAAGAATGTGTTATTCAAAAAAAAAAAAAAGAAAAGACTAACGTCGCATTCAAGACCATCTTTTTTTAATTCCTTCCCCAACATAATTTCTTAATTATTGCATGTCCTTTTAACTGCACAGAAAAGCATAGATTTCACACCATTGTGAATAAAATATGTTCTGCTTTAAACAACAAGAATTGTCAAAACTAATTGGTTTTGCCTTCACTTTTATAGAAGAGAGAAAATACAGTCATTCCTCCATAGTCACAGGGTATGGGTCTCCCTGAGGTCCTGCAAATCATCTAATCTGCAAAAATTCATGAGTCATTAATATGCACAGAGGTCACAATCCATTGCTCTGCCCCCTGACACTCCGGACTGCTGGTTACCATTTTCCACTTCTCCCCATGGGCTCTCACAGCACAGGGTAGCAAAGGAAAGCTTTTCTGAGCCCTCTCTGCCTGGTGAGACCCCTAGAGAATTCCTGGGCTTCTCTTCAGCCACACTGCCACTTCTGCTGCAGCTGCCACAGGGCCAGTTCCACTGCGCATGCTTGCACCTCTGTGGCAGGGAAGGGGGTCGGCAGGTGTCTCTGGGCTCGAGTTGGCATGGGTCCGTGTCATCAGTGTTTGTGGAGCCTGGGAAACCTTAACTTTGCAACACTGTAACACCCCGGTGCCCTTTAACTGAAGCGGCTACCATACCATATCCACCGGTCCCAAGAGCAGGAGCAGTGGCTGTATGGACTCAGCAGAACACCGCCTCCCACTACCACGGTGGGGGGAGGGCATGGGGGAGTTGAAGCCTCCTCCTGGCAAGTCAGCAGCAGCATGGACATGTCCCACCACTGCCCCATCCCAGCACGCAATGCTTGGCCTACCTCCACCGTGGCCAGCCTAGACCCGCTATCAAGGGGTACTTTCCCTGGGTCTATTTCTATATCACCAGGTGTGCTGGGTGTGCAGACCCCGGGAACACACTCTGCTTGGTTTCCACTGCAGTTTAGCATACCTGTCGGCATCATCTTCCCTGCCTGTAGCCATGGAAAGAGTAACACACAGATACATGGACACACAGAGGCACACACACAGGAACTCTCCACTCACAGTTTGTAGGCACACCGCGGAAAGGTGCTAGCACAGACAAGCCCTTGAGAGCACTCATGGGTGGGCGGGGGCACAGGGGGAAATTGTTTGGTAGTTCTAGCTGCAGTCTCTGTGGAGGGTGATACAGCACCATGGCAGTGCTTTCCCTAGGGCTACGTATTGATAGGGACCCCAGGTAGGCATAGGGAGGGCATGACTTTTCATGAGCCCACAGTGTCTCAGTGCCTGCCCATGGCCCAGGGCACCTGGGGCAGCTGGCACTGATTCGTTCCTGCACAGGACTATAAATGCTACATAACCTCTGCAGCACTCATAAGGGAGTGATCTGTGGCTGTCTGCAGTGAGCAAGAGCTGTCGCCCACCCACCCTACATTGCCATGACAGTCCAATATCACGGGGAGCACTGGTGCTGCCTCTCAGCAAAGCAGAGACTCTGTGTATGCGTCAACTGGGTATACTTGTGAATAACGCATTAGGATTTGTGTGAAAAAAATCTGAGTCGATGAGGCCACCATACTGACAGCATGATGTACTGAGGTATGACTGTACACATTTTTGTGCAGACATGTTTATCTGAGCAGAGTCAGTATTTAGCTCTCCTTTCCTTGATTCTCTTTTTTCACTGTGTAGAAATAATTCTTAAAAACATAGTATTTGTTTAGGGGAAAAAAAATCCTTCTAGAATCCACAGACATTTTTTGTCTTTTCTTTCTTTTTAAAGACACATTTTTAAAAGTTCCTTGATAACGAGCAGCTTCAGGAGTATTTTCTCCACAAAGACGGCAATATGTTTCACACTGCATTCATGACTGCGCATGCACTGACAGTCACGAATATGCAAATTACCCCTGCCCAGCACCACCTGGCACACCGCTCTGCCTGCCCACACCAAACTTATGGCAGGGAGCGGCAGGGCATGTCTCTGCCTGCCCACACCAGACTTGCCGCACAGAGTGGCAGGACATGGCTCCGCTCAACCCTCAGCGACAGCTTTGCTAGCACCAACATAGGCAGGTGGAGCTGTGGCACATCACTACAAGTCTGGCACATGCAGAGGTTGAGTTGTGGCTTCATGGTGACCTCAGAGACCCACGGCCCCGCGATAATCAAGGGTCAACTCTAGCCTTAAATAGGGGGAAATAAGAAAACATTCACTTAAAGACAGCATTTATAGATGCTGTTCATATTGCTTCCACATTAGTTAGCAATCCTGTAAGTGAGGTTAAACAAACAAGCTATTATAAATCAGTTTGCACAAA